>VWZW01004119.1:1665752-1885476 GCA_013397115.1 Edolisoma coerulescens
GAAGTTTTGCTCCCTTGCGCCTTGCGCGGACGGGCGCGGCCGCGGAGCGCTCCCCTCACCGCGCTCCATCACCGCGCTCCGTCACTGCGCTCCCGCACGCCTGGGCTGCGGGCGCGCCGCGCTGGGTTGGGGGCGAACCTTCGGCGGCGGCGAACTCACGGGAACGAGGAGCGGGATGATGCCCCGATGGTCCCGATGGGCTCACCGGGCACCCCCCGCGGGGTGCGATCCGCCGCGGGCGGGGGAACAGCCACTGCTGCCGGCGACCCCGCGGTCCCGGCCGGGGCTCCCCGAGCCAGCCCCGCGGCCGGCGGCGATGTGCCGCAGGAACGGCGAGCGCCCGCCGCTCCCCGCAGCCTTCCAAAAGTTCCCTACGAATGTCCCCGAGTTGCCGCTCGTTCAGTGCCTGAACTTGGCTTTGGGCACGGGGGCTCGGGGTCCCGCAGCCGCGGGGTGGGCGATCACGGAACTTCCAACTCTGTTCTCCTGCTCAGAGAAGTCCCTCATCCAAGAGGGTTGCGGTTCCCCCGCCGGAGCGGGGCTCGGGGTTTCGTCTCGCTTATTGCACAGTCACCAGACCGCTCTCATTTTCCTGCGAGATGTTTGAATTGGATATTTTCTAAGTATAGCCCAAGTCCGCCTTCTGTGTGGCTCAGGTGCGGGAACGGCGGTGTGCTGCTCTGACTCAGGTTTTCTTAGCGCTGTAGAAAACCCTGCTCACCAGAAAATTGTCTGTCGGCTTGTTGCAGCCCTTCAGCTTCCAAACTGCGTGGTCTCATGAATGAGATGCCCTGCGTGGTGGTGTACGCGAGGGTTTAGTTAGATTTCAGTAGAAATGTAACTCTGTAAAGCCTTGAATTCTCACTATTAGACATCCAGCTCCTCTCCATCACGTACACGCTACCTACTAAATTGTTTCCTAACTGCTTACAAGTCGTTTGGGTGAGTGCGGATGCCTCTGCACAGTCGGTCTGGGGTATAGATTTCTGCTTCAGTCGAACTACCAAACCTCTCCCATCCCTTTCCCACGTAGCTATCAGAATTACATAGGTGATTCATGCTGCGAAAATGAGAAACAACTACCTATCAACGAGAAAAGTATTGCTGCAGCATCACAAACTTGCATGTTTAAAACACTGCATCACAAGGTGCAGGGATATTGCAAGGAAATGAGGATAGTATTCCATAGAATGGCACTTGAACAGCCAGAGAGGAAAGGTTCTTAGGGAATCTTTTCAGTTTTATGAAGGGTACATATGCTTTTGCTTTCCTTCACAAAGATTCGTGGTCGTGGTAGTGCTTGTTTGATGGAAAATATTTCAAGAACTTTCCATGGTATTCACAGAATGGTCAGATTAGATTTCAGCAGCTGTAGCTTGCATCTGATCTTATGAATAAAAATCAAACTTCCAAACATTTTGTGGAATTGTTCTGGAAATTGATTTGTCGCTCTGTATTCCTTCATAGTGGTAAGCAAGTGCCAATTATGTATGAATATTAATTTTTGGTGTTTGAATTCTGCTTAATTTTACCTTTGCGTTTTTTCCCATAGTTACCTTGCTCTGATTTAGTGTTTCACCAAAAAAGAAAAAAAAAGTGCTGTCAGCTCATATTAAAATCAATCCCATCTTAAAAGGCAGCATCCTTGTAAATCATACCAGCCCCAAAAGTGGGATAAATCAAATTTACTTAGAATCAACTAACTCATCATATCATAATGTCATGTCTTATCAAAACCCAGCACTGCACAAATTAGGACTTAAAAGGCATTTTGTTTAAAAAAAAATGTCAAGTGGTCTCAACCTAAAAAGGATTCAGGATGAGGCATCCAGAAAAGGAATTATATTTGCACATCAGATAAACTTTATGATACAGTGCAAAAATTATTGACCATACCAAGCTGATTTTCCTTTACAGGAGGAAATTCTGAGTCACTGGAGCATGCTAAGCTTAATGTATGTGAAAGGCACTGGAATTTGGAATGCACTGAGGCTCGCCATAGGTAATAAGAGAATTGGGAAAATGTCATGGGTTGTGTTAATAGCAGTGTTGTGGTAGCCATGGTAATATAAAATATTAGTGAGGTGCTGTAGGGAGAGGTAACACTTTCTGTTAGACCAGTGGGCAACATCAGGAGGGAAAAAAAGAGGTGGGGGGGAACCCCACCAAAGTTTGAATTATTGAAACCCTTTTCTCTGGGTTTGAAATACAATACAATTCTTCCAGTCTTATCAGGACTGTCCTCAGCCAGGTTACAGCTCCTCTAATTTCATGTATATAAAAAGATTGTGAAGAGAAAAATGATATGGAGAGAGGGAGCTGGAAATGAGATGAAAAAGGGAAGTGAGCAGAAGGGAATCCGGCCAGGAGAGTGTGGTAGGATAAGGGATAAGTTCTGCTGCAGCTGAGGTTGTGCCACTGAAGCCACGAAGAGGTGATTTCCTTTCCTTCTGCTTCAGTCGGTCTGTTCCTGAGGAAATGGATGGACCCAGATTCCTTGCAACACTTGCAACTCCTTCACAGTATAGCTGCAACAAACGAATTTCAGGAGCCTGAGAAAAACGTTGCACGCAGTTTAGGAAGCTGAGAAGACAACATTTGTTACCTGCTCTCCCTACAGACGCTCGCGGGAACTTCACAGGTCCCGTTGGTGCTCTGTGGTTCTGGTGGGCGTTTCCTTCCCACAGCTCTTCCCAGCCTTGGAGCTTCACCCTGCTCCCTGCCTGGGCTCCTACACCTTTTTTTGTCATCCTCGATTTCTGTGTCTGCTGCTGTGAACGTCATTACATGGATCCACTGCACTAATTGGTGTGATTACCTAGAGGTGATCCAAATTGCAGAGATGCCCCGGATAATGGGAGCTTGACTGGATAATCCCGGTGTTGTCAGTGAGATGTGTATCCACACCAGTATTAATGAGTTGCATTGCTCGTTATTAATCGACTTGCTGTCTGTGCTGAGGCTTGTTTGTGTTGGGTTTTGGTGGCATGTCACTGCTGTCAGCAGCACTGAGCCACTGTCTTCTTCCCATTCCTCACGTGTCGTTTTAGTGTTTTGGAGCTCTCAGGCAGGTGCGGGAGTGATGAAACAGCTTCTCAGCAAAGTCTTGCAGACAAGAGATGCTTCTGCAAAGGGAGACTTTATATGGGATGGGAAAATGTCACATAACTTAAAACTCAAGTTCATGAATGATGGCATATCACACGTTATTTTTTTTTATGTTTTTTTTTGCTAATTTTAAAACTGTTTTTAAGAAGTAACAACAAATCCTCATGAATTTTACTCCTCTCTAGAGTCGCAAAAACACTTCCAAAACGTCTGTCTTCATCCCACTTAGCAGAGAATTTATTGTTTTTGCAGTGTCCTTTGACCGTATTTAAGTGGAAGCTGGAAGCAAATTACTTTGAAATGGTGTTTCCAGGCTTAAGGTTAGGCTGGTGGGAGTTTGGATTACTCACCCCTGTAGCAGAAACACAAACCAGGTGAGATAAATTTGTCTCCTTGGGACGACTGCTGATGGCCTTCATTCCCCGGTAAGGTGCCACAGCAGGTGACGCTGACTGCACCGGGAGGCTTGACAATACAACTCTCTCCTTATTAGCAGCTTAATGCTGGAAACTGGGTGTACCAGCACTGCTGTACTTCACCACACTGAGCTCCAGCTTGGCCATCTGTTGGAAAGTGTTCTTGAAAAAACCTAAAAAAGCTGTTTCTGTGCTGTATTACAGAGGTGTATGTTCCCACAGTTAACTTTGTTATGTTTTGAATGTAGATAATAAGTATTAGTATCTTATGTGCAAAAGAGATGCTTCCAAGGTCACAGTGACTTTGCTGTTTATTTATTTACCCCAAAAAACTATTACATGTCTATCATCAGAGAGGCAAAATTACAGAGGAGGGTGAAAATATGTCAAGGAGTTTGGGACAGTACCTGGCAGGATGTGTTAAAAGGGTTAATGAGAGTCAGAAATTGTGGGAGACGTCCATGAGTGCAGTTTCAGCGGCTGGTTGGTTTTGGAGGCACTCAGTGATGTCTGCCTGCCCTCAGCTGAGTGTGGGACTGCACACACAAACCCCTGGCACTCCTGGAGCCTGAGCAGGCTGTGTGTGTGAGTTTCTGTGAACTGACTTTCTCTCTTACCTGGGCTGTTCCTACACGTTCAGTGGTTTCTGAGAGCTGTAGTTTAGTGAAAAGAAAGTGGTAGAAACACACAAACTATTGAAAGGGTAAGCTGCATTTCAAAGTTCAAAACTAGGTGTTTGATGTGAAAAGACTATGTGTAAACTTGTTCTGCAGCAAGCCTTTTACTAATTTATCAGAGCAGTTCTGCTGGAGCTGTGGCAGGTTGAAGGAGCTGTCCTCCAAAGGCTTGGAGAGAAGCTCTCACTTCACACCGTGCTTCCTTTGAAAAGCTACGCGACGGCTGCTATGTAAATCTGAGCATATGCCATACCTTTGAGGTTCATATGGACCCCAATCTTTCTGCATTTAAAGTGGCAAAACTCACATTGACTTCAGTTGGAATGTTGGAAGTGAGTGTTCCTCCAGCACCTTCTTGCAGGTCCTTCACTGGTTATTTGCAGCTGGAGAAATTGGGTTTCTCCATTTTGCTTTGGCTCTAAGGGCTTACGTAATTGTAACTCGTGAATTTAGAATTATGGCTTTCTCTAGAAAGGCTGGCAATTTAGATAATAGAACATTGTTTTTGTTACAGTAGCATATTTGGAATCCCAGCGTGTTGTTGCTTTTTCCTAGTTTTTATGTATTAATCTGTTGCTTAATAGTCTTGTTCTTCAAATGCAATTAAAAAAAAATTTGCTTAAAGAACTCATTTTAATTGCACTTCCTCACAACATTCTTCATGATGAACAGTGAAGATGAAAATAGCAGAACTTGGCTACTTTTATGCGAGTCATACAGACTATTGAGTCTGTATTTAATGTCAGTTTGGGCTAAGTGTAGACATTGCAGAAGTAGGTCTTAAATTTGTAAGTGCAATTAGGAACTAATTGGTTTTTTTAAAAAATATAATTACTCAAATAATGACTTTGCACCTTCTGTCCAACCCACTAGTTTGTTTTTTAATTGAACAATTTGAATTTTTTCCCCCTTAAATTATCTCTATCGAAGAGATGAAAATATTTGTAAACTTATCCCACCTAGCTAGCCTGTTGTTGACCATAATGGGACAAATTCCCAAGATGTACCAAAACATAGTAAAGTGATACAAATCTTCATTTTTAAGCAGTTGGTAAAGTGAAATAACCAGGACTTGTTGCTCTAGAATCAGATGCCCAGCCCAGCTGAGGTCCTGCTGACAGGATTCCTTTGGTGAGGATGCTCCAGAGCCTCTGCAGGAGGGAAGGACATTTTCCCGTGGGTGCTGGGCTGTGTGGGGGCAGGATTGGACCTCAGTAACGGAATTTCAATAAAACTCAGTCAGTGCCTTTTAATTAGATTTAATGGGAACTGGGAAGGATCATTAGAGATAAACACATGCTTTTGCCAGTAATACGTTCTCTATTACGTTATTAATCTGATTTAATTTGCAAGATCCACATAGCAGGAGTAAGATTTTTCTCTGTACCTGGAAAGTGTTATATGAGCCTATTATGTTTTGTTGTTATAGATGTCATTGCTTCCCAAGCAGTATGTAAATACAGAACTGAGGCTGGGCTCCATGTGTGGTGGTTATGAACCCTGCCAATCTGAGGGTAGGGCTGGATGCTGGAGAGAAGGCTGTTTGTCTCTTTAGAAACCACATTTTTATTGACCATTCTGCCATAAATTGCAATGGTGTATTAATAACAAAACCCTGCAATATGCAGGGTGTGCTGCTAAGTAATAGGGCTTTTTAAAGATGATGTAATGCCAGTCTGGAAGTGAGGTACGCCTGGAGATTTTTATTTCCATGCAGTTAGAAATACAGCCTAATTCTCTGAGGCGGAAAAACAGATTACAGCATTACGAGCTCTAGATATGGTACGTTGCATCCTGAAATGCGCTTCCCAACCCGCCCGATGCTCCTAAACACCTCTCCTGCTGCTTCCTGCTGGGTGATGAGGCCTTCCAGAGGAGCCAGACAGCTGAAATTCAGCTTCACTTCAGAAACAAGGATGTACCTGTTTCCTTTTCTTGGGAATATCCATGTATTTTGGGCTATCTCTTGGCTGATTGTCTGTAGGACATCCCTTGGTAACTTTTGGGCATGGCGCTCTTGAATGACTTACACTTCAAGTGCAGTAGAATAAGTGCTAGAAGCTAAAATCTAAGCTTTCAGAATAATATCTTTAATTCCTCAAAGTTTTTGCTACTGTAGAGCTCTGTTTTAAGAGCAGTTCATAAGATTCACTCTTGTTTTTCCTCGAATGAGTAGAGAGAATAAAAAGGTGCAGTTTTGGTTTTTGCAGTGATATTTTGGGGTGGGGATGGACCATGTGCAAGACAAATGCTGATGCAATGCTCTGCTAAAGCGGTGTTTTTATGTGAGGTGCTCTGTCTAGAAGATTCTTCTGTGAACTCATGGACATGCTCCCACAAAAATTCCCATGTGGCTTTCCTATAAAGCTTTAGGATTGTAATTTACTTGCCTGGAAACTAAAAAAAAAATCTTGTTGGTGATATTTTTTAAAATACAATTTTGATATTGTCAAATAGTTTGGGCTGCTGTATATAATGTTCTCAGAGGCTGTGATATGGTGTAGAACACTTGGGTCTCCACCTCCCTTAACATGCAGCAAAGTATTTTTCCTCAAGCAAAGTTCTGCTGAGTAATTCTAAGGCACTGAAAGTACCAAAAAACCACCATTTCTCATACATCCCTCTTCAGTGTGTCTTTTTTTTGGAGAAGTGCTGTAGCATTGTGTAGTCACAAAAATGCAAGTTTGAAAAAGTTACACTGATGCAAGAAGATCACGAAAAATCACAGCAATTTTCTACATGATAGGTAGATTTCCACAAAACACCTGCCTCTTTTTGCTTGCAAATACTGTGAAGATAAAAGAGGAGAGAGCAAAGTAAGTTCATTGCTGGTTGGATGCTCTTTTGCATATGCAAACACACACTGATTTACCCAAAGTATATTGATATTTGTGTAAAGCTGTGTGCTTATGAAATCAAAGTGTGTCATTTGCCAATGAGACTTTTTCTTCTCTGGAGCAAAACAGTTTTTATGTTTTATAAACAAATAGATTTCAGACCTTCATCAAGACCACTGAAGTCAATGGATTCTTTGTTTTGTCCTTGATGTAGCAGAATCAGGTTGCATGTAAGTGTAAAGGAACTTTGGACCGTTTTATTAAAATTTCACTGGAAATTCTTAATTAGAGGACCTCTAATTAAATTATATTGGCTGTATTGTCCTATGACTTTTATGCAAGGAATACCTGTTTCTTGAAATATTTCCATTCCAGTGTTTGGTTCAACTTTGTCTGGGTTTCTTCAATTGAACCCATGTTTATATTTCTCTTACCTAATTTTAAATTATGTGCATCAAATGTGTGATTACTTCCCATTTCTGAGTTTGCAGTAATCCTCTAGAAGAGGACTTATTGCATAAGTTATTTTTAATAAAGTTAAACTGATCATTTATCATGTAAAAACATTGATTTTTGCAAGGAGACTGCCTTCCTGTGAGGTCAGAAAACCAGAGAAAAATCCAGACAGCTCAATATGCTAAGATGTGTATGGTCTGCTACTTGGAAGTCATTAGGTTGGTTAAACCTGTTTATTTTTGTAATGCAGAAGAATCTGCTGGTCTTCTACATGATGCACTACACTTTTCTTTGTGAAAAATGTATATTGGTTTTGGAGATTTGGAAGGATTATAAAGGTGGCACCTTCTCATTTAGCACATCAGTTCCCTATGAATCTTTGCAAATTTATCCAAGGATGAGCATACTTGACTTTCTTTTGGAACCTATCCTAAAGCAGCTGTTTTTCCAGCAATATTTAGTAAAGTATAATGAGGGGTGGGTCAAGCCTGTGTGTTCTCCAGTGCTGATAGTCATATATCTCCTAGAGGAAAACTGGCCTGACTTCCAAATTCATCAGAAACCCTTGGCTGAAAATAGGTTTATTTTGTGTAACTATTGAAGTTGTTTTTTCTGAGGGATGTTTGCAGGCAGTGGGAGTTACGGAGTGCAAGGAGTGGAGGAAGGCTGCAAAATGGAATTTGTTCCCCTTGGGCCCACGTCCTAAGCCAAGCATTTTTATTTTTGTATTTAGATTACAGAAAGAATGGTGAGCAGCAAATGGTTTCTTCATAGTGGTATCTTAAAGTAAGGAGTCTTAGGCAGAACTCTTGGGGCTGCAACATTAAATCCTATGCAAGGGAGATGAAGCAGGTCAAGATTATAGAAGTGTGAAAACTTAAATGCTGTCCCAGGCCTACGGCTTGTTGGCTTGAATTGCTGGTATGCCTTTGGTAGAAACGAAGCTGTTCTGTGTTGGAGCAAAAGGTGTTTTGCAGGCAGGGTTTTGGAGGCTCACCTGAGCAGGTGGTGCTGTAGGGCTGCTGCAAACCACTTCTGTGAGAATATATTGCACAGATATACACATGGATATAAAGCCTTGGCTATAGAGGGAGAGCCGTGAAAGGTTCTGTGCTAAGTACAGCAAAGCCAGGAGCACCAGGGCTTTTTTCAGCAGACAGAATCTCATGCCCTGACCCAAGTGGCCCATTATCACATTTCTTCAAATTGGAGCAAGCTATTCAGGTCAGTGTGTGTGTACAGACCCATCCGAACGAATTCCTCAGCTTGCACTTGCTGTGTTACATTTCTTTCTCTGGGTTTCCAGTGGCTGTGAGTTGAACAGAGTTGACAGTACACAATATTACCTATTTACTCCGTAGATTATACTCCCCTGGAGAATTGGTGTCAGCTAATCTGCTACTTCTGCGTTTTCAGAGACCTATGAACTGCATCTCCAGTAGTATTGCAGGAGAGTGTCAGATCTAAATTTCTATAATTTTCTTATTTACCTCAGATTTCTGGGCCTGTGTGTCCAGGTCTCCAGCCTTTGACACTTATTTTGTCCTGTGAATAGTTTGCTTTCTGTGCAGAAATTCTCTCCGTCAGTATCCAATTTTGGCCACTCTTAGGGCGGTAAGAAGTTTGAAGCAGATGGTTGTCAACAGATGATGACAAAATTCTGAAATACAGCTCTGATACAAACTGTGAGGCTGAGTATTTAAAGCACATTCAAGTGTATAAAGCCTGCTTGTGTTCCTAATGCTATTGCTACCTTTGCTGTGCAATATTCTCGGAACAATTCGTAAGTTCCATACTTTTTTCTGAAAACAGCATAACTCCCCACACCAATTAGTGGTGTTCAGTAATGAGTATATGAACCATGTTATGATTCTATGTCAGTTAGAATTGTTAAATGCTCCTTGATGAAACCACGCTGATTTACATTAATTGGTGGCCTGTCTTCCCACAGTGGCATCACGCTGTGTCAGAAGTGCCTCACAAAAAGTTGTAACATAACTAAACTCTCAGTGATTGCCTGTGATTGCCATTCTGCTGTTGACTGCTGCTCTGAAGACTTACCAGCAAAAGATTTCAGAATTCAGGAGAATTTAATAAGTGGCTGTGAGCCTTAGGAGCGTAACTAAAAGCATTTGCATAAAATGAGTGCTGAGAGCTGGTAGGTGTGGCACAACTCGGATCCTGCCACTGCATCCCCTTTGCTAATCGAGCAGCTCAAAGTAATTTAAGTGCATTAAAGGCTGTTTACGTGTCTGTGAAAAGCATGATGCAAATATGCAAATTCAAGAGCGCGTCTTCCACAAGTTTATATATCTTAATGAAAAATGTCAGAGCGTAATATATCAACAGTCTGCTTCGCCCCACGGTAGCCAGTTTTTTCTAAAGATAGCACAGCATGTCCTTGGTGTGGTACTAGGAGTAAATTAACACAGCAGAGTGCTTGTTCTTGAAGTCAGCTGATGACTTCTGCTGATTTTTGGGGAGGAAAGACCTGTCTGCTCAGGGTGGTCATCTTGAACGGGTTACCACTGCCTGGCTATGCATGCACACAAGTAATTTCCCCTCACTAGTATCAAAAAAATCTCTTTGTTTCATTCCATTTGCTATCCTGTTTTATGTTGAGTGGAAAAGTTGCCCCATCTGAGTGGAAATCTTGGACTGTATTTCATGGGACACCTGAGAAGCATAAGGTGGCCGTGGGCTTTGTGTTTGTGGGCGAGTAGAGTGGTGACTCCTACAGGTTTGCATCTGATTTCATATTGTGAATTCTGGTTTCACCTCGAGTAGTTTCATCTCTCTCTTTTTACTTTTTTTTTTTCCTATCAAATTTACGAAATTTCATGCCTGGGAAATTCCCATACACCTTCAGGAGCCCAGGTGCTGCAGAGCTCATCAGAGTCACAGCTGTGGATGGTACAGGTGCCTGTTGAATGCTGTTTTCATTTGGGGTTTGCAGCCACAGAGAAACAAACAAACTGGAAGTGAATGGCGGAGGGTTACTTGTTAAATTACAGCATTATTTTATTTGATGGGGAGCAAAAAAGGCCATGTCCAGTACCAAAAACCCCTAACAGTCTCCACAGTGCTTCTGAACCAAAAAGAGCTTGTGTTGCAGAATACCTGAAAAGTTAAGCAGCAACATTTGGTATGTGCAAGTATTGTCTTTGATAAGCCATGGGGAAATCAACATCTCTTCTTTCTTTCCTGAAAATACAGGAGGCTTCTTGAAGCACTTGCTTTTGGGAATGAGTGTATTAGTGAAGAGTTCATGGATGATCCGGATCTAATTTTTATAGAAATGAATGGTAACCCGCTGTGGGACTTCAAGTCTGCACGGCTGTATTTTACATTCACCTACCTTATTCTAAACTTGAAGAATTCTTTTTTTTTTTTTCCCCACTGATAAATAACTGAAGGTTAAAAGTAACTCATCCCAACAGGAATCACTACCACTGTAAAGGAGGAAAAAAGAAGTCAGCAGCAGTGCAGTGATGTTTCAATAACACAAAGTAATCCTCCCATACTTCAGTAATAAAGTTGCATGGGCTGCAGTCAGCTTTCCTGTCAGCACCTTTCTATTGACACCTTTCTGTCAGAAAAGATGAAGTGAAGAGCAAAACCTAACTCTGTTTTCTCTTATGCTAAATGTATTCTGCAAAGCTTTGGTGAAATACAGAGCGTGTGGACTTTGCAGATAGTGTTTGCATTTGGGACTTGTGGGAAAATTTATGTGAACTTTGTGCTGTGGGGATGGTTGCCCTTTAAAGCAATTGGTTATATTTAATGTAAGTACATACCTCAAAACTGTATTTGGTAGAGTGCTCTGTTCTTTAGAGCTCTTTTGTTTTTAGGGGCAGGAGTGTGAATTATTGGTATAAACTGAGTTTTTACGATTTGGCCAGCTTGGGTCCATAGACTGACTATTTTTTTTCCCCCTGAGAAATCTATTGGTGTTTAAAAGCTACAGACAAATCCAAAACCCTGGCAAAGTAATCCACAGTACTTTGCAGTTGTGGGCTGAAACCATCTAATACCATAGTCCAAAAGCTCATTAATATTGATTTTCTTAATTCTCTCAATAACCTGAACATTTGTTCTAATTACAAGAGGAATAAAAGGCAGACTAACAGGTTCTTAGATGTCAAAGTCTGTTGGACCACAAAGCATCCAAAAGGATATCTTTCAGAAGGAGTAAGTGGGAGGAATGAGTATGAATCTCATTAGCCAGTAACAATATGCATACCCATCCTTGGGGAAGAAACACCTCTCAAAACATGTCCTTCCTGCTGGACCTCTGGGGCTCATACACTTGCCAAGGTCACAACTTCTGCCTCCCTTTGCAGCCTTTTCTATAGAAGGGGCTGGGGAAAGTTTTGGAAAAACTGGTAAATTACATTTATTTTGAAAGGAAAATACCTGAGCAGTTGGGACTAGGTAAAGCACCTCAGGAAGGATTGGGGTTGGGCTCCTGCTTCTCCTGTGCTGGTGGTGGAGAAGGGTTGCTCATGGTGTGGTCTCCTGGTTCTTCATGTGAATGATGCAGGCATCAAGGACAGGATTAGTTCTTGGAGCAATTTTACATGTGAGCTAAGTATTCTCCTTAAGAAAAATAAAAAGGAAGCATTTGTATTTTTCTGGGTGTCTTAAGCGCTATAGAGTGGGGAAGAAAATCTCTCCTTTGTCCTTAGTAACCCTTTGATTGCCAGAGAATCTGATCTGAGAAACGCCTTCTGTGCTGATGTTGCTGCTGATGCTGGAGTGAGGGGTCAGGGATGGAGCTCTGACACCGGCCTGCCCAGGCTGTACCCTGGCTCTTCCCCAGGGGTGGGTGCCCCCTCCTCAGACCTCATTCCCTGTCAGGGCCAGGTGACCACATTCAGTTTGTGTTGGCTTTGAACCCAACAAGGAGGGAAACGGAGAGGGGAAGCCTGTGCAGAGCTTGGGCACGGCAATACAGCCCTCTAGGCTGAGCTTGTTCTTCCTCCCACTCTCTCATCAGGTGGGTGCTGATAAAGCTTGAGATCCCTCTTGAATTTCAGTGGCAACTTCTTTTGGAGAAGACTGGCTAGTAATAGTCCAAGGAGGAGAAATGGTGTCCCAGGAAAGGCAAAGGTGTTGCTGAAGAAGGAAAATCTGAAGGATTTTCTTCCCTGAGTGCTGTGCTTTGTACAGAGGAAGAAAGGAAAGGCTTCATCAATCTCCCTCTTATTAAACTGGCACAGCTAATATATTCTGCTAAAATGTGTTCATCATGCTGTTTAAAACAGCCAGGTTAGAAATCTACTGACAATAAATGAAGATTTATCGGTTTTCATGTCATTGGGGCACCTAAGACAGGTTTGGAATACTAACTGGAATTTGTGAAAGGGGAAAAAAACTGTTTCAGTGCCATTTAATTAACTATCTGGCCAATATTTTTCCCTTTTTATTGTAAAATCTGTAAAGTTGCAACTGGCTGCAAGCATACTCTTGTACAACTCTGCCAACAGTTAGCAAATAAACACATTAAAATACAGAATGTCTTGTACTGATCCACGTGTACTGGATAAACCGTACCTTGAACTGCAGAGATGGCTTGTTTTAACAAACCAGCACACCAGAAGATAATAATTGTATTTTGTGTATCTCTTGGTAAGTGTGTCTGTGCAGGATAACTGAGATCAGTGCAAATATGAGCAGTATTTTCTTTTTAAGTGAAGTCATACCAGGAGCCCGATGTAAATAACCTATTTTATGCAAGTCACAGGTACTTTTATTGCTTACTCTCTGCATTATGTTGTTATTCTAAGCAATAACACTGTAAGCTGTGATCCAAATACAGAGCTGCAAGTCTCAAAATTTCTCCAATTATTTGAATCAAGTTTGTGGATTAAGGCCTTACAAGATTTAATGCGGTAAAAAAAAATATATATATATATTTCTTTTTTGGAGAGCTGATTTATGTAGACATTCATATAATTTGTCCAAGCAATCTTGAGTGAGAGAGAGCACTATGGATTGTGAATTCTGACTTTCTGGGATCCACAGAAATTAAAACTGGGACTCTGTGGGCTTTGCTGGTTGCTGTTCCTCTCCCAGCTTCCCATGGGAGGAGTGCTGCCCTGCAGGCTGCAGCTCCCTGACCTTTGAGGAGATTGTTCCTGCTGTTTGGGGAGCTGCAAGTATAAAGGGAAAATTGTGATTTTTGTCACTCAAGGTCAAAGCACTGACACCAAATGACTGGTTCGTGTTTTAGCTTAAAATGCTGCAGACAGCACATTATGGGCACGGAATATGTAAAGCTCACCTTCCCTCTGAGATCTTCCAGAGGGGGAAGTATCTGAGCCTGCCTCGTGACACATAAAATGCTGTGGCAAGCAACTGTTTTGAGGAGATGGGGACCAAGTTTGGAAGCATTTAAAAGGACTAAAAGAAATCCAAAGCTATTGAATTGACTTTATTCTCTCTCTTGCAGCTGCTGGAGCTCTTGCAGTCCCTCTGGTCAGGCTTCCAGCGGGAGCTCTTGGGTTGAAAGGTTAACGACTCATTTACTAAGCAGTGCCATTTTCTTTCATTTTTCATCTACAATTATCTCTACTCCTCTAAAAACTGAAAGGCCCTTGCAAAACGTATTGTACTGATGCGTTATTGCTGTCAATTAGTTATTAAATCATAGATCTTTAAAAGTGAAATCCAAATATGCATGAATTTATTCGGTTGCTGCACAGCCACTCCATTAGAGAAGTGATGAGTATCATATCCAGGCAGCTCTGGATATTGGCAGATGTTTCTTTCTAAGGATCATAATATTCATTTGAATTGCCATTTTTGGGGGATCCTGAGGGGAAGATAGATACTGAAGGAAGAGCCTTGAGGACGGTGCAGTAGAGGAGCAGAGCAGATCCTGCTGTGGGATTGTCTGTGGGATGTGAGTTACTGGGGCAAGAGCTCGGTGTGAGAGCTGGAGACAACTCGGGTGAGCAGTTCAGATGGTGATGCCTTCTGTGTAGGGGTAGTTAAAGATAGGAGCCACATCCTGAGCCCTGGTTAGAGGGATGGTGGCAAGGAAAGAGGAATTGCCAATAACTTGTAAATCATGGCCTTAAGGATTGAAATAGTGGTGGTGGTTCAGGGAATGGAAGATGTCGAGGGAGAAGCCAGATTTTTTCACAGCTGTTTGATACGGTATTCGTGTTCTTTTATGAATTCCTTAAATTAGCAGTTTCACTTTTCTGCTGTCTACTATACTTTGGCTCTTAACTGAATTAAGTCGCGTTATAAATGACATCTTTCCAGCAGTCGGAATACAGGTTAGCACTCCCAAGAGGGGTGCTTTAATGAGGTTGTTGCTATGACAGCTCAGCTTCAGGCAGCACATGTGCCACTTCGAAATACCCTCTCTCCCCTCAAACATTGCAGCAACTTCTGTGAGGGCATTTTAGAACTTCCCTTTCGGTGTAATTTATGACCAGCACTTCGTATTTCTGTTCTCAGAATAATGCAGCTGAGCTTTTGTGTTTATTTCTGCTTTCATTCCTGCAATGTTAATAGCAGTGCATGACTTGACAAGTTAAAGAAACAAGGAGGTGTTGGTTTTTTGGCAATTTCAAAGGATGCTCTGAGGACGAGTCAAAACATTTACAGAAAGAACAGGTGCAAACACTACAGTGTTTACAGTGGAAATGTATGGGGCCTGTGCTTCTGAAATTCACATCAGAGAACTTCACAATGGATGGAGATTGTTTATTACATCCTCGGCACCCAGCAGGAATACAAACATTCCTGTTGGGAAACAGGCTTGTAAGTGGGTGCAAGGATTTGCCTCTGCAGAGGAGCTGGCCGTGGTCTGTGGCCAGGCTGTGTGTAATGGCTCTCAGTACCTCAAAGATGTTAAATCATGCAACACTGTCTCTGCTCTTGTCCAGTGCCACGTTTTGCACAGTTAAATGTGGCTAAGGTAGTTCCAAGCCCAAGGCTTTTAACCTCAGTGTGGTCCAGACAAAGACTGACACTAGTATTTTATTTTAAAAAAGAGTAATAAAAGTCCTAACCACAGTTTAACAAAGTTATTCCATGAAAATGTTGGAACAGCCTTTAGGAAGGATGGTGTCAGAGTAAGCACTCTGTATTGTGAGTATTGCTCTGTTTTTGCTTGCCCATGAAATGACAAAATGTCATGTTTAAACTCAAATGAGCAGCTCTAAAATGCATTTCTGCTGCCTCAGTGTTTTCTAGTTGCTTTGTTGACACAAGAGACTTCAATGTTGAGCCTCGTCTTCCTTCCAAGCTCTGAATTTGAGTTTCTAGATGTATGATTTTGACATGCAGAAAGGAGTCATAGTCAAATCTGACATGACCTATATAAATATTGCCTTAAACAATGGCCTGGATGAAAAGTCTTTTTCCCTTTCCAAAGGTATTCAGTTTTCTTGTTTGCTTAGCTGTGAATTGTTGCAGTTGCTTCTCATCAAACGTGTCTCTACCCACCAGTGGGTGCTCTGCCACCTGTTAAAAATAAACTTCTTTATCACTACTCATGTCAGTGAAGGTAAGCCCAGGGAGATGCTCAGCAACTACATAATCAGAAATCTTTTCCATTTTGAAGTAATTCGGTTTAAAAGATTGTTTTGTTTTGTTTGCTACTGCTTTAGAAACAGTGCGCTAAAAAGATCTGGATTTTTTTTTTCTGAGTGTTTTATTGAAAGCTGAGACCTTGGGACTAAAGAGCAAAAAGGCTGGCTTCATAATTCAATGCTTCATTGTATGTATTATGCTATTTGCTACTCATCCAAGTATAGTAAATTTTTACAAATGTAAAATCATTCAGCTGTATCCAGGTTGGTCTAAAAGATGCTGATGAGAACAGTTAAGTTTTTTGCAGGTTCTGATAATACTGTTTGTCATAAGTGTGCTTGTCCCAGTTCTTTTCTATGACCGATGAAAGTGCAATTTATCTGTAATTTTAATGACCAGTAAATAGGTCCAAATATTCCACACATTATGCTCTTTTTCCTATTCTCTATTTGACTTGCTTGGCCGTTAGTGCCACTTATACTCTGATCACAATTTCGTCCTCTCTGGTAAGAAGGTGAGATGGAGATTAGGAGGTTTTAGCCTCACAGAAAAACACAGCAGAAAAACCAAACCCAGCACCCAGGGTGCCTCGACAAAAGGAGACCAGATGCAGAGTGAAAGGCACATGGTGCAGATTCTGGCTTCTCCCTGCAAAGACTGCTACAAGAACAGAAAGCACGCTGTGATTTATTCTCGTGGCAAAAACCGCAAATGGAACAAGGAGTACAGAAATCTCAATATGTTGTTGCTAATACAATTTACATTTAGAACAGCGTGTCCTCCTTCACCACCATGCTCTGTTTAAACATAGCTAAGTTCAACTAGTCTATAGCTTGAACTGCAGTCAGAACTTCCACTAAATGAACATCTAAAACTTAATGGTAATTATACAGCTTCTAGGAAAAAAAAATTGCCCATATATTATATTTGTTCAGTAGTTATCTCCATGTATAATAATATCAAATTATTATGCTGTCTCTCAAAGACATAAATCGTATCATTTTTACACAGACCAGAAAATGACTTGCACTTAATGACATGTTTATCTGTGTATATATGGTGGATTTTAAATTGAACAGTTCCAGACATAATTTTCCTAATATTTGTTAATCCATCTTTAATTAAAATGTTAATTGCTAATCCAGATATCACACAGAGAAAAATCAGCCTTCAGTAAGCTGTGCCTTATTTGCACAAGGACAAAACCTGTGCAATTGCCTGTCAGTCTGCTCCTCTGAGTTGCAGTGTCGTCACCTTTCATCTGTGATAACCAACTAAAAACATATTGTTGAGTTATTGTACTCATTGTTTACCCCCAGATATGGCTGGGAGAGAGTGTAGGGGGGCATGGAGTTAATTTAGTGCTAGTTAAAAATTCCCAAAGTAGGGCCTGAAGTACTCTTTGATGGGATTTTTTTGCCCAGAATGGCTTCTGCCTGTGCTTCTGAGGCTGAAGTTGCCTCTGACAGTTCCTGGGATAGAAAACACTGCTGAAATCATGTCCTGGGTAGCCCAGAACAAAACTCCCTCTGTGTCCGAGCTCTGTATTCCAGAAGTCAGGCCCAGTCCATTCTGTTTTCCAGCCAAGGGTTAGGGAAGGTAAAGTTAGTTAGATGGAAATTGTGCTTGTCATTTAAAAAAACAGCATTAAGGTTAACTTGCATTGGAGGGCTGGGGTGAGGAACACTCACTGCTGCTTTTCCTCACTAAGATCTGGTCTGTGTGCAGCTCAGTTTACTGATATTTTTTTATTTTTAATACTCCACACAGAGAGTTCCAGCACTTCACACTTAACAAGAAATAATCCTGTGATTGCCTGTGCAAAGTTGCACGTGTAGCTGCAACCAGCAAGTCTTGTGTTTGTGTATGTGAATCAAAATACCTTGTTAACAGAAGATAATTACAATCTCAGTGGCTGAAAAAAATTGTTATTCTTGTGAAAACTAGGAAATACCAGTTGTTCAGATTTTTTGCCTTGTACATATATTTTTCATCTGTCATTAATGACCTTGTTAGGGACAATCCAATTTAAACACATTTCATGTGACTTTTTCAGAGTTGTCATGTCCAAACTGCAAACTCTTTAAATAATACAAGAATTTTCAGGCAAAGCCATAGATTAAATGAGGAAAATAAAGACTGTGCCTATAGAGTGCCATCTGTTGATTTTTATTTAATTAGAAACTAATTTTCATAAGTCTGTCTTGCTTATACAAAGTGTATACTAATAGTTAGGCTTTTAAAAATACTCTTTTTTAAAGTCTGAGAGGAAAAACATTTTGCCAAATAAATCTAGAATATTAACTATCGCTAAATACTATTTCACAAAAATCACATCTCTTGATTCCAGAAGCCTTAACCATCTGTTCCTATTTGGGGTTTGTCTGAATACTATTGGAAAGGCTTGAGCTTTTGGGTTTTGGATGTGCTTTCTTCATATTTTTTAACCTGCTCATTTTTTCATCAAAGGAGGTCACCTCTTCACCTTTCTTTTAATCTTTTCTCCCTTTCATTCCCTGTATTCCCGTGTTCTTTCCAGCTTGTGAAAGTCACTTAATCTCTGTTTGAAACTGTACCTGATTTGCTCCGGCAGCACGGCTTCTCTTAGCAAGTTCATCCACGTGGATAAAGAGGAGGATGCCTTTGACATTTCTGCTGTACCAGGAGATGCAGCCGCTCCTTGACCAAGAGCTACAAAAGAGAGGTTATTTTAGGAATGCTATGGATTTGTGTGTATCACTCTGGCTTGGTTTGCAGTCACTCTGTCTTTGAGATGTGTTGGAATATCTGCTATCAGTGCATGAATAATGCTGCTATTTATATCCTGTTTTCAGGCAAGAGGGGCCTCTCCTGGCCCTGGCCACCAGGAGAGGCAGTCTGCCTGTGTGGAAATTGCGTTTGTTTTGGTTCCTTGTTAAAAAAAGTCCAAGCTCCACCACTCCTCAAGGTGAGGTGGTGTTTGTGAGCCACTCCTTGGCCAGGCAGAGCCCTCTCCAGAGCAGCCCGTGCCCCGGTGAGCCCAAAGCCAGGCTCCTGGGGGAGCTCTCATCTTTCCCATGCCAAGTCCTTAAACCATCTTTAGTTACAAAACCTGAAAACAAACACGGTGAGAACATGCCATGCTTCCACCTGGCATCCTTATTCCTGCAACCTGCTTGGAAATGGATTTTCTTCCCCATGGTCTCCTTATGTCTGGTCTGCTGAGCACAGGCAGCTCGCTGGGGCTCTAGAGCGAGCTCTCCTGTGCCACAGTTGTATTATTTCCCTTTTGTTCTTAGCTAGACACAGCAGATTAAGAATTCCTTCCTCTTCTTGCATGGTAAACCAGGACTAACAAAAACTAAAGACAAATCTGCAACTACAGCTCTTGCCTATGAGGAAATGGGGTAAAGGAAAAGGTTCAGAATTTTCAGCTAATAGACATGTAAAACTCATCTTCACAAGATATTCCCAAAGTCATTATTCCGTGAATAATCTTATAAATGAGGGGGTTGCTTAACAATTGCATTCTCAAGTATAATACTTTTTTTCACTTAATTTGCCTTTGCAAGCTGATTTTTCTTGAACCTGCAAAATTGAATTCCTTCCTAAGTGGAGGATCAGTTACCAAAAGAGTATGAGATGTATATTGGGTGTATGTTGAGTCAGGGGTTATCTGGTGTAGGAAACATGATGCTTTCAGGAAGGGGGCATGCAGATAAATAAGAGTTTGTCTTTGGATGAGATCAAGACACCTACTCTGTGAACGTGAGGAAATGCCAGAGTTCCAATGCCACCTCTTAACTGGTGATGAAGGGGGGTCCAAAGGTGAACAGACTGGAAAACTGTTTGTGTAGTAGGTGTTTAAAAAAAAAAGGCAGGTTTCTTTTTGCATGATAACAGGAAAGAGTGGGAAGTCTGACTCAACTTTTAGTGCCTAAAGTGGCCAGAAGGGTCCTTAAGTCTTGAATCAAAAAAATATTAGGGTGAGATAGGTAGTTTTAGGGTAAAAAGGATGATTGAAAGGTGGGAGGCAACTTTAATTTCTTGAGAGTTTTTTCTTTTTCCTTCCTTGTTCTACATTAGCAGCTTCACTCTGGCTCTATAAAGCTCCTGCATTTATCCTGGAATAACCATCCCTGGAGCTTCAGCCTTTTTACTAAAATACATTCTGAAAAAAGCTCTAAGTGGAAGTTTAACAACCCCTCTCCACCAATAAAGATTGTTCAATAAAATCATAACTGTGTATTCCTTGGCCCCAATCCATGTGTCTGATTCTGCACAGATGCAGAGCAAAACTTGCTGGAAGACAAGGAGGGCATCCACCAGATGAGCTTTGTCTTTGTTTTCTTGTTTCCTTTTACCTCCTACCTACCCCCTATTTTCTCTGCCCTTTTTATGCTTTTGGGGCAGCAGAAGTTTCTGAGATGGTCTTGGTGTGTCTGTGTGAGCCTTATCTTCACATCTTCTTGACAGATGTTTTAAAGCAGCTTTGGAAAGGCTCCCTTTCTAACACAGCACCCATGATTTTATGGTGGAAAGCTCTGTGTTAACAAACCTCCATTCCTTATTTGCTGTTTGCAGTTGCTCCTGGACCAGCCTGCCTTCGGTCTGGGCTGATGAACCTCTTCCATCCCACGCTGTTCTCTTTGTGGTTAGCTGTTTATTTCCCACTATACTCTTTAAAATCCTAATAGCTTTGTCTTTAGTGTGCTATGCTTGGCGTCAGCAATTTAGGATTTCCTTGCCAAGTAAGCACAACTTTTGTTTTGCTCTGGCAACACCTTAAGACTTAAAAACTGTGAGTGCAGTAAATCATATGGGGTGAAAAAAAAAAAAGTCTTCCTTTAAAAATACATCTAATAACTGTGTTTGTATTTCTTCAGTGGTGTAGCAATAACTTCTGAGTGCTTTACCACTGTGGTGATTTCTAGTTCACTTTCAAAAAGGCAGCTTATTGAAAGTGTCACTATTAATAGCCTTCTGGTGGTACAATAAAGGATAATTCAGTAGGATATCCCAGTTAAGCAGGATGCCGTGTTTACATTGGGTTCCTGCCCAGCAGCTGCTTATGCTGAAGTTCTGCACATAATTCAGGAATTAATCAAGGTGTAACCATGGGGACAATGCCAATGTGGTCATCATAATGTGACCTGTAAAGACAAATTATATAATTCATCTGCACTCTGGTGTGATCATGGGTAATAAGCTACTGATGTCTTGACCACCTTGGCCACATGGTATTGCTGTTGTTGCTGGTGCTTCCCAGAAGAGGTAAAGAAAATGTAAAAAACCCAATATTTATTGAAATAGAGCTCCATTTTTCTTAAATGTCTATCCATAAAGTGTGAAATTAGATTCCAAATATGTATATGTACAGCAGCATAAGCATGTTTCTGGGTGCAGATTACATGATCACTTGTGCATGTTTTGTGAGACAAAAGTGCAGGGAAAAACAACTGGTCAGTAGTAGTGAGAATGAAGTCATTTAACTGGATTTTTCATTTTTATTTTTAGCTTGCAAGATAATTGCCTCATTATGGGTGGTAGATTCTGATTTTATTTTATCAGTGTTAATCAGAACTACATGCAGTTCCCAGAAAGATGCAACTGGTCACAAAAGCCCTTTGGATGCTCAGAAATGGCAATTAAAAACTGAATAGTTCAAATATATAAAAATGGGATTTCTAGCAAAACAGCCATTTTGGGGAAGGGGGGACAAGAATCATTTTGTTTCGTTAAATTAATGGTACTATTTCAGTTAACTCGGGCCTCCATTTAGAGCTCATCAAGGCACCCATGGGAACGTATGAATTAGTTTGTTTTAATTGGATTATTTAATTTGATTGTTTAAATTGCCTTTCTGTTTTTATTTGCAGCCCTTTTTTAGCTGAAAACATTTTCCGATTTGGATTTGCATGTGTGCTTGTTGTGTATGCTCACTACTTTGATTCTCTTCCAAAGATCTTTTCTTTTTTCTCGGAAAAAAGATAGTGAAAATTAATATGTTGGCAAAATCAGCCACGAGTTCAGAGAGAGTTGTGAATAATGGATGCAGGATCTTTCTCTTCCACTGCAATGGCAGCACAACATTATCCAGCTTTTTATTAAAAGTGCTGCATTTTTAATTACGCCCCAGAAATAAACAAATCAAATGCAGGAAACTTTTAGACCCTGACCCGCCAGAATTCCATGAGTGGACAGATGGGGCCTGATCTGATGTAAAATCAGAGTTTTGCACTGGTTCAACCAGACTGATGTACATGGAGCTGGATCCAGATTCCCATGCCAAGAAAAAAACAAGTTAGCTTTGAATCAGGGCTTGTGAAGAGATAAACATGTAGGGGATGACACAGGCAGAGATTCTGCCTGCACGTTACTTGAGTGTTACAGCACGAGGTGGTGTAATTCTTGACATGGTCTGTGTCAGTCTATAAAACTAATTTATCAGGTGGGGCTGATAATTGTTTGAACGTGATTCTGGCAGATCAGGCAGGAGTTTGGTTTGTGCAGCCTAAGGGAATCCTCCTGAACCATCCACTCCAAGTCAATGGCAGCTTTGTCATCGACTTAAAGATTAAAGGGTTCAATAAGGTGAACTGACATAAATCAAAGTGATTTAACTCTGATTTAAACCAACAAGCAGAAAACTTTGATTTAAATAATTGATTTTAATCTAATTGTGAATTTATAGTGTTAGTGGTTTTCTCAGAGGCAAATTACTTGACTGGTGTATCAGGGTAAATGCACTGATTTGTGACCAAAGAGAAATTTAGCAGATACTTTTTTTGGACAAACACTGAAACAGTCCTCTCTTCCCAGCTATGTGGGTCTTTTCCAGACCAGATCTGTATTCAGCCTTAAACTATTCATCAATTTTCAGCTCCTGTTTGAAAAGTGAATGGGTAAGATTTAATTCAGTGACTATCAATTCTCAAGATGCATTAATTTTCATCTGAATTTATTTTAAAACTGGTTTCGTGCATTTTAGTCACCATTTGGAGTGGATTTTTGTGGACACTAGAGGGAGTACACATTGTTTCAAGAAGTTTTAGGATGTTTTAGGATGATCTAATCAGGCAGTATAGAGCTATATTTGATGTTATAGCTGATGTTAGTAGTCAAGTTTTTATATCTTGGGTCATTTATGAGGAGAAAACTCAAAAAAGATCAACGTCAGGTTTTTCAAAAAACCCTCTAAAAAATATTTAAAATTTCTCATGTTTTCTGTGATGCAAAAGTGGCACCTTGTGTTCTCCAGCATAGCTGAAAATGCAAATCAGGCACAGAGTGGCCAGGCAGTGTAGACAGGCTTCAGGCTGGTTTTAGTCAGCACTGCTGGTGTGAGACGGAGGTACCAACATCATCTGCCTGCTCTGCTGCCGGGGTGTTGTTTCCCACTGGGCTCAGTGTTTTCCTTGCCCCATCCCAGGAAATCCCCCAACATGGCAACCAGGCAATAGAGATAGCAATTGGAGGATTGGTTTTCATGAAATTTCTAGAATCCAGAGGTAAATAAAAAGAGAAATCAGGAAAAAAAATAAAAAGGAGAAGCAGTAGTGTGACACCCTCTGCACCATCCTGCTTTCCGTATTGTTAAGGACATATGTTGCCTGATTAAAATGAGATTGCTACAATCTAAACTATTGTTTGGGCAGGATGATGGAGTTGTTGACAGTGCATAAAGTGGCTCAAGATGAATGAGGTTAAAGTCATTATAATGAAAATACAAATATTCCAAGTTTTCTGTAACATAGTGAGGTTTGGAGTACTAGTAAGTTTTTTTTTTCCTGTGTTTTCCCCCTCTTTTAACCAGTTTTAAGTCAGTTTCAATGACTCCAGGTTGGTTTCAGTCGTGTTACATACATTCCAGGGGAAATGTATTGGTTATAATAAGAATACTTTGTCTTAGATGTAATTTTATTGGCTTGTGTTAAAATGCATTGATTTTTTGCCTGAAATATTTGGGCTTCGGGGTAGATACATTTGTTCTGGTTAGGAGTGCATTGGAGTCAGTAGAGCTCTTGTGTTTCAACAAATACATTTTTGTTTAAAAGTTAATGTAACATTTGAAAAGATTAAATGGGCATTAATTGGTCAGGTGCTGTATTTTCAAACCTGCTATTCTTTCTAACGTGAAATGTTATGACACCTGAAACAGCGCTCTCCGCTCATCGTATTTTTAATGTATGTAATTGTAAATCTTTTGTGCAATGTTGTGTTTACTAAAATATATACACAACACGTACATAAATAATATTTTCTCTTCCCATGGTGACATCCATGGAAAAGTCTGCAACAGAGGAAATCTGCGGTTGGTTTTTGGGGAGTGCCTCTTCCCCATTTTTTCCCCCTCCTATTGATTCTTCTCTGGTCATCTATTGAAAAACTTGGTCTTACTTAACCCTTCTTTGTGACTAGTCAGTAGCTCAGAGTTTTGACAGAATTGAAAGATCTGTGGAAATCATGGATGTGATAATTCTGGATGAGCTTTGGCTGAGCTTGCTGTCCGTGTCAGCAGATGGAGCTCTGATGGACCTCAGCTCCACTGCCAGCACTGAAATTGCCTCACTGGCTGGGCAGAGCCCCATGCCTGGCACTCTGGTCCTGTGTTCATAAATTAAATGCATTATTTGTGTTGTTTGTGTTGTTCTGTTCCACATTGGGCGTGAGCAGCTCTACCACAGATGGAGCAAGCCGGCTGTGGTGCAAATGGCTTATAAGGCCAATATTTCTATACTCAGCTGTACCTGTGAGGTGGCTGTAAACTGCTGTGCTCTGCTGCTTGGCCACGGGGAGGGTGGAGAAGCCTTCCTGTTGTTCCCTTCCTTCTGCCAAATACCCTTCCCCCTGATTAGTCTGTGCCCTGAGCATGAGGAGAAGGACATGAGATTCAAAGTTTGCTCAAAACGTGCATAATTAAGCCAACCACAACATTGGTGCCTAATATTAAGGTGGAATACCTGGATGAGATGTGTAGCACATACCTGTTCTGGAAATGTTATATTACATATGTATATCTGTCTTATGAACTTGAATATTTTTTTTCCACATTTGGCTGTCAAACTACTCCAAAATCTCTTGCAAGATTCAAATTTTATTTATTTTCCCTTTAATTCCTGTAAATGTAAGAATATTTTTTAAGACTCTACATACAGAAGTCCTATCAACTCTAATGGTTGTTACTTGCAGTTAAAGAAAGGCAAATAGACTTTTATGTGTTTTAAATCCTACTAGTATGGCTATCAAAAAATTAATGACTTACAAAACCAGAAGCAATCCTGCCACATTTAATATTCTGCAACTGCAAGTCAACTTATTATATGCATTAATCAATTTGTCATAAATGAACCCCTGTTTTATATACAAGCAAATAAAACAGCCATGCAACAACATATTTTATTCATAAACCAATATGCAGCAAAGCAAATGGACATAGATTTAATGTCTCACTTTTTAAATAAAATATGTTTACATCAATCTGCTTGTTATACAAATTTATGTAGCCTATATGAATCAATATGTGATATATATAAACTACTTTTAAATCTGGCATGTTTGGTACTTCATAATTACCTCAATTTAATGAAAAATTCCTAGTTTTAAGACAGTCCTAGAAGCAACTCAGATTTTAATTAAAAGTTTTACCTTGGTTTTAAAAAGGTCATATTAGCCAAGGGGAGATAATGTCCTTTTATAGGAGCACATCTTCTGTTGCTAATTGATGTTATTTGCTGAAGAGTAATTTATGTTGCTGTTAAGGGGAGAAAGAGGAAAAAAAAAAAGATTTTCAGTAGTGTTGTTACAATTTTTGGAGAATTATGTTTTTTCAGTGTCAGAATGTTCATGCTTTGTCCTATAGGTAAATAGTGTTTAAAAAAGAAGGGCATAGCAATGTTCTCAATTGGTGGAAAAATGTGATATTTTACTAATGAAGGAAAATTGTCTGCCAGGATGTATTTACTGACGAGACAGCAGCATGTGCTGTGGTCCACTGGGAAATTATATGTTAAAACTTGTACCTGTCCTTTGGCTTTCAACCCAGTCCTGACATTTCTTTTCATTTTAGTTAGGAAAGTTAACTGTGATGTTCACCATGGAGTATTTGCTCCACCACTCTGAAAGCATGATTACAGAAAAAGACTTCTAGGTACCTTAAAATACCTGGAGATTAAAATGAAAATAAGAAAAAATTGAACAAAACAATGTAACTGTTCAAAGAGAATATGTAAAGCTAGATCTGAGTGTCGTTCAAAAATCAAAACAGGCAGGCTTTAAATCCAACAAAATTTTTCTGAAAAGATGTTCCCTCTGGTGCAAAATACTCTCTTTAGAAGACTGAAATATAAGGGGATTCATGATGGGAGGTGAATCAAACCAAGGGGAAGACAAACAATAGATTGACAAAAGCAATCAAAGGAACAGTATAAGCAAAATAAGAAAAGCAAGGGGAGTATTTTGACATCTTGATCTGAAGGAATCCTCTTCCCAGTCATCCTAGTGCCTTGAACTTGAAGGCAAGAGCTGATCCTGCTGATACACATCTCCTCTAGCCCCATCATTTCTGTCAAGGACAAAAAGGAGAACTTTTTAAGAAGTAATTTTTCCTTTGCCCTGCACAAATGGGATGCCCAGCCTGAGGACGGAAGAGTATTTCAGTATAATTCAAGAAACCCATGCATAGGGCTGATATTACGTAATTTATTGACTCCATCACTGCTTCATCATGAATACCTGTGTGTTCAAACCTTTACTTGATCCTAAAATGATATAAAGAAAATAATATAGAATAGAATCATAGAATAACCTGGTTTGGAAGGGACCCTAAGGATTGTCAAAGTCCAGCTCTTCTTGGTCTATCATGGGACAGCTCCAAGAATCACAGCATGTGCCTGAGAGTGTTGTCCAAATACTCCTTGAGCTCTGGCAGCCTTGGGACCATGACCATCTTTATATAACCCTCCTTCGGACACTCTCTAATGGTTTAATTTAATTTTTTTTAATGTTTGTGGTGCCCAAAACTGCCCCCAGGACCTGAGGTGTCTTCGTTGAACTTTGTAGAGCTGCTGTTTGCCCAGCCCTCTAATTCGTCCAAGACTCTCTGCAGGGCCCCTTTACCAGGCCCTGAAGTGGGACGGATGGGTCTGTAGTTTCCAGACTCATCCTTCTCTAAAATTGGGACAACGTTTGCCAGGTCAACCAGGACCTCTCCAGATTCCCAAGACTGTTCTGAAATCATTGAGAGAGGCCTTGTGGTGATCAGCCAGCTCTTTAAGTGTTCTCAGCTGAATCCCATCTGGCCCCATAGACTTACAGGGATCCAGCTGGAGCAGTAGACCCCACACCAGTTCAGGGTGGACTGGGAGTTTGCCATTCTCACAGTTAATGTTATTTCTACACTGACTTTTGCTATCAATGCATTTAAATAATCTAATTGTCCCTCACAGTTTTGGCCAACTTCAACTCCAACTGAAGCTTTGGCCACTCAGTTTTTCTCCCTACAGTGGTGAGCAGCATCTCTATATTCTTTCCATGTTACCTGACCTTGCTTCCACTGGTTATACACTTCCTTTTTTTGGCCTTAGCTCCAGAAGATCATCCCTGGTCAGCCAAGCCAGCCTGAGGATTTAAATCCTGCCTTGTGTGCTTGTTTTCTGACATTTCAGAATTGCCTGTGCTGTTGGGAGGTGTTGCTATAAAGTGACCAGCTCTGATGTACCACAGTGAACGTGTTTTCCCAGGGGCCTTTACTCATTCCCTGAGCAGCCTGGAGCCTGCTCTCCTCATGTCCAAGTTTTGTTGGTGCTTTTCCTCCTGTCACCAGGTTTTAAATTTAATTGTTTCGTGATTGCTGTGGCCATGACGGTCACCAATGGCCATTTCACTCACGAGGCCCTCTCTGCTAACAGGCAGCAAATCAAGGAGGGCATCGTTCCTGGCTGGTTCCCTCAGTACCTGTACCATGAGGTTAATCCTTACCCAGAGACACCCTCAGCCGTGCTATTACCAGCTGCAAGCTCCACACATTCCAACCCCTCCGTTAATACAACACCACCCCCTGCCTCCATACTTATGGGAGAAATTGGGTGGCTGCCTGGCTGCTATTTTCATAAAACTGTAATCACAAGGATGGAGCACGACAGTGACAGATGCACACGTAACTTTGCTAAATTTTCAAATGATAAATTCGCTAAAAAAGAGCTGAGACACCTTTTGTTAAGGCACTTACAATTTAAGAGACAGATTTACAAACACTTGCTGTTGGCTTGCTCCGAGAATCAAGGATCCTGCTGAGCATTAAGAATTATTGTAAATCAATAAATTCTTAGTGTGCAGAAGGTCAGATGTGTTTCTAAAATACAGAGATGTACAATTAAATTATTACAGTGCATATGTGCCTTGTTTAAAAGATCTCTTTACGACAGATTGTTATTCCCCTCAATCTATCAAGTAGTTAATTTTAAATCCTAAGGAAACACATATCCATATGTATGTTACTCTGGAAAGTTGTTATGTTGCTTTGAGCATATCAACACATATTTTTAATGTTGTTTGTGCTTCTGTTTTTCTGTCAAATGGATTTCAGAGCCATTGTTATCTTTATGCTATCTACAAAGTTACCCCTCTGCTGTTCTACAGTACAGCTCATGAAGTTTTACATTTCAGCCTTTTTCTTCTTTCTTCTCTCTCCCCCGCCCACCCCAGACATCACAGTGCTCTGTCTTTTCACCCCAGGCCAGTTGACTTTTCCTGCAATTAACCTGGATCACTTGATCTGGAACATGAATTTTTGGAAATCAACTCCAAGGCTTCGCATATAAATTCATGCATAGGTACCAGAAAAAGTTGAGTTGATTAATCATCAATATTGCAAAGTTCTCTGCACTTCCTGCAACGTCAGACAAGAGCTGTGCATTATTTGGGTTTGTATGGTGGGGTGGGTAGGTTCTGATTTTAAAAATCTTGGTCCAGGTTCTTACTCTTGCCAGGCCAGTAGACTTAGGCTGTCTGTCTGTTGCCCTGTCTCAAAAGGTACCTGTAGTACAAAATGGTGTTTGATGACAAAATTTCACTGTCTTGTGGAGCCAACTGCTGGCACTGTGTCTTAGAAATCCTGCAGAGTCTGTTCTTACTTTATGTTGGCAGTAATAACAGTCACTCTACCACTGCTTGTCAGCGCTCCTCAAATTATCTTAAAAGTTCTGAATCATCAGTGTAATAATTAGTAAAAAGCTCATTGAAAAAAAAAAAAAAAAAATTGAACTAAGGGCTTTCCCAGTCTGCCTAAAAGACAGGACCAGAGTGAAAACTGTCTCAAATCATTATCATCATGGTGGCTGGTAACCTGTGCCTGGTCTCATAAAAACAAAGAAACAAACAAACAAAACCCCAAAAACACCAACAAAAGGCAATAAAACTGTTAATCCCCCCATATGTAACGTGCATGTTTAAATGAAAAATGCAGTTCAGTGGTTTGAATGCTGCCCATGGGCAGTGAGGAGCTGGATAGAGAGTAGTGTTTCCACCTGTGTTTGGGAGACAACTTTCTCTGGTTTTGGTGACATTAGGAAGTGGTCATGAATTGCAGCTTGGGAAATAGAAAGAAAAGAATAGAAAAGAAAATAGATTTCACCATGAGAGAATCTTCAGTGGCAGTACTGCCTAGAGGAGCTGTGATACCTCCATCCTTAGCAATGTCCAGTAGTAAACTTGTCCTGCTCCAGGGCAAACAGATTTAACTCTGAATTTAATTCTCCTTTGAGCAAGGAAGTTAGATCAAGACTTTTGGAGATCTGTCCCAACTTCTAGTAGTGGATAATTTCCAAAACAGGAGGATCCAAGTCGTATTATAGTCTTGGGAAGATTTCGAATCACCTTCCCTGGTATGTACTTAAAAAATAAAAGGTACATTTGTCAGCCACTGAGAAATGCAGGAGCTTTGAAAGAAGCCTTTAAAACTTGCCTAAAATTGCACCAAAATAATGGGCTCCTTGAAGTGGCAGCCCAAGAGAATTGAGGCCAGATATACACATACATACAGTTAGCCTAAATCATGATCTATTTGAAAAAGATTTGTGAAAGCTATGGTGTCTGAGCAAGCCATTATTGCAGCATAGCACAAAATATCAAAAGGTCAGGAAAGTAAATTTGCAAAGGAAATTTTCAGAATACAAAAGGCTTTTCTTTAGAAAAGCTGTTTTGCCTGTGAAAGTGTTTCTAACCAGTGCAGTATTTACTTCAAGACACACATAGGGTGGGTGATAATACATTGATGGCATCATAATGTCAGCCTCAGAGGTGGGTTTTCACTGAAACCCAACTTTTGGGTTGCAAAGCTGGTTGAGGTGGATATGATGAGGGGCTTGATATGGTGGAGAAACAGGTTTTGCTTTGCACAGTGACATTGATCCTTGCAGGAAATTTTACACAAGCCCCTNAAGTTCAGCTTCAGAAACGTAGCCTACATTTCTTGTCAGAAAGGGCTTGTCAGAAAGTGGTGTTGACCCTCAGGCACAGGGAGCCTTGAATTTCACTTGTCAATACTCTGAATGTGAAGCAGAGGACATGGTGTACTTGGATCTGTATTAAAGCCTGTATAGCAAGTTTATCCTGTTGCACTTGGACAAGAAAAATTAAAGGGTGTTTCCAACTTTCTGGTTAGACCAGAGGTAGTAATTAACTTGAGGCTTAATGAGGGGGGTGGGGGGGAGGGGGGATAAAAAGAGAAATTGGAGACTAGAAGCAAACTGTTCCTAAATAGTGCTTGGCAGGGTCAACAAATGGTTGTAAGATACCCATAATCTGACGGGTGACAATTCTGCTTAGTTGCAGGGGCTGCTTAAGGACTACGGTGTTTTGGAGAAGGAAATGCTTCTCTGGTATGGGACAATGTCTGTAAATGATATCATTCCTTCCAGGGCAAGAGTGCTAATGAGAGGGGCAAATTTTAATAAATTTCTCTGAAAGCCTGTAGAGGTTAAGGAATACCAGATTTATGTTCTTCTGGAATAGTCTGCATGTAGGAGATAGAATTTATAGCCTGGAATAACAGCAATCTTGTTTTGACTTCTTGCTTTCTTCTTATTTTAAGTTAAAAAGTTGGTAATTCACTTATAACTAATGTCTAACTACAGAATTTATCTGTTTAAAAGTGTTTGTTCCCTTGTTTAGATATCCCTATCTAATTTATTACTATAGTAGTCGTGGGAAAGTATTAAAATATTTAATGAATAAATTTTGGTAATCCAAACATCAGAAATACTTCTCCCATAATCAAAAATAATGGTATGAAATTGTGCTGTTTAATGAGTTATGGCCTTACTCCACCCATATGGAAATGACTGTTTCCTCATTTTGGACCTGTACTCTCCTACGAACAGGTTTTATTTCCTTTTGGGCAGTGTGGAAGTTCAGAAGAATGCCATTTAGCATTAAATTGGTATGTTCATCTAGAAGATTAAAGAACTTCAGGTTTTAAGTTTCTGACAGCAATGGGGTCAATTCCTGGACTTAGCCAAGTTTGTTCAGTCTTCCCAAGCTACACTAATATGAATTCCTGCACGTATGAAAAAGCTTTGTGAAGCAAACATAACATGTCTATGGACTTTTCTGTAAATGTAGCAAGGAAGGTCAGATGAGATGGGTACATCGGGGGGAAAATCCTGGCTGAGCAGTCAGCTTGAAACAAAAATAAGAGAAGTAAAGGCTGTGTAAATTAATTGCTGGAGTAGAACCACGTCCTTTTTGAAGGCGCAGATGAGAAGTGTGGGGACAAGACTGATTCAGGCAAGATTTTATATATTGCCAACTTTAGGCATTCATTTTCCTCTCACATTCAGACAAACCCTAATCCCAACCAAACCACTGTGCATTCAATATTTGTGAATGAAAAGCCATATTTTTATTGTCTGCTTCAAAGAAATTGTTCCCAGTACCGAGATCAGCCTTTGAAGTTGAAAATTTTGGATGAACAGGTGAGTTTTGAGAGCTGGTAAAACAACAGAAAAATGAATAAATGTCAAGCCCAAGCATAACCAAAGTGGTTTCCATAGGAACACAGATGTGTGGCTCATGTGCGTGATGGATTTAGCAATTTGATTGCATGTTTATTCTGACCTTACAAAGGCCATTTGAGAATTCTAGTATTTGAGGATCCTAGCAAGGATGTTATGCTAATGGCTCCAGAAATATCCCTAAACTCCTGTGTTAAAGTTCATAGCTGTACATGGCTCACAGAATAAGAAGCAGAAATTGTTAGGTGATGAGTTCCAGGTTAGCCTCGGCAAAGTGCTTTGCTGAGGGTTAGGACAAAGGGGTTGGAAGGGGACATGTTCTGTAAAGTGTGTCCCAGTGATTCTGGAAGCCAAAGCTGAGGTGACATTGGGCAGTGACCTTTATCCAGTAAATGCTGTGTTGCCTTAGGTTGCCATGAGGGTCAGTGTGCCCTAATGCTCCTTGTGTGCTACCCTTGAGGGCTCTGCAGCTTCTCCTGCTGCTGAGTCTCCTCTCCTTGCCAAAATAAACATTAAAACCAACCAACCAAAGTCTCTCCAGGCAAAAGCTACATTTCATAGAACCACAGAATGCTTTGGGTTGGAAGGGACCTTAAAGATGGTTTTATTCCAATCCTCTGCTGTGGATGGGAATACCTTCCACTATCCCAGGTTGCTCGAAATCCCTTCCAACCTGGCCTTGGGCACTTCCAGGGATGGGGCAGCCACAGCTCTTTAGAGGTGTGTGACTCCTTAAAGACTTTTGGAAATATAATTGATTACAGATAACTCTTTGATGAATGTGAAACATTCCAGTGTCCAGTAACTTGTTCAGGCTAAGCTTTGTAGCCTAATGAGTTGAGTCTGCATGAAACTTTCTAATCTGCATAAAGGTTGACCAGTCAATAATTTTAGCCTCTGCTGATTTAACACATTGAAATGTTCACATAGATGAAAAAGCTTCTGTGCTAACTCAAGTGGCCTTGCTTTTTTTTTTTTTTCTTTTTTCTTCTCAGATTCAAAGTCATAACCTGAGCAGTGGCCCCTCTGTTGAGGCACTGTGCCTCAGCAGGTGCCAGTGGTACTTAATCACCTCGGAGACACCATGCCATGACTTATGTCTCTTATTTCTGCTGTAGTTATAAGGAGTATCTAAATTGGGACATAAATTGTCTCTGGTTAATTATTTCATTAAATGAGCAATGTGGACTGCTAAGCATTATTATTCCCATTTTACAATTGAAGAAATGCAGTTAGCGATGTCTCAGTGATGCGGATGAGAATATTTAGTTGCATATCTGCACTCTCATGAGTATCATAAATAAGCCCAAAATCTGGCATGTTTCAACTGTTGGAGTCATTGAAAAGAGACTGATAATGAAGATAAATTTGTGCATATGCTGTACTTGTTCTGAATGTACAATTGCTGCTCATTTCCGTGAGAATCAAAGGCGAGCTCTGAACTCTGGCTACTGAATGCTCCAGGATAATTTGCAAGCCCAAAAAATGAGTCCCAAAATGGGATTTAGTAATACCATTGATCTCTTTGTTGTAGCAAGCTCAGGTGCTGTAACAGAGGTCTCCACATTTAGACACCCTATTTCATCTGGCATGTGATTTTTCTGGAGATAAGGATACACATTACAATCTGCTGGTATTTTTCAAAGATCTGTCTTATTTTTTTTCTAAATTAAAAAAAAAATGTTTCTTTTGTTGCAGATCACTTATTTTTGCAAGATGCATGTTACCTTTCAGAACAGGACTGGGTGTTTGTAAACATTTCCTTACATTCCCAGACATTTTCTCATATTGATATATGGGTTTCAGCACTTCAGTTAATCAGAGATGTCTGAATGGAGCATCAAGGACCCTGAGCTCTGAGGTGTGTCTGTGGCTGCTCTTGGAGTACTTGAGTTGTGAAATAAAGAAATGGATTTCACCAGTTTAACTTTCACAGTATGACTTATTAAAATACTTTATTTTGGCTCCTCAAATCACCTTGCAGTGCAAAAACCAGAATGTAAATTAGTGGTGCAAATTCAGGCTGGTGTCAGCATTTTTTTTGCCTCTGACACGCAGTGTTTTTCCTGATCCAGATTTCCTTTTAGGCCTGCCAAGCTCAGCTGGTGTGGCACAGCTGAAACACCTGTGTGGGATGTGCTTTCCTTGTCTGGTGTGAAGCGAACACACAGGGTCATGCAGATTGAAATGACTATTTAAGCATAACATGATGTTACTATTCATTGCACCAGATGATGATGTTATTAAAATACTCGAGGAATACAGAGCCTTTAGGCACACAAATGCTCCAGCATTGTAATTAGGTGGTTGAGGGTTTCTTCCTTATGTGACCTGCCACCAGAGCTGGGGCTCTTGGGCGACCTCCCAGGCACATGTAAACGATGTCAGTTTGTGGAGAGCCGAGCTCCTTGGCCAGATGTGTTTGTGAGATCCTGTGGGGAGCCGAGGAAATCTATGTTTCAAATACCCTGTGCCCTGCAGAGAGAGCTTTCATTGTAGGCACTTGCTGCAGATCTTGGAGAAAACGCTGAACTTTTAAGTGCTCACTGGTGTATGTCTCATCCAGCCCAAGGGAAATAATTGGGAAGTGTTTATAAAATACAGCCTTGCCATCAGCATACGGAGGGGAATGGGAGAAAATGGGATCCCGTGGTGTGGCAACTGTACTCAGAATTGTAATAAAACAACTGAAGAAAGATTTGTGTGATGTGTTGTAACTAGAAAGAAGATCCAAAGCTGCCACATCTGCAGGCTTGTTGTGGAGTGAATGAGAAATATTTTTATTTCTTATTTCATTATCATTATGCCTGTCCTTTAAAAGCATTCCTGAAGAAGAGTGGCTCAGTTCTAGGAAGAATTACATCTTTTCTGGAGGCCTCTTTGTATGAATATGGGATGTTTTTTTCCTGTTATGGGAATGTTTGTTCTTTTACCATCAAAACAGACACACCATGTGTACATCTGCCTATTAGCATATGAATTACAAAATTGCATATAGAAATGTGATGATCATATTTAACAGCGAGGGTCACATTTGGGTACAAAATCTGTCAGTGCTTTGTGACCAGCATAAGAGATTTGCTTTAAGGCAATTGTGTTGTGTGGGATTAATCTAAATTAAAGTTCTCCTCTAACAGTTATTCCCAGGCCCTGATTAAAGATGCAAAGTCTGACTTAGCCTGGAAAGCAGGAGCAGGTAAGCAGAGGGTGCAGAGTTTGCTCTGGGCTGTTTTGTGGGGTGGAGTGTTAGTGCTGGGGTAAAATAAATCTCATATATTCTTAAACTTCCACAGAATGAATTCTGCTTCTTCCTCTCATTCCCTGCGTGTAAATTAGGGGTAGCTCAAGGAAGCTGCAGGGTTGCACTGATGCAAACTGAGTTCTTCTTTCCCTGATAGCTTCAGAGTTGATAACTTCAGTAAAGTTTTTCATGTATGCACTCCTCTTCAGATTCCTGAAATAGAAATGATCACAGGCTGGTGCCCTCAGACCAGCTCTGCTCCCCATGAGCAGGAGACTGGTTATGTTAATCACCATGGAAAGGATGCATTTCATGAGAGAACAGAAAAAAACATTTTTTCTCACCATTTTTAGACAGCCTTTCAAGAAAGCTGCCTTCTTTCAAGTGCCTGCACTGTGTAATCTCAGATATTGTTCAGTATGGGATGGATCCAAGAAGGGGGTGCTGGGTGATGCCGAGAGTGGCTGCACCCTCTGAACATCTGGGAGGCTTCTGTATCTGCAGTGTGCAGATCTCCACCCTGCCAGCCACAGTCTGTGCTGGAGAGGCACAATTTCTAATGCAAATAAAGCAAACTCAGAAAAAAAAGAGTTGCTCAGCTTTCTCCTTTCACCCCTGCATCTTGCTTTTAGCCTAACTAAGACAGCTCTGATTTATCCTATGCAGGTGAATGGTGGGGTTTTATTCTTTGGGCATTTGCTTCATCTACAGCATGCTTGGCAATAAAAACATCCCAACATCCTAATGCTGTTCTCCCACATACGGAGTTTAGAGGCCACTGTGGTTAAACCCCATTACCAAACCAACAGCCGCTTAAGGCAAAACAAATTAGATGGGAAAAGGAGATTTCTAAACAGTATTTTTTTAAACCCTCATGCATTTGGAGTTCTGTAAACCGATCAAAATGGTCTTTCCAAGGAAGCTGATTCTCCTCTCACCCATGGGACTGCAGACAGGGAAAGGGGTCATGGCTGGTTCAGATGACATGAAATATCTTTGGATTTGCCAGGGCCACAGAGGCCCTTTTGCTTCTTCCTCTGAACCATGTTTGCTTCACTGTCAAGCTTTGTGTGAATAATGTTTGAAAGTATTGACATGTAACAAGTAGGAGCAGTGATGTATGAAAGGCAGCATTTTACAAACTTAAGATGATACATCTTAGTGTTTAATCATAGACTCAAAATCACACACCCAATTGTGTTTATGGGGGTTTTTTTCCCCTCTTTGCATACAATTATGATAAACAAGAATTTCTTTAAGGTATTGTAGGAAATTCTGTCAAAGGAGGCAACGGGGATTGTTTTGTGGCTCCATCAAAGTGTTTAAAGAACATAAACTTGGCTTTCATGGTATTATCAATCAAATGCTTATTTTGGAGTTGTTGCCATCATCCAAGTCTTTCTTCGGAGAGGAAATCAGAAGGTCAAGATTTCACAGACTGTTCTCTCCACGGGCCTCTTCTGTGTGTATGGGTTTTTGATTCAAAGAATGATGGCTGGAGTTTGAAAACAGTTTAGAACATAGCAACAGTGAGTGATCTCAGAGGGAAGGTTTTTAAAGGCCCAGAGGGGCACAGAGGGGCTGTACCCTTTAGGAAGGTTCATTAACTGAGTGGGAAGGACTCTGCTCAGGTAACCTGCTGCCCCGGGAAGGTGCCTGGGTAGGTACCCAATGTGTTTTTTAATGCCATGGCCAGAATAATGCTTTTGAAGTTAGAGAGACTGATTTGAGCATATTTGAAATTACAAGCAATAGGATCACTCACTGTAAACATGTGCCTGTGTGACAGAAAGAAAAATCCATCTTTTTCAAAGAGGGTGCTAAAAAAACCCAATAGCCCTTCTTTCCTCTGACATCCCTTACAAGTGCAATGTCATGGTGCTGTTCTTCATCCAGCTCCACATCGAGTTAAAAGGAATCTATTTTGAGTGTTTCCTTATCTTTTACTCTTAATTTTATACATTAATTCTTCTTTTTAGAACGGCTTTTAGACCATGTATACTTCTGTTACTCCGTCAGTCTCGGTGAATGCAATGACAATATTTTTTATCTTAATAGTAAGGCATTAAGTTGGCCTAGAATAATTCAGTGCCAAATTATTTACTGCCCTCTTATGCAAAGTGCTGCACGTTCCCAGGGGCTTGGTTTGTCCATGTCTAAAAAAAATTCAATCTTCTGCTACACTATCAACTGATATTTGTCTTTCAAGTGTGCTCTTTTTGTCTCAGTTGCAACACTGTTCCTTTTGCAGTACAAAAGGATGATGAGCTTTTTCCTACAGCCCCTTCCCATAACCCTGGAATGTAAAACTCACTGCCAGCTGAGGTACAAAGCAGCTGGCACCGAACAGAAAGGACACAAAAGATTGACCAGAATTCAAACTACCACAAAACGAAATGAAAATAATCTCCTATCAGACGCATCTCAGAAGTACAGTTTTGTTTGAACAATGAAAACTAGCATTTAAATTACATAATGGACCTGAACAGAACCACAGAGCATAAGAGGAAAATTCAGAACACTTAGGTCAGCTGAGCTCCTCTGAGCTTTTCTTGGCTAAAAGGAAAGGCAATGGCAGATGAATGCACTCAAATACTGTAAAAATAATAATGCTCTCTGGTACTTAATGCCTTTCACTGGAAGATTTCCAAGTGTTTTTCTTTGAATAATAGTAAAGCATTGCAACTAATTTTAATATCCCTTTAAAGGTGATTTGATTTTGTCCTTTTGTAAGTGCTAGAAACATGTGGCAGTTTTTTGGCTTTCGTTTTTGGGGTTTTTTTTCCTTATTTATCCCAGGTTAGAAATAAGGTGAATGGTAAATCTAGGAATAAAGTCAAGGTGTAGTCAGTCACTCTGGCGTGTGAAAACAGGAGGAATTAATTTTCTTCCCCTCAAGTTCAAACACTACAAATGTCACAGGCTGTCTGATCTAAGATTTATTTTGTCATTTCCCAAAAGGGCTGTTTGCCTTCCTGGTAGGTGAGTGCTTGCAGTGGGCTGCTCCTCTGCCCTTTCCATTTTGGGAGTGGTCTTGCATTTCTCAGAAGCCCAAATCTCCCAAAGAGAAGTTGTACGTAAATTTTCACCTGAGTATAAATCAATAAGTTTGAAAAATGGCCATAATCTGGGTACCTGGTACCTTTTAAAATCATTAAACTATATATTAGGCAAAAGGAAATAAGAGCAAAATGAATTAGAAGTGAGGAAACTAGGTGGTTTTTTCACCTCTGAGTTTTAAGGGGTGAATTTAATGGAGGATCAATAGAGCTGGCAAGGGTCAGCTTTACTTTAGAAAGGTAATATATGCAGTTCTCAACATCGTCTTCTACAGCATCTCAGCCATGACCATCAATACTCTGTGACTCCCGTAGTGCATCAGTTTGAAGCAAAGAATGCCAATCTGCTGTCTTGTGCACTGATCTATGAGCAAATCTATAATAATGGAATCTCGTCATCGAAGGATGTTGTATGAACATTAATTAACCTTTAAAAATAAGTACGAGGAAAGTAATACCGTTCCTGTTTCAGAGCTTGTGGTAACTGGAATGTGGGAAGATGAGCTTGGCTGGGTTTTTCAAAAATTGCAGGGGGTCATTTGGAGATGAGAAAGGCAAGTCCTCAAATCTTGGGGTGTAGTTTTGTGTGTAAGACATCCTAGAAAATCAAGTAACCTCTGGAGACATCCATCTTCCCAAGCTGTGGATGGGCATAGGAACAGCATGTGGCTGTCCCATGTGTGGTGCAAGATGGGACCTCAGAGTCTGTATGTGAGGGGAGGGGTTTTATGGGAGGTTTTGCCATTAATTAGAGAGATTTTAGGCCATTTTGTACATATGTTATCAGTATGGATTTGTGCTGATGTCTAGGGCCAAAATGTGGTGGTACAAATCCCGTAAGAGGAGGTTTGTGTGCCCCATTACAATGTGGTTTTTGAAGCTGAGTATGTGGGTGTGACTCCGTGTGCCTGTACCAGCATCTCCTCCAGAACCGTGTGAACTCTTCCCTTTTTCCTTAGCATATAAAATAACACGTCCCTGTGACATATTATTGGCTCTTTCATTAGAGTAAATTTCTTCTCTTGTTTATTTTATTGCACTGGCTTAAGAAATATACAATACCATGCTTGTCATTGCCTTAGGATTTTTTTCTCTATAAATATTATCTTTTTGATGATTCTGAGAATTCTGAGAAAAAAAAAAAAATTGATTTCTTTATGTCAGAAGGCTCTTCTGTATCTCATAAATATTCTTTTTGTCAAGATTTAATAATTCGTTGTCCAAGCCAGTGCTTAAGTAGAATAGATTTATGTTAATACAAACTTTCTTTGGTATTAAGATGATCAATTTTTCAAGTGAGGAAAAAAGGGGAGGTGTCAGGAGCAACAAATGATCACATGCACTATGGTTTACTTGTAACCTTGGGTTCAAAGCAGATGATTTTGAGGAAGAATTCATTGGGTAGATGTTAAAATGCATTTAGGGAAGGAGGTACTTTTGCATAGCGACCTTAGGGGTAATACTGAGACTCTGCTCATCACAGTCAGCAGATGTTGAATCAAAATGCTTGCAGGATGGTTTTCCACATTTGTCTTGGACAACATCTGGAAATATGAATATTAGAATTGATTTTCAGATTTGAATTAAAGCTGAAAACCCCAGTCCAGCGTGCTTAAAAAAGCAGTTTCCCAAGTTTGCTGGGCTCTTCGCTGTGTGCCAGCCATGCACCCACAGGGCAGGGAGAGGCTTTCCATGGGATTGAGCAGGAATCTCTACGGGCCAGGGCATTCCTTCTCCTTACTAAAGGTAAGAGGAATTAGGTTGTAAAGTAGTTCATGTGTCAGTGAAACCACAGTGATTGCAGTTAGAGTTGATGAAAATGAGACAAGGCACTCGCTTTTGCTAAGTGTGTTAAAAGCCAGTTGGGGACTGAGGAGATAAAGACGGCTGGTTCAGTCTTAATCTTTTGGGCTGTTTTTGCCTGTTAAGCACTTGATAAACTGGGAATAAATGCATATTACAGCTCAGATAAAGGAAAAGGAAAAATCCCAAAAGCTGAGTGTATTGCCTGCCTTCACTGGCCCGCTTATTCTTACGTTTTTTTAATGGGTGTTCTTATGGGTGCTTTTTCTTATGGGTATTATCTCTACATGTCAGCTGAGTTTTGTTGCTGACTTTCTAACAATGAGGAATACAATTTAGAAATAAATCAGCTCCTAATTTAATTACATGGGTTTGGTTTTTAATTGCATGCTTCTACTAATCGAACAGCAAATTATGTAAAATTGAGGGTGGAAGAATAAATTTGCAGGATATTTTTCTTGGTGGTTTTGGTGAGTCGTTATGTTACAAAATCATACTTTATCCACAAACTGAGCTGGGAAGGCAAACTAGAATGTAGATATTTTGTTACATGTTTATTGATTTTTTTATTTTAATGTGATTCAAAGTTTGACGTGCTGCCTGACAAAAATCAGGGGGTTATATTTCTTTCTGCAGCAAAGTTTTAGACCAGTGAGCCTCCTGGCAGAGTGATCAGAGCCGAGTTTCAGTGATGGCTGTACAGATTGCCAGATTATATTGTATATAATTAGCATTTGTTGTTCAGAATTCTTCTCGGTTATACCAGTGAGAAGCCAGAAGTACTCTCCTGAGATCAATGCATTTTCTCTGCTATTTACACTGCTGAAATCACAGTTTAGCTCATTGTGTATTTTTATAATATGTTGTACACAACTGTGAATGCATATTTGATTATAATAGAAATGTGATTAAATTTCAGCTTTGTTCACTTCACCTGCTTTTGCTCACTGTATCTCTGCTGAGATTTATTCCAGCATTCAAAACTCTTCAACTGATTCATGTGGCTGCCAGAAAAATGAAAACAGCAAACAACAAACAAATAAAAACACTTCTGCCAAGGCCTTGATTCCTTTTCTTCCTGCAAACACGGGTTTCATCTCTGCCACTGTGGCAAATTTATACACTGGGTATTTCCATTCCCTGCAGCAATGGAAATAGAGGCTCTCAGCCAAACTATAAGAAATGGATAGGTCTTCAAATGCTAACTTTAAAATATAGGTAGTAGGTATAATTTCCTGTGTTTGTGGCTTGTTTTCCAAGAGGAAAATTGAAAATTATCCTGGTAATTTGAGGAAGATTGTAGTCTGTGGAACGAGGCTGGAGTGTCTCACGGACATGCTCTGGGTTGCCCCGCGTCAATCTCCGCTTTTCCATCCGAGCACCTCTGCAGTCCCAGGCACCAGCAGCTCTGAAGTGATGCATCAAACTCCGCCAGCACTACTGTCCTGCCTCTCTCCATGAGAGCCAAGCTCTTGGGGTAAATCAGCCCTCTGCTCTAATGCCTGTCAACCTAAGCCCAAGTTCTCCTGCTGTAATTTTTCCTTTAGTGTTGCATCCAGTGCTATGGAGTGAGCCTGTGTTTATCATCATCTCCTCTCCCTGTTTCAAACAGAAAAAACCAAGATATCCTTTCTGAAAAGGAAGAGCACATACAGCCATGGAACTTGCATCTTTGTACAAATTAGCATGACATAGTTCTCCTTTTTTGTGGGAAACAATGTGCCACTGACTGGATCAATAAAAATTGATTTTTGAATAGGGAGTAGAAGGAAACAATTGCATAAAAGGGGAAATAATCTTATGCTGAAAGCAATTGGGTAATACACATTTTACCAGGAACTGTTGAGAGTGTAGAGATGAAAAATAAAGCAGGACATTTATTACCTGGGGGGAAAAAAAAAAGAAGTTAAATGAGGTTTTAATTCTGATTTGCGATATTTTTATGACTGATATAGAACAAAGTATCTAAATTTATTCTAACCAGGGTGGTTCAGGGTTTGTTTTTCATTTTTTTTTTTCATCTTTGCTGGCTTATTTCTGTTCAGTTGTGAGAGAAGTGTGCTAAATAGACCCAGAAGGGCTTTCAAAGGATAGATTGCTATTGCTTTTGCTTGTACAAAAAGGTTAATTATGGAGGTTGGGAAAACGTTGCTGCTTTAATGATAAGGGATTGCTGTACAGAAATAACTGACTGAGCTAGTTTTCAGGGTCATCTTAATTTTAAAATAAATGACAAAACATCAGGCTCCTTGATCATTCTGAGCATTAGAAATGAAAGGTCCGACATGCATGAGAAATACCTAATGATCAGAAAATCTGAGATAGGTGACAGAGGAGGAGCTCAACCAAAAAATAATTCATTAGAATTTCTGTGTAACACAATCTCTCTAGAAACTAATTTGAAAAAATGTACAGAACCAAAGTTGTAGAATTTTTGCCCGACTTTATAGACTGTTAAATAAAACAGAATTTGTAATAAATTAAATTGTAATTTAAACCTCTATTTTTTATGCTTCTCTTCATGGATCCTATTCTGTCATTCCAGTCAATTGGGCACTGCAGGATTTCAAAGGAGAACAGAACTTGGATTTTATTGTTGACATACTAAACTTGACGTATTATCACCATTTTTGCTTTAGTATTGGTGCTGTAATGCAAGTTTTCACATAGAAAATACACATTTCCCCCATTTTTGCACTAAACACTGAAAAATGGAAAGGTCTATTCAAGGTTTGTGCCACACTTCTTTACCAGGAATATGAAGACCTGTAAAGGACAGTGTTCACTAGAAAACACAAATTAAAAGAGTGATTGCTTAAGAGCATCATCCTAGAGAAGTGCTGAGAGCAATGGTGGGTGAACCTCTGTAGGTACCAGAAATTCACATTCTGCCTAAATAAGTGTTCTTAAATGAATGCACTGAGTCCAGTGAAAATTGCTGCAGGCCAGTGAACCTCTGAGAAATCCTGCGATAATCAGATGTCTTCTGTGATCGACATCCAGGTGCCCTTGAGGGTCTCCTCTGTCAGCAGCACTGAGCACAGATTGTTGGGATCCCGGGCTGTTCTCAGCTGGGCATGGTTGGTGCTCTGCTGCCAAGCCAGTCCTGGAAAAATTTCACAGCAGAGGGGAGTCCTCTAGGGTTTTGATGCAATTTATTTCTTAATACCTTCTGTATCCATTACCTAATGGCTTTTGACTACTGTCATTCTTTGAGGTCATCTGTAAGACTCAGAGTTATGTTTGAGCACCAAGCCCAAGCTACAGAGAGTTGGAGTTTCCATGTTCCCCTCTTTTTTTTGGAGTTGCAGGAATTTACATAGGATTTTGAAGACAGACATTTTGTATTTTATGCCACCTTTACTGACTTGCTTGGATTGAAAAGAATCCTCCCACTGCCTACTGTTGGAACAGAATATCTGTAGGAAGTGCCTAAGCAACAATCTCATCAGCATTCCCAAGATTCTCCATTTGGTTTTAATTCTTCAAAATCCAATGCCCCAGTATTTAAAAAATTTATAATCCTAGCCTGTTGCTGTTGCAGTCAATGAAAAAATATGTTCAAGTAATGAAGAACTGGTAACACAGTAGAAATTAGCAAAGATAGATATTTGGAAGTTATTGCATTAATTTAAAATTCATAAAATTAATGAGTTTTGTATAAAAGTTACTATCTCGAGATGCTTAGAATGAAATCAGTTATTAGAAATATTATTAATATTAAAATGAAGAAACATTCTGCTTTTTCTCCTCTTTTTTTGTGCATGCCTTTTGCAATTTTGAACTACGTTGGCCTTACAAATTGTGACGGTGCAGGAACAATAGTGGTGGAAGTTCAGTGGTGATGAAATGTGGGGTCTCAGCCAAGCATTACTTATGGGAATTATTAATATTCACATATTTTGGCTTCCGTTTGTTCCTTTATTGCTTCTTAAGTGGAAAAAGTGTGATTTTCCAAGTGTTTGAGGACAGGACTGGCTCTCACTTGGGCTGTGCCTGGGGTAGGTATGAGTTGAGGTCAGCAGTACTTGCCTCCTGGCATCACAGTTTCCCAGTGGCTGCACAGAGTGAGCCTGAAACTGTAACAGGTATCAGGAGGTTGTAGCTATTCCTTAAAATTACATATGTACTAAATATATATATATTTGTGAGCTGCTGTGCTTCTGTGGTTTGTCTCCCATCTTGTTGGTGAAAGTTATGAGACCGACTCCCAAAATTGCATACAACATTGGCTACCATATCCTACAACAAAGAGCAAAACTGTTGCTCGTTCCAGGGAGTCATTACTGAGGTCTTGGCAGAGACAAAACACTGGAATTAAAGAAAATACTGCTGGGGAAGTGATGTGGGAAAGCTGGTCATGGATGCTGAGGCTCGAAGTGATGAGAGCAGGAGCTGGAGCTGCAGGAAGGGACTGGTTGGGGGACAGAGGGCCACTGCAAATGGAGATAGGTGGCACTGCAAATGGAGATTGGCAACTGGAGGCAAGCCAAAGAACTGGAGAAGAACAGCATTTAGTCGGAAAATACTGTGCTCAGCAAGGGGGTTACTAGCTTGGAACTTTGTGGTTTGTCCAAGAGAGTCTTGGATGCCTAGCGAATAGAAAACTAGAATTATGGATATTGAGTCTGGAAAATTATGGGGATGAAAAAGATTGAAAGGAGGGGTTGTGAGGAAAAGTGTTTTAGTGTGACTGTGTTTGCAGTGAGTTGATCGAGCCAATGCTTTGGTGAAGACTCCCCAGTGCTGGAGGTTTGCCTGGGGGAGTAAATGCAGAATATCTCTGTGCTCCAGAGATCTCATGGGCATTAGAGACCCCTGGCTCAGGCTGCCACTGAGCTCCTTTTTGGTAGACAACATTTAACCTAATAAATATATTTTTTCATGTGTAGTGTATTTGAAAGCAGAATGTCTTTTATTGAAATACTTCCCCCAATAAACTTAAAATAGAAACAGTTGGCTGTGTTTATTCTGAAACCCGTAGTTTTGATAGGACAAATAGCTCCATTTGCTTTTGTTTCACATGAATACAGGAAATAAATATTTTCATTTGCTGGGGTTATTCTTTACTAGAATATGTTATGTTTTCAGCATAAGCAGCATATATAGATTTAAGAGTTAACCAGGACTTAAGTGTAATTCCTTTTGAGCATTTAACTATTAACTTCATGCAAGTAAAGCCACTGAGTTGCTTATTTAATGACTTATTTGTTTATATGGAAAATCAATTAGCACAGCTCCTAGGGTTTCCTTACCTTTTCTCTTCAAGGATTCTCCCCAGGAGCGGTACTGGCACAGTGAGCTTTTGGCATCCATGAAGTGCCTTGCTACACAGGGGGTTCCTGAGGTGCAGGAACCTTCCAAGTCAGTGCACCAGAGCAGGGGAGGAGCTGGGGAGTGAGACTTCAGAGCCTTTAAACTTGCTCTTACAGCCAGCACTAAGAAATATCAGCCATGGGTATTGATGGGGAAGATAATGTTAATGGAAAAGAAAGCATCATTGCTTTATTTGAATAATTAGTGGCTCCAAAAGGTTTAGCTCCAGCCTGTGCTGTATGAGCACTTGCAACTGGATTTTTTTTTTTGTTGTNCTCCTTTTGTTAAGAGGTGGATGTTCTCTAGGACATGCTGAATGTGCTGGGGAGGAGTGTGCTGGAACACCTCTGTGTACATGAGGTGGAGGCAAGAGGTGCCGGGCTCATCTCTCTCATTTGCTGCCAGTTCAGCTGGTTCTGGGCCCTGGTGGTTCCAGGTCTGGTCTCCTCGGAGCAGGAGAGCCCAGTGCCTCCAAGCTGTGTGCTGGGCTTTTCTGGCCCTGCTGTGAAGCAGCTGTACATCCTCTTGGGAGTCTCTCTTGAAGCCTCCAGCATTTTTTGCCTGGATTGGCCCAGATTCACAAAGTGGTCTGTATATGCTTGCCACACTGAGATAAATCAGGTTTTTTTTCATGGAAAGTCGGTTATATTCCCATTCATCTGCCTGCAGACGCTTATTAACAGGAAGTCTTCTAGTTGAGAAAGCACAAAGCAAAAAGCTATCAATGGGCAGTGAACCCCACACATTTCTCCTGGCACTCAGACATGGAATTGGCACCAGCACGTACCAAGATCCCATTGGAGCTTGGGGCTGTTGGCAGCAACGTGTGCTTGTAGCTACCAAACCCCAAACTAAAAACAAATGGTAGTGACAGAGTGTTAATAACATTATTTTGATACTACACGTGAAGGAGTGACACTGAGGTTGGCTTAATAAAACCCAGCCCTCTTGACCGCATCACTCTTGTTTTCCAATAGACATTCAAGAATACTTGATTTTTAATTCCAGATTTCCCTAAGCACTCACTGTAAATAAGAAGGGAAACTGTAAATAAAACAGCAGTAACTGATCTTCTAAATTCTTTGTATTTTTAATCTTGGTATCGTAGAACTTCCTAAAGAGCAGCAGATATTTTGACAGTTCTATTTAGCTTATTTGAAGTCTAAATATTTAATTTTTTTATCATAGAAACAAAGAGAGAGTGCTTATATTTAATGTTGCAACTATTGAAAGAGTCTCCTTTCCATGGCTTCTAAGAAGTCTGATGACTTAGAAGGAAACTGAGAAATAAGGAATATTTAAACCTGCTTGGAAATGCCACTCCTCCAAGTGAATATTGATTTATTCAAATAATTGTGCCCAGTTTTGAAACTCAAAATTTAGAAGGCAAAGAGATGATGGTTGTTCATAGAAAGCATGCCATGAATCATTTCCCTGTTTATTAACCCCTGCTGCCCAGCGGAGGAAAGGTGGAGGAAACACCTCCAGTCCCCACTGGAGAGACTTTGATGGTTGTGTTGAGTGTTGATGGAGTGAAACAGGGGCATTCAGCAAACAGGTTTTAAGGCTCGAGTGGCAGATGTGAAATGCAGAGTAAATATTCCTAGTGGACTGTATAAGCCTCTGCCATCAGCGTCTCTGATTGCCTCCGTCAATCACAACCTCCCCCGGGGACAGCGCCGGGACTGGCCTTGTGCTGCACAGCCTCATTGACTTTTATTGTGGGATGTATTTCATCCTCTGCAGGAAGGAGACAGAGTCTGTGCATGCAGCTTGTTCTGCAATGCAAGGAAAGAGTTGGAGATGGGATCAGGACAGCCACTTGCTCTTGGCTGAGGAGGAAATGGACTTTTGACAAGAGGGTGTAGTGACAGAACAAAGGAGAATGGATGTGACAGAGAGCAGGTTATGATTAGATATTGGAAAAAAAATTCTTCCCTGTGAGGGTGGTGAGGCCCTGGCACAGGGTGCCCAGAGAAGCTGTGGCTGCCCCATCCCTGGAAGTGTCCAAGGCCAGGATGGATGGAGCTCTGAGCAGCCTGGGATAGTGGAAGGTGTCCCTGCAACGGTAGGGGGAGCTGGATGGTCTTTGAAGTCCCTTCCAACCCAAACCGTTCTGCGATTTCATGATTCTATTCTCTATTTTAGAATAAAAAGCATCATCAGCCTAAAATTAATTAATTATATTTTTCCAATACTCTGCACATACTTTCAGGTGCTATAACTGTGCCCAGGGTGTCAACAATGTAATTTTTTCACCTTCTCTCAATTTTCACCACTACAGCTCCATGAGAGCCCAACATGTGCAAAAGGCAGCCAGACTGAGACTTAATTCTGCAGTCTGCTCCTGATGGGAATATGTGCATAGTACCCATTAAAGTGAAGGGATTTCAGCACAGGAGCAGTGGTCTGTTTGGACACAGCTGGAAAAACTGGAGATTAAATATATTATTTCAGAACAGCAGCTGTGAAGCTGGTGACTCACTGCAAAAACTGCTGACAGTATCCTGCTCTGCATGTATTTTTAACATACACAGTAATGCATGTATAAAATACAGTTAAAAATAAAGAGTATTAAATCCCCATTAGGAAAAAAATAAAAAGTGCCATAGTTATGGAGCAGAGAATTTCTTTAAGAAAAATTCAGGTTCTTAAAAGTAACAGAAGATAAATTAAATAGGTTACATCACTAGTTCTTGTTCAAGCTGTGGAGATCATGGTTTTGGAAATGTCTGCAAAAAGGGGAAAAAATGAGAAATTTTAGATGTGCTTCTGAGGGAGAGGTTGGAGTAAATGCTGAGAATGAGACTGGTCATTTTGAATACAAGATCAAGAGAAATTAGGGTAAAGGAAAATAACTTTGTGGGAAGCCCTATTTAAGTACTCTTTAAGAAGATACATCTTTTGTGGAGTTGAGAGAGGTTATTCTCATAAATGAGTTATGTTCCACAATTAAAATTTCCCAATTCTGTGTTACCAGCCTCTATGCCAAACAGGAGACAGCCCTGCAAGGCCTGCTGGCAAAAGAATCACACATTTCCATTCAGTGGAAACCAAATGGTGTCACATGTAAGAACTTGAGTGCATTTGGTCAAGAAAAGTAGAAGTAAAAGGTTATTTATCATTAAAGCTCATAAATCACTGTGGTTGGATCTTTTTGGGGTGCCTCAGCTGGTTGGATGTCATCCCTGGCGAGCAGCAACTGAGGAATGGGCGTTCCCTCTAGGGCAAATTGAACCCAAAGAAAACTTTATGAGTGTTCCCAGTTAATTAAGATGTTACCAGTTCAACAAAAATAATAAAAACAGTAAAAACTGCAATAAATTTAGATACAGCATGTTTTAATGCAGTCTTTGATCATCTGTCTCCTGGTCAGCATTTCTTTGAAATGCTACAAAAATGGGCGAGATGGGGAGTGTAACTGGAATAAGGATGGCTGTGAACTTCTCCTGATGCTAAAGCTCTTGATCCCCACTCACACCTACACACTGACATTAACTGAAAGCACTTGCAATTAAACCATGAATCCAGGTGCCTGCTGGTGTCAGAGGAAAGAGAGAGAGTGATGTTATATTTTCAAAATATCTGTAAACTCTAATGTGACACATCTCACAGCAGGTAGAAAGACCAGCTACTTTAGTTGTGGGAGGAAAATCTTTTTTATATTAGCTCTCTTACCTTTCAGATGCTTTTAGAAAGGCTGTATAGCTGAAAGGAAAAATATTCTGCCTGAAGCTAGGAAAAAAAAGGAAATCAGACCTTTTTCATCTTGCTACAATTAGAATACAACCATAAACCATGTAGTTCAAACATTGTTTATGAACTCACAGGTCTGAACTGAATAATCATCTGTAAATTTTAAAAATTAAAATCCCTTTAGGAAGTAGTGACCTTGCAGAGCTGAAATTGCTTATAAAATTCTGAAGGCTGAATTAGTTAGGAAAAGTGATGAACTAGATAAAAAATAAGTTAAAAAATCAGTACAAGCTGTTCCTCCCCGTCTGTCCAGAGGGCTGTAAGAAAAGCCTGACTTCTGGCTGAACTGTCTGGTGTTTGCTGTTTCCTCCAGTTTGCTTCTTATCGTATTTATGATCAGACCCCAGCAGCTTTAGCAAATGACTCGAGCAGGGGCTCAGCTCGGAGTCGTGAACCATCTCCAGCAGCTGCAATCGATGCTGCCAGCGGGATGGACTGGCACGTGCCGGGGGAAAAGAGGAATGTCAAACAGTGCTTATCCAACAGAAGCATTCCTTGCAAACCATAGGTGGAACCTTGGTTAAAGAGGGGGATCCATCCTATTGGGCACTGGAGAGGTGCTCGTGTTGGGGCTCGTTGGGGCTGAGGCGTTTTCCGTGCAGAATTCCCGTGTAGATAAAAGGGGGGATGCTGAATGCCAAGTCCTGCACGCTGGGCTCTCCCAGCAGAGCTGAGGTGATGTTAAACACCTGCTCTCCCTGTGCTGCAGGCCCTACACTGTCAGCAGTAATGGGGCTGTTGTCTTATCTCGGCTGGGGGTGGGCAGCTGCGCTGAGAAAGGTCTCGCTCTGCTCTTTCTTCTCTACTTTTGCGTCAAAGGTGATGCTCCTGAGGAAGTTTTTGGTGGCAGCAGCAAAGTTCCCTGTGGCCTCTGGTTGTCAAATGTTACAGAGGCTTTATTAAATGGTAAATAAGAGATGCTATGGAAGGAAAGCCCTAAAGAGAGAGATCTTGGCCAAAATAGTGCTGCAGAACGGTCTGTAAAACAACAGGCGAGTGAACTCCAACACCAGCAGAAGCAAAGATGCCCGTATTGGGCGTTGTGGGGCACCTGGGGGCTTTTACAGCAGCCTGAACTTTCTGCCAGTTAATTTTTACTTTGTTTTGAAACTGCATCTTCTTCACTACTTTTGTGAAAATGCCATTAATTTAAAGAACTGTCAATCAGAGCTGGTTATTAGCATGCAGGGGTGGTGGTATGCAGAATGCATTGTAGGCCGGAATGCTTTTAGTCCATTGCCCTGTGTACAGGATGGAGATCAAATAGGGCTTTTAATTAATCAGATTAATTAATTAATAATAATTAATCAGATTAAAACTGATGAAGGATTTCTCAAAGCTCACAGTGTGTTTTAAACAGATCTTTGAAGCTGAAGTTTAAAAATTCCATTATTTAATGTTTATATAAAGACTAGGTAGCACTGACATGATGTCATCAGCTTTTCATAAAATCACAGAATGGTTTGGACTGGAAGGGGCCTTGATGACCATCCTGTTCCACTCTCTTGCCATGGGCAGGGACGCCTTCCTCTAGACCGGGTTGCTCCAAGCTCCATCCAGTCTGGCCTTGGACACTTCCAGGGATGGGTACTCACACTTAAAGGATTTTTTTTCTTTCAGATACAAACCAGAAGTTGCCAAATTAAGACTTCAAATCTGAAATGAACAGAATTGTTATGCCAGTGGTGCAAAAATAACAATTAAATTCCTGTAAGAATGAGCTTTACTGGAAATAGGGAGTAATTTGCTCTGTAGAAAAGCCCAAGATTTTTCTACTTGTTGAAAACTTGCACTTGAGTTATCAGGGATCTGATAAATGGCTGAGCTGTGTTGGCTACAAATTAGGTCTGTTGACTTTCTGCTCTTCATTATAGGTAGTGTCAGATTTGTACCTAAAACAGAGCAAAAAACAGTAGTAAAACTCTGATATAACCAGCACAAAACCTCAATAGTGTACAAAATGTCACTTAGGAAACTCCTTGATGTTTGTGGAAACAGCGTGTTAGCTTTATTTGTCTGTTCGTTCCATTTGCATTTCTGTGCTCTTTGCTTCCTGAGGAAATCTTTTTCCATTTAATTAGCCACAAGAGCTAAGATACATACTTGTTAACAGGCTTAATTTGCAGCGCCGTGCCAAAGGTTCTTTGCAAGCCTTTGTCTGGAGTGTGGGAAGAGAGGACAATTCCATGTTGTTCCTACCAAGCCCGTAGCAGGAATGGCCATTGCTGCTTTCGTGCCGCTGTTCTTGGTTTCGACACTTTTTGCTCTTAATCAAGTGTTTAAAAAGCCCCTGTCTCACCTGCCTTGCCACGTCACACACCTGCAGAGGTGTGGTAACAACACAAATCCCGGGTGTTGCTAAACATGTGACTTTCAAATCTTAAAACTTCAGTCTGGTACATACTAGATGTTTATGGGATGTACTATTATCAAAAATTTGGGATATAATCTCATGAAAACCAGGTTTTTCAATATTTTCTAAACTTTTAAGTATACTGAAGATTATGGTCATCTATTGCCTTCATTAATTTTTAGAACCATGTTAATAATAAGAGTGAAATATCATAAGATTAATTTCTTCTGTACACAAATATAATAGGAATGTTCTAATTTGCAGTTAATTTGCAGACTTCCCTTTGTGTATGAACTTTCTATACTAAATCATGCCATCTTTGCAGTATGATTTTTTCTTCAAACTAACTTTTATTTTGACAGTCCACTGTTAAAGATAAGTGCTCTGTTAAAAAGTACATCAGATATAATTTATACAGATAAGTTGTTTTCCAATATCTTTCAAGCAGTGGGAAAAAAAAAAAATTCCATCCTTTAAGAAGGACCAGGAAAGGTAAAGAATAACAACAACAGAGAAAAAGTTATGTTCTCCTTTAAAAAAAAGAACTTATGATCTTAACTGGGTCCTGGACTCCAGTCAGCTTGTTGACCTGGAGAATCCCCAAAATAATTGACTGATATATCAGTATGTTAATATCCATGGGCAAATTCCATATTGCAATAAATTCAGAGTGTTTCAGCCTGAGAAAGCTACCCTGTGTAATTCAAAATATCCTCCCAAATGAAGGGTTAACTCTTAAAGAAAACAAAAATCTCTGCTCTCACAAGCCCAATGTCCAGCAGTGGTTATTCCTGATGCCAAACACCCTTTTCCAAACACATTCCTTACTTTACACTAATCATCCTACTAAACCAACAGCAGTGTAATCCCAAGGGGTAACTTCCAAATCATCCAGATTTCCAAGTCCTGACAAAACGCAGCTGGGAATTTACTCACTTCATGTGTTTTATGATAGAAGGTGACTGAACTGTCAGAATGAAAACATTTAACAGCAATAATTTGATTGCAAGGAAATGGAGATGGAATTGAGACAGAAGCAATTGCTTTCTGACAGCGTCTCCCAGATTTCCTTGCAGACCAGCAGAAGAGCTGCTGGCTACTGGGAGCCTGGGAATCCCTCAGCACCACCCATCCTGACAGGAGCTGCTTAGGGAGAGGAATAATTCTGCACATTTAGACAACAGAGCGATTAAATATCCTAATTTTGTCTTCCAGCAAAAATTAATGACTTGCTGATCTGTCTGTGAGTTTTCTTAAAACTCCTGTGTAATTGCCACACTAAAGATTTGCAAAACAGCCCCTTTCAAGTTTAAGAACCAAAGGCTGTAGCAGCACCCAGCCCCTCTGTACAGCACTTCTATGTACAATTAGTGCAGATATAAATCAAGATTAAAACATTTCTATATTGTGTAATCCCTGGCATTCGCAGCACAGTAGATATATGGGCTATTTAGACTTAATTGTATAAGTTTGGAAGCAACTTAACTCTTTAATTACACATTTTATGTAATAGCAAGTTCCTAAATTATATGTATGTAATTCACACATTGAGCAGTATATTGCCCTCATGCTCTCTGCTTTTTAGTTCCCTTCCTAAAAGCAACATCTGCAAGTAATTTCTTTATAGGCATGTTATCCATGATTTGCTGCAAAATAAAATTTGAGTCTTTTATTTTATCCCTTTCGTTGGTTGCCACCTTTTCATACTCTTAAAGCAGTGATGTACACTGGTATTTCATAGTGATCCACCCTACCCATGTTCCTACTGAAATTCCCTGTGTTTGGTGCAAACTTCTGCAAGACGGGGGGGCTGGATTTTCACATCTTTAGACTATCAGGTAATGGCTTGTGGTTTAGAGCACAGTGTACATTTATAGTACAGTTTGCATGGTGAAGAACTTACCCTACACACTGAATGCCACGGACTACTTTAAATGAGAAAAACTAGTAAGGATAAGAACTCCAAACAACTGCTTTACTAATTCTATTTCATTTCAAGCCACTTCTGAAAGCTGCTTCAAAAGCAGTTTTTATGGATACCTGCTCAGTTGGGCTGTGTGGATTTATCACATGTTGGGACACTATCTCACAGGGAAATTGTGGAAAGTTTTCCTATGAGGCAATGCTGAAACAACCCAATTGATAATTTTTTAAAAGCTGGTTTTGGTTCTTAATCGGAAATTATACTTGATAAGTGGTTTATTTTGTGTGTACAAGAATATGTAAGACAACAAAGACAGGCTTGATTTAAAACAAATTATTTGGAACCATTTAATTTTTTTTATACTGTTCATATATGCACATGTTGCAGATTTAGGGCTTGTTCTTAATTGGGAAAAAGAAAGAGTTCAAGTACCTATGTTATAGAGGGTATTAGTTCTGTGCTTCATATCTGATTTGAATAAATTATACTGTGCTGAGTGCAGAGTATTCTGTGCCCCCCCAACCACTCAAGTTAATAAAACAGTTTGAGCTTTATATATTTGTAACATTTTACTGAATATGTTATATTCGTAAATTGAATTTTTTTAATCAAGAAGAAGAAAACTCATTGGTCCTGTCTGACTTGCATCTAGACTCATTATAGCATTGAGATTGAATTGCTGCTTCAGAAAGCCAAAGTGTAAGAGATTGTACATCTAAAACCATTTCAGAACCTTCTTATACTTGAAGAGAGAATCAGTTGTCTGCTTTATCAGGCAATACGGGGTTCTCATTCCTACCATCCCTCTGACACAAATTAATTGTGATTTATACGTGAACCTACACATGATGAGTCGTTAACAGTGGCAATGCACCCAAATCTGGATGATCTGTACACCCAGTACCTATACACCACATAAATCAGAATGCATACACAGGCAAACAAATGCACAGTTACAGTCCTGTGTGCATAAGGACACAGCAAATGCTCTCCATCTGCAAAGGAATGACCTTCTGCTCTACCAAATGAATTACAGAATCTTTTCTAGCTGCTACCAGTGTCCAGATCATACTCTTAGAGCACCCATAAACATCCTAGTTACTGCCAATTTGAGGAATTTTAGCTCAGTACTCGTTTCTCTTTCGCTGCTATGGGAGGAAAGAAATCCTTCTTGTTAGAAGGACAAGATGTACTGCTGGATTGTATCCTGACAAATGACCTTTCCCAGGCTTTAACAGCTCCAGGAAGGGTATCCTTAAAACTAAGTGGGTGTTTACAGTTGCCATTTGAATGGGACAGCACTGCACCTTTCTCCTGGCATCCTTGGGTGCTGTGGATGAAAACTGCCTTTTGACATTTTCATCCTGTATGTTTCTCTTCTGCTGAGGGGCAGCCTGAAATGTGCTGCTTTTGTTTTACTAAACTCTTCAGTTTTGTAAAAATAGACACTGAGTGTCTTGCTGAAGCAGATCCAAGCAGGATTGCTCGTTGTGACATTGTGTTGTTGCACGAAGTGGGAAAAAGACACTATTGCAACTTTTCACAGAGAAAGGACAAAATCCAGCCTTCCTTATTCATTAGGCCCTTTCAGGCTGTGACCGTTCTGTCACAGCTGAGGTGACAGGAGGCCATCCTTCACACTGATGAACATGTCAGCCTATTCTCAGCTGTCACCCCATCGTTATGCATATGGCAGAGAGAAGAAAAAAAACCCCAAATACCAGAAAAGACGCGATTTGATTGAAACATGGATTTGTGCAGGCATAAGGATTGTGGCTCAACAGGTGTGAGCCCTATGTTTGAAACAGGGATGAAAATAGGAATCAGACATCACTGGAGTTTGCCCAGCTCCCTTGAATGAGTCGTGTTGGGTGTGAGAGGTTCTGTTCCTGCAGCTTTCCTGCACAGAACGTGGTACTGCTGCTGCTGCCGTTTAATATTTGGTCACACATAAACCAAACTTCTTTATTTCAGTAAGACTGCAGCTATGTATTGCAGTGTTTATTTTAACAGATGCAGCTCCTATTCCTAACCCCCACAAATTAAAGGAGAAAGAATACCTAGAAAAGACTTTACTCAGTAGGTTGTTGCCTGTCTGCACCTTTGGAAAGCAAAGCTGTAAGTCAGTAAGGCTCGGAGGAAGAGTTGGTCTCAAAGGAGAAGGCTGTGCTGGAGCTGAATGTAGGGCTTGCAGCACGACCTTGAGTAAATGGATGAATTGTAAGAATCTTTTATATAAAGCACAGCTCAGATAATGCAAATTTTATTTTCCATGTAAATAAGACAAAGCAGCTACACAAATACCTGATATTAAAATCCCTGTTGTGGTTAGAAATCTGTATTAGTCTTACAGTTCACTGTGTACTGCTTTGATTTATGGAGCTCTGAAACTGTACAGCTGTCTAGAGAGAGCAGAAACATCCCGGGCAGATTTCACAGCTGCCTGGTGTCGGGAGAAGTGACATTGAAAACCGTTATGTTTGAGTCTGGTTTAGAAGGGAGTTTTGTTGCTGCAAGATCATACATTGAGTATACTGTCATTAAGTTATTTGAAAACATGATGATAATGTGACAGAAAAAATAAATGTGAAAATGTTGACCTGTGTAGAAAATCAACTGTTGAAGGGAAGTAAATCAAGTGTTATTCTTGTGATGACCACATGAAAGTGTTTGACAGTGTGATATATGAAGAGAAAATGATATCTAGAGGAGGGGTAGAGGAAAGGAAGAACTGGAATGATTTTAGGAAATACTTATAATTCTGACTTTTTGCTTTTAGAATAGACTGATGAGGGAAAAACAAAACCAAATCCAAACATTCGACTCCTGCCATTCTCATAATGCATTCAGCCTGTTTGAGATTCAGTAGTGATAAAAAGCTTGCTGGAGAAGCCAAGGACTACATGAGAAGTTAAAAAAAAAAAAAANGTCAGTGTCCTGGCGTAAACTGGATCTCATTTGCTCTACTTACTGCAATTTAGTGGAGACTAATTTAAGTGTTACTTACTTCAGAGGTGCTGCTCTGATCTATAGTCAGGAGGGAAATGTGAACTCCAGTATCAGCCCTCTGTACAGAGCTTTTTGTTGTGGCCCTGAAAAATCCCCATACTCAGTACTTTTTAAACTTATCTAATGTGTCTCAGTCCCAATTGCTCTATCTATCTATTAACCTACATATGTCCATCCTGGGGAAAAGAGTGCAAATCCGCCATTTGCTATTTCTGTGTGCCCTTGAAACTTCAAATAAATCAGACAGAATAAGACCACTCTGATTTCCACTAGCAGCACTCATAGCTGAGTTTCACAGGGAGAAAGTACGGGGGCTCTCACTGCAGTCACTCAGTGTAGCTGCAATGTGTTTACAAAAGGGTTTTTTTTATTATTTTCAGATTAAAATGTACCATCAGTGATAATGCACTCCCTTGTAACTACACTCTAGGCAGTAACACATCTTTTGAAGTGTGATCAATGCTGTATGCAAAGCTTCTTTCTTTTAGAAATAGAAATGCTGAATATTCTCTATGGCATGCTTTTAAAATCTGCCCTCCACTGTTACTAGGCTTTAATAAGAGCAAACATCACACAAAAAAATAAAAGGTCATTTATGACAAGAATGTAAATATATGGTAAATCCATAGCAAAAATGTGCCTTGGAGTTAGTTGGGGGAGTTCATTCCAGTCTAGCTTTTGTAAGGGTAGAGTAGCTTAAAAGATTTGTTTATCAACAAATATTACTCTCCATAAATTTCGTATTATGCTGAAGTTTTTCTCCCCTGTTTCTTTGTCTGCAGAAGCAGACACTGTCTGGCTTCTTTAAACTGATCCTGTGCAATCCCAGCATAGGGGGAGCTGGCCTAGATGGATATTGAGTTTTTTGGGGGAGGTTAAGCTTTTAAAATGTTTTAACTTTTTTTTTCAGGAGCACTTACTTCACTCAGTGAGGCAAAACGAGCTATATTTGGGGGGGGAAGAAAAGTAGAACAGAAGAACTGGGATAAGTTTCAGTGATGTTTAGAGGCTTTGCTAGCAGAGCTGCACCACTGCAATTGCTGCTGACAAGACTGGGCACTGCAAAGCTGCTCCAGCACAGGAATGAGGGCACTGGAGCTGCACAGATTCCCAGGAAAGCCCCAAAACCCAGCCTAAAGGGCGTCCCTGCTGGTCTCAGGTACGTCAGGGATTAATTATGTGTACTGACAATTAATAGGACAAAACCAGATTGAGCTGTACTATTCCAGCTTCCAGAATTTCTCGCATTACCTTAAAATTATGTATTTCATAGAATCAGGGAATCATGGAATGGTTTGGGTTGGATGGACCCTTAAAGCTCATCTCATTCCAAGCCCCTGCCATGGGCAGGGACACCTTCCACTAGGCCAGGTTGCTCGGAGCTCCATCCAGCTGAGGCTCCTCAAAGGCTTGGAAATAGATCTGAGTCTGAGCTAAACTAGAGGTGGGACTAAAAAAAGCCCCTAAATCAAAAGGAAGAAAATTCTTGGGTGTCCAAGGATTTACTTTGTGCTGGATTTCTTTCATTTCCTATCTGCCCCAGCAGAGAACTTCGTTTTCTCTGTGCCTGTTTAAAAAAACCTGCAGGGGAACTAATAAGATGCAGGGAACTTTTGTGGGAACAGGTACTGTTACACTTTTAATTAATTTTCACAGCAATTATTGTTTTTCTGCTTTTTTGGTTCTGTTCCAACACCTGGGTTGTTTTTTTGGAGCACTTAACACCCAGGTCTCATTTTCTACATTTCTGCCATTCTCTTTAAGTTATAGAGGTGTTTATTTAAGGACAAGTGAGAGGTGCTGAGAGGGGCAGGCATCATGATTGAACTGTGGGCTCCAAACTGAAAAGACTTTTAAAGTTGGGTGTTATTAAGAGCGCATTTAATCAGGGAAAGTGACAAACAATTTGTTGTAAGCCACATAAATACTAGTGGGAAACTAATTTCAGTGGCATAAAAAACAATCAACACTTGCATATAAAGTAAATGGAAAACAGGTGCCCCTGTACATTATTGCTCCTGCTGTGTAACACAGTTCTTTACAACAATTACTTTCTGCTCTTGACCAAACCAGCCCTTTTTATTACCCACAGAGTGAGGCAGGGACAGAAAATATTCAGAAAATGCAAAAACAGCCACAGGATTTTCCTTTTTTTCTTTTTTAGTTGGTCACATTTAATAATCATAAACTTCCTTGTTGCTTAAGAGGCTGACCTTCTCTGTTAGCAAAGCTCGCACCTAAAAATCCTGCAAAGTTTCAATTTCTAAATGTCACAAAATATCAAATGGGTGCAGAAGATAAGAAGCAAGTCAATAAATGTTTGTATTCTTCTTTTGATGCTCTTTTGTATTTCATTTTCTATGAAAAAAAAAAAATAACCCAAAGTTTAATTTCTGCTCCAAATAGAAGAAAGGAAGAGAGCAGAGCCTGGGGTAGCAGCCAGTTAAAATATTGATTACAGTGCATAGCAATTTGCTAAAAAATAAATAAATAAACTCCAAATGCCTGCAAACTATTTAGTATGAAGCATACTGTTTCCTATGGTGGGAAGAAGTATAATTAAAAAGCTATCAACAGTCTGGGGTTGTCAAAAATACTTTGTCACCTGAAGCACATTCCTTGTAATTATCTTTCGGGCTTTAAGCTAGATCACCATTAACCTCCAAAGAAGAAGGGTTACTATGCTTTCTGGTGTGAGAAATTGTATCATCATGTAAATTAAACCCTGTTAGGTAGTCAAATTGGATTTGGGAAACGATTGAGTGTTAAACCTAGTCATGTATATTATCAAATGACACAAAGCATGAAATGCTAAGAGGGGAAGAAACAGAAAATTATTTTTTCCTTCCTTAAAAATGTCAGCATGCTTGTACAAAAACCTACTTTTTTTTTGGTGGAGATAAAAACAAGAAGCTGATGTAATATGTATATGTGTATACATTTTGATTACTTTTTAAAAACTTTTCATTTTCCAGAGCATAGGGGATGAGACAAGCCAGTGCTGGCTGATAATAATGTAACAGTCCTTGAATCACACATATCTATTACTCAGCATCTCACACCCTGACACGTAATTGCCAGTGTTGATATGCAATGCCTTCTTCTACCCAAATGAATCAAGTTTACTCAATCTCCTGCTGATGCATTTGCAGCAGTCGTGGCTGCATGGAAGGAAACTTTCTCCATCTCTGCCTGCAATTATCTGTCTGGTAATAGTAGTATAGAACACATGAAAAAAAAATTAGCCAATTGCTGAAAAAGCAATAATATTCTATAGAACATAAAAAGTATTATTTAGGAATAAAGGAAATGAAAAAAAAATTACTTGAGTTTTCTTTTTACTCTATTTTACTCTATTTTCTTTTTACTGCTTATACTGCAGTCAGTATATGCCTGAGGAATTTGTGGTTTGCATCCAAGGAGAAGAAATGCCTTTTAAGCATAGACTCTTTTCTTGTTAGCTTTTCTAGCAGTGTTAACAAGATGCAGTATCTCAGTGACCAGCATAAAATAAATAAAATACAGGGTGATTTCACTCTGATTGCAGTGCTGGAGGTGAACCTGCAAAGACACCAAGTCTGTGTTCCTGCAGATGTTTTAGATGGGCCAACTTGAGGTGCATCATCAAAATTTCAGGATTTCAGAATTGTTTCTGGTGACAAAGTCATTCCTTGTCCTGTTTCCTGCCCCCCCTCTCTTTGCTGTCTGCTTGCTGAAATGCCATCAGCTCTTGCAGAAATTTCAAGTTCATACCAAATGTCTCCATAATCCAAGCCCAAATGGGGTGATGTAGGCTCAGGGTGTCCCTCAGACCCCCAGCTTTGCATGGGGAGTGGCTGCGCTCAGCTCTGTGCCCAATGGTGCTTTCAACAAGCAAAAGGAAGAAAAAGGAAAGAAGAAAACCCCAGCTTTTCACTTCTGCAAAGAACTGGCAGAAAGGAGAAGGCTGAACTTCATTTAATGGCGAGGGAAGAGTGGATAATATATTTTTCTCAGGAACAGGAGGAGTGAAACTCAGACCTTTGCAAATTGCTAACACCCTGTTCCATCATTAAGGAGCACACGCTTCTTTGTAGTTGCTAAATATAAAAATAATTTGCCGGCAATCTCCGAAGCTGAGAGTTCAAATTTACTTTTTCTTTAATTTTGAAAAGACCTTTTTTTTTTTTTTTTTAGATTTTTCTGCCAAATTACCGCATGTTGACAATGGTCTGTATCCAGCATTTACAGTATTTTTGCTTTCAACTCGTGGAAAGTGGGTAATTGAAGTGGTGTGCACAACAAAGGAGAACATCCATTGGTTCCGTATAAACCTTTTAAAAGCCTCAGAATGGAAAGTGAGGCAGGCTAATATGAATTGCAAAAGGACACAATTAATTTGTACATGAAAGAAGATTTTTAGTATGCCATTAGCCTCTGTAATAGCCAAAAAATGAAAAGGCAATCATGGATAACCTTGCCAAAAGTATGACGAACTGCTTGTCATCAAGAAGTTTTGTGTTTTAAGCAAATGCATGGTGTTTTTGTAAAAATTCCTTTGGTAAATCTTACTTGCTGCCATTGAAATAATGTTTAAAAAATGTTATTGAAAGGCAAATGATCATTTCAGAGTAAAAGAAAAGATTTCAAGAAAAATCAACAGCATCCACTGAAGCAAGTGGAAGTGTTGTTGCTCTCTGGAAGAGTTGTGAATTTTCAGCAGAGCAATTCTGTCTCATTTCCTCTGTGTCCTTGTGCCTTTCCATATAACTTATTAATGGAAGCATCAGTTAAAAAAAGCCATGAGGAAGTTATGAACCTCTGTTCTATGTCCCATATCTTTAAGAAGCTAATTTTTCCCATTTTATTTTTTTTTAAAAATAAAGTCTCTTCTCATTTTTTCCCCTTTTCTTCTCCCTAAGTTAGTTAATCTTTTTCAGCATATATTATCTGCATATTATATAGCATATAGCCTATTTTTAGAAAAAAAAAAAAGTAAATTGTAAGAATTTATTAAGTGGTTTTATTTCTAGCTATAGCTAGCCAAGGTCATAAACTGCTCTTGAAGATTCCTGCTAACCATGAAAGTTAAATTACGCTACAGGTATTAAAAAGACAAGATTGGGTGACTGATGAATTATTTTCTGCATACCATGAAAAGAAAATGAGTCATGGGATTTCAGTAGCCTGATTTAATCAATAACTCTGTAATTCCTAATCAATCATAGCTTACTTTTATCCATCATTACAAGGGTGCAATAATTGTTAGTCCTCAATGAGAGTATCTGACAGCATTAAATAATTTATAGAATAATACAGGCACTCTTATGAAACAACAAGGAACTGGTGTCTTGTCAGTGATTGTGAGAAACCATCATTTATGTTAATAACACTTAAAATATCACAGTGGCCTGAAGAGAGATGGCTGAATCTTACAGCAGTAGTGGGGACTACACACTGTATCTACTGGAAATAAGGTGGGAGACACTTGCTGGAAAAATGCATTTCTCAAATATTGCACGGTTTACAATGTCTAGTATGTATTTATTTGGGGAAAAGAAATCATTATGGCAATCTATGGAGCAATAAACTGCAGTATGGGTGAATTTTATAAGCCTTCCTTGTGTGCCCACTACAGAAGAGCCTTATCGATTATCAGTCTGATTTTTTTCATCAGTGCTGCTCATTTGTAACTCCATTCATATTCATTTGGTGGCAGGAGAAGGGACAGTTTCTCAGTGCCTGTGGCAATCAAGACAATTTATCTCCAGACAGAAATCTCCTCTCAGAGTCGCAGTGCTCCCATGGCAGCAGCTCAATACCTTCTCTGCAAAGTCCTGGCTCGTCTCAGCCCAGTTCCCTCCCTGCTATTTACTCACCTTCACACTCTTCACATCCAAAGGTTTTGATTTTCCTTTTAATATCTTTAGGATTGTATAAATGAGGTCTTCAAAAGGTCCAGTTGGATCTCTTTGTCCAGGGTAGGTTTATGATTACCTATCACTGGCATATTCTGCTCTACACGTACATATATTTGAATTAATCGTATGAATTATGTTCTGGGTTTTCCCCTTTCTCTTTTCTTCTTTGATGTTGTAAATCAGTAGAAATCAGGACTGATGAGACACCTGCAGTCAGCAGATGCCGTGTGGCAGAGAATCTGTTTTCCACCATTACATCCAGGTTTTTCTTCTTCCTCTGTGATCCTTCTTTGCCATTTCTGACAAATTTCTCCACTCTGCTGTGCATTATTTCTCTCATTTTTCCTTCCTCCTCTGGATGAATGCTGCCTTCTTCAGCCTCTCATATTTTCTCCAGTTGTGAACTGCTCAAGGCTGTGCTTGGCCCTGGGCAGTATTTCTTTTATCCTGCCCTTCACTGTGGTCTGTTCCCATTGCAGCCATGGCAAAGCTTTGCAATAAATCCCCATTTTCTGCTGCTTTTCCAGCTGTGGAAAATACCCCTCTTGATGAGCCAGCCATTGCAATTAATGACAATTACAGCCCCGTTTAGGATTCCTCCTGCAGGTTGGCTCTCTCTAACCCCAGGGTGGGATTGAACATGGGGACAAAGCTCTACAACCTGATGTTGTGTGAAGTCAGCCCTTGGAGGGGCAGGGGGCTGGACCTCCTGAGGTCCTTACAACCTAAATTATTGTCTGGCTCCAAATATAGCCTTCTTCCCAAAGTATTCTTTAAAGAGATGTGTAAGACTCCCTAAGGATGCACAAAGCATCTCCTCTTCTTTCCCATCTGGATTTCTGTGTTTCATTTTGCCTCCCAAAGAATCCACACTTGCAAGCACAGTCAGGTATTAGGCTTCTTTCCAAAAGAGTTAAAGAAATATCAGGCTCCAATTAGCCTGAAACTTCTTAAATTTTTTCTGCTTTACGTTCTGAGCTAGAGAAAATTAATGATGACTGCTCCCATGTAGAAAACAGTGAATTAAATACAAAATTAAAAAAAAAAAATTGTATTTAACTTGAATGCTTCTTTCCAGGCCTCTAAATTTTTTTTTGCTTATTTATTTAGGGGGGAAAAAAAAAAAAGTAGGTGAAGGTTTGCACCATTTGCACTCTTAAGTTTTGAGAAGAAATGTGGAAAGGCAAAGAGTCAGACTCACCCTGGCATGATTTGATCAGATTCAAGGAATTTACACCAGGGACTAACTTGGCCTAGGAAGTTGGTAATCATGTAACACAGATGTTACAGCATTTGAAGGCAATGGTCCATTATAGCAGAAGAACAATATTATGCCCCAAAGGACCTATCAAGTGAATGAGATGTTGAGAGGCTTTTTACACAAACATTGATTCAGTACTGGTTGCAAGATCCAAGTGTGCCCAAGAAAATGAAAGACTTTACTGGATCTTAATATTGGTGTCTCTCTTAGAGCTACCAGAGGGCATTTTAATATCATCCCCTTTCTGCCTGTATAGAAACAGCCAGTTCAATATGCAAATGGAACTTCTATTTCTTTACCAATAGTCTCAAAAATATTGAAAGAATGTCTTCACGTACAGCTCAACATCTTGCGATATTTTTGTCTTATTAGAAATGCTTAATGTAAGTTCTTAAAGTATTTTCAAATATCTATTTTAAGTAAATGTCTGTGAAAATCTATGCACATTTATGTATTTTTAAAAGCAGTCACATAGTTTATCATTGGAGGACAGAGGTCAGAGACAGAACAATTATGGTTTGTACTCTGTGATTAAATATCAGAAGCATTAACCAACCTCAGCGTTACAGTCATAATATTAGAATAAAAATGACAGTTACTCTTGTCAAAGGCTAATGAGGTTGTGTGTGTATAAAGCTGTTCTGTAATTTCAAATTGGATACAGACCTGAAGAGACTGATTCATTCCACCCACGCAGAAAAAGAGGAGGCTTCCCAAATCTTTCCTTTGCCCTGAAATAAGCATCAAGTCCTTTATAATCCAGATGAACTGGTGGCTCCTTCCCAGCAAAGCAGCTGGGTAAAGCAGGCAGCTCAGTGGCTCTGGCCTTTTGGATTTCCTTCACTGGATGAGTTGTAAGGGACAAAGATGATGAACCTCAAAAGGAGCTTTTGTTTTCTTACTACTTTTTAACTGACACTGGAAAGAACTTTCCGAGCAGCTTGAAAGATTTGGTAAAGCTCATTTAACTTCTCCTGGTGACTGAGTAATAAGGTGTTTTATATCCTGACAAAATGTCATAGTCACTTTCTCCTTGCTTACCAGTTTGGGTTTTTTCCCTTGGTGTCTTTGTTTTTTCAGCAGTGCTCCTGAAAGATCACATGAGTCTCAAATTCTGCTGGTCTTGGCAGCAGCTGTGGACTTCTCTGCTGTTGCTGGTTTTCTATGCATGTGTTTTATTTAGATTAAAAGGCAAAGTACATTCATTCAAGGCTTAGGCAGTTTAGCATAATTAATTGCACAATACAAATAATTTAATTAAGTTTAAACATTGCTGAATTAAAGTCCTCAGAAAGCACATTTGCTGTTTTCATAGTGCCAGACATACTCTCTCTGTCTTCGCTGGAGATTATTTTTCCCAGCGTACTCAGCACAAGGAAGTGGCAGACAATATGAACAGCCCCCAAAACCCCAGACCCTGGTGAGGGCCCCTTGCATGTGTAAGAAGGGGGTCAAGTGCTCTTCCTGTAAGACAAGTGATTCCCTACATTGTTGGATGGACATCGTTTTGAAAAGGTTGAAATGTCTCATGTCACTCTCTGTCCCTTCAGTCCTCCCCTGGACAGGTTGCCCTTGCCCCAAATAACCGTGCATGTTGTATTGTTGTGTTGTGTTTCACACGTCTGTCCTACAGAAAATGGATTGAACCTGTCTGTCAGCCCCATGTGCTCTCCAGACAATTATGATTTCTTCATTACTCTTCCCATGATTTGATGTCTTTTAGTGATTTAAAAATAAAGTCTTCATCAAGTTGGCAATCCCTCGGGCTCAAGTGTCTCCCAACACCCCAACTATTTAATCTAATTTGTTATGCAGGTAGAAATGAAGATCTGCTGTCACTGCTGCACTGGGGAGAGGGAGCAAAGTGCTGTGAGGTCTCAGAGACCCAGCCTCCACCCAGAGGGACCACAGTGTGTCCTCCGAGAGGTTTGTCCTCAAACCTGCTCATTCCTTTCGGCTCGGTGACTGTTTTCACCTCCATAATGCGGTCGCTGCTAGTTATGCCTAGCACTGCATATTTCTGCCTTTCTGCTACTAAAGAAAAAGGTTAAGAACAAAAATACCTGCCAGCTAAGGTCTTTTCAACTGTTTTTCCATGATAGAGTCCAGCCGACACATTTTGTATTGACAGCTGGTGAAACGTTCACAGAAGTGACATCTGCCCATTAAAAATACCCCTCTTACTCTTCCTTATCCTCAGGGATTTCAAGGCTGCGAATCATTTTCATGAGAGATGTAACCTTAGATCAAGTTATGTAAAAATACATCACTTCCATCAAGTGAAATAATCACAGTATGGCAGAGGAATATTAAACAACTGCCTTCCCGCGTGGCATGCACGGGAATTTTCGGAGTTTTCCTCTCGGTGCCTCCGATTGTTATTTCATATTGTGACACCTCTAATTGTATATAGCAATCTAGATTTAAAAATCCTGACAAGGCTGCTCTGGGTTCCACTGCATACATAAATCCATCACAGCAGACGAGATAGATTTTAAATTGGTGGTACCACACCAAGCACTGAAATGAAAGCAGTAGCTGCACTTATCCTTGTAGACTAATAGCTGCAAATGATTTTATGAATCATTAGTTCAGATCCTATAGTCCTACCCGTTTGAAACCATTTCTAGATTAATGCTTTTTTATCTGTGATATGATATTAATAGGCAGCTGAAAAGCATGCAGTTTCTAGTGGTGTGTCACAGCAACATTTTAGTGATAGAAGGGAGTTTTTAGTATTGGAATAACTGATGGATTGCTGGGATTTGGATAGCTGGCAGTTTTTTCAGGAGACTTTCTCCTGAGAGCTAGTGTCCTGTGAGAAAACCGAATTCTGAGCATGGATTGCCTGCTGCTGAGTAGTTCTGTTTGGATGATAACCATTCTGCTCTCCTGAGACCTCACCTGCAGTGCTGTGTCCAGCTCTGGGGCCATCGGTATAAGAAGCACGTGGAGCTGCTGGAGTGAGTCCAGAGGAAGCTGTGGAGATGCTCTGAGAGCTGGAGCCCCTCTGCTCTGGAGCCAGGCTGGGAGAGCTGGGGGTGTTCACCTGGAGAAGAGAAGGCTCTGGGGAGACCTTAGAGCCCCTTCCAGTGCCTAAAGGGGCTCCAGGAGAGCTGAAGAGGGACTTTGGACCAGGTCAAGGAGTGAGAGGACAAGAAGGAATGGATTTAAAATGACAGACATTAGGTTTAGATCAGATAATGGGAAAAAATTGTTCCCTGTGAGGGTGGTGAGGACCTGGCACAGGTTGTCCAGAGAATCTGTGGCTGTCCCATGCCTGGAGTGTCCAAGGCCAGGTTGGACGGGGCTTGGAGCAACCTGGGAGAATGGAAGAGGGGTTGGAACAAGATGATCCTTAAGGTCCCTCCCAACTCACAGCAGTCTATGATTCTATGATTCTATGCACAGGGCTTTCTGTAAGCTTGATAATCACACAAAAGCTTCAAATACAGCTCTGTAAGAGTAATTTATAATTATGTAGAACAAGAAAAGCTATTTAAGTGGTTATTTTAAAGTAAATGAGTCTCAACTACTACCTTTCAGCTTATTAGGTATTTAATATTAATGAAACTAAAAAGATGCAATAGAATTGGGTGAAAAAAATTGAACCTGGTGTGTCTGTTCCTATTCAGGCAGGCAGAATAACACTCGTATTTTCCACCTCCCTGTCATCCTCCCTAGGGAATTGGGGGTCTCTGCTCTCCACTAAGTGTGCAGAGCCAGGGAGATGAGGCTCTTCCCTGTGCATATTTAGACAGTGATGGTATGATGTCACGTCTTTAACACAATGGCAGGAAAAAATCTATGGATCTCTTGTTACTTAATTAGTCTCTTAATTGTGCTGCTGAATGCAGGAGGATCAGAGGTTAGTAATAACAACGTGATATAAGGAACTGCAGTGCTCGAGGGCTGACACTTAAAAGGAATGCACTTTCTATAATGATAAGGTCTTGGAAAATGTTGCAGTTTTAGTGTTGTTACTGTTGCATTTAGTTTGCTTCTCTTTCTACAGTGGAGTAGTTAATGATGTTGGATTTATTTTCTTTCCTATCCCAGATGAGAGTCTGACATCCATTTATACCTCATTTGAAACAAAAGTTAGAACAGAACTTCTTTTTCCTCCTTTTCTTCTACTTTACTCTGAATTTCTCAGCTTCAGTGCTAAAAATAATAGAAGTCTGTGTAGTTACCAGTCGTCCGTAAATAAAACTTGCAGGCATGCCTACATTTTAAACTCACTATAATCTTACCATGTATTAATAGGAGCAAAAGTCAGATTCTGCTATCGACGTGCTAACACTTTTTAGGTGGATGGACAATTTTATATTTAGATCCTGCCACGAGACACATTCTTCAGTGTCTGAGCCGCAGTCCTTGAGCACACACGGGCTGACACTGATGTCTGCCGAACGTGCCGCACCGGCTACGGGAGACTTATCTCCATCATTATGTGCCTCCGCGCTCCTTAAATAAGCTGGAGGAATGGAAGAGGGGAGAAAGGCAAGAACAAGGCTTCCAGAGGATGTTTGTGCAAACCTGGGAAGATGGATGGGTGCTACACCCAGCACACGCTGGCGTAGGAGGCTCCTTCAGCCCAATGTGACCCACATCTCTGCCGGAGGAGAGAACGGCACAAAGTCAATGTCACTCTCCCTCTTCCTAAGTTTCTTCTTTTTGTTGTTTTTTCTCCATTCAGGTTTAACTACAGAAGGATCTCGTGCCATATAAATTAGAGTAACTCATTAACTTCAGCTGCGGTGCCAGAATTTCCACCAGCTGAGGAAGAGTCCTCGAGCCCTTCCGGAGGTTCGCAGGGGGTATCGCGTACCTGAGTCAGCCTCCTCTGTCTGGCTGCCCTAATCAATTCCTGAATGTTGTGCTCAAACATATCATGGTATTCATCAATTCCCCTCTCCAAATAAGCAAGAAAAATTCCAGGAAGGTTTTTCTGTCGTTACTGATGTTCATAATGTAGTGAGATTGATTGATTACACTAAAATCCTCACTGTGGCAATGATGCGTTTTGAAACGCGCTGGAAGAGAAAACAGGTTTATTGCAGGGGTATGCAAGAACATTTAAATATGTTATGGTGAAACGTGCTGGGTTTGGAAGGGATGAGGGAATATTAGGAAAAAACATATGTTTGAACAAATGTGTAAATCATGAGATCAAAACCTGTACTGAGCTTGCAAAAAAAAAAAATATGCAGCTTTGCAAGTGCATCCCTTTATAATTTAATTTTTGTATTTTGTAATTAAAAAAGTACTGTATTGTGGGCAGTCTTTGGAAAAACCTTAGTGTCTGACACACAAAAGCCTTTACAGGCGGTGGTTAAAGGACTTGTCAGTAAATTTAAAACATGGAGTTGCTTAGAAGTACTTAGAGCGAGCATCCTACATGCAGACATTTTTGTAGAAGAAAAATTAGTTTTCATATATAATTTGTATCTGAAAATTAGAGAGGAACAAAGCACAGGATCAGAGTAAATGAGCTTTTAGATTGTAAAATTTGCTGTTGGCAAATGCAGCATTGGCCAGTATTGTTCGGCTCCATGTATTAATTGTGTGTGGAAAATATGCATGTAACCATAAAAAAAACCCAAATCTGTATTTGTTCCACAAAGGGCCAATACACAACTGTCCAGTCGGCTTTTATTTATCACTAAAAGCAGGAAAATTTCTTACACAGTAGAGGAAAACATGTCTTTGTAAAGATAGAAAGTAGGGTTACTAAATCCCAGGAAACATGACTTCCAAAACTAACCTGCCACTTTCATCCCAGAAACAGCATTTCACCTTGAAAACTATTTCTTGATCTTGAGCGTTTGATACTCGGTGCAGCTGTCTTGTGTGGTCAAGAAAATCAGACTCTCAGGGACTTCCATGTAAAGGGTCACACAAGGCTTTCAAGTCTGTTTTAGAGAAATCTGAACAATCACAACAAATCAAACTCTTGAATCCTCTACTGAAAACTTTAATTTCTGACTCCAAGATCCTCTCTGGTCCATCTTATTTTTTTTCCAGAAATGTATCAAGCTTCCTTTCAAATCAATTTGCCTGTATCACCTTCTTTGGGAAGTCTGCAAATTGTCAGAAATCTCCTAAATTCCAGTCTAAATTTATTCATGAACAATTTATAGCCCCTCGGTCTTGTATGAGTATCAGCCTTCAAAGTTAAATAATTCTTCTCCCTCCCTGCTGTTTACTTCCAAATGTACCTATAAAGAATAATTGTATCCCCCCTCAGACTTCATTTTGCTAGGCTAAACAGATCAAGCTCCTTTTAATTTCCTCTTCCTTAATCATGCTACCAGGACTTGGCTGTACTTTTTCAAACCAAGGCATGAGGAATAGTTCACGTTGCATCCTGCTAATGCTTTCTGTGGCAGTCTAGTCTCTGCTCAAAACTTGCCTTCAGGAGTTATCTGTTACTAAATTCGGCAAATAAGAGAAATACTCACAAATTAATTAAAAAAAACTTATTTCTTATTGGAGTCAGGAATTATCTGTTTGATGGCAGTACCTGTTAATGCCTAATTGCTTGGGTTGGACTCGAGCCTTTGCATTCAAGCAGGCAAAAGCTTCTGAGAACCCCGATTTCTCTAATTAGCTTCATTGCTCTGTTCCAAAAAGAGGTATCCTCACCGTAGGGATGCAATTTTTAGGTTGAATCGTGACTGGTCTAAAGGCATCCTAAGCAGGCTTACAGTTCCTATAAAGAGAAAAACAGCTCCTGTGCTGTCCTCCTTAATTTCATCAGCTGTGGCACAGGACAAGTTCTTTAGCGTCTGATAAGATCCATAAACTTACAGTTTCACCTCCTTGTTGCTCATTTTGCAGCTTATGCTCCTTTTGACACCTCACCTGGTTCATCAAATTCATTTAAATACAATTTTTCACTAATTGGCTGATTAGACAGCATTCACTGTAGTCCTCCTTTTGCCCTCTGCGATTTTCACCCAGTGCAAGGAAACATCATTTACGTAGCTCCCCAGACTGCATAAATATTTGTGAATGAGTATTAAAATCTCAGATGTCAAGTACAGCGCAAAAAAAGGCACTGATGAATCTCCTTCCGTGCCCTCATTTGGTGGTGCTGAGGTGACCTGCCAGCCAGCTCGACGGCCCTTCAGTGATCTTATCATTTTCTGTCAGCTCCTGGAAGAGCAAATGGCTGAGAGCGAGTCTGCCTGGCAGCAGTGAGGACTCTGCTCCAGGTCTGCCTGCCGTGACCTGCCCAACCCCTTCGTCACCGCAGCTGCACATTTGGTAAATTACAGTTATCTGGGCCCTGGCAGGGGCGAGGGACCTTGGTTATTAAGAATTAGAAGGAGCAGAGGAATGTACAGGCAGTCAGCGGGAGAGCTGAGATGATAACTCACGGTCTCTTCACCTGGACCCCGATGCTCTTTGTGCTGAAGTCAAGCTCATCGTGGAGAGAGGCTCGCGGAGCGAATAGGGGGCATTTTATCAGTTCCTGCAGCAGCACATTGCAGAGGTGCAAAATTCATGACACTGCCCCAAGACACGAGGCAGGTCTTTATATAAAAGTGTCTTCAGACTCGCAGCCCTGTGCTTTAACCTCTGCCTGTGCATCTTCTCAGGGCCCCGTTGTGGGTGAGAGGAGGGTTCGAAGGAGTGACCTCTGGGATGAACCGAGGGTGTTGGATCCTCCTCTGGGGCAGGTTGGGCTCGGTGTCATGGACTGCCTGCCCCGGTGTGCTGGGCTAGGGGCCACCTGGGAGCATGGGAAGGGAGGGAACTTGGCTGTGGACAGCCACAAGTCACCCACAGACTGGTGATAGCTGGTGACTGAGTAGAGGTACAGAATTATTGAGAGTATTCTTCTTTTTCTCTGTTAGAGATGAGCACTAAGTGAAGCTCTCCTTTGTGTTCACGCCCTTAGAGATAGAAAAGGTGCATGAAATTATATCTGTGTTTTCAAAAGCTGAATGACATTTTACCAGAAATAAACTACTCCTTAGCATTTCAGACTGTGCTAGTAAAGTCAATTAATATCAATACAGTACTGTGCCAGTGAGAGGCCACAGGAAATTGTCCTGAACTGTCAGCTGCTGGGGGCAGAGACATTTTCAACATCATGCCAGGGTTCCCTCCACCTGTCCTGGACACCACCATTATGGCAAGTGGCCACTTCTCTGCCTTCCCCTGTCCTCTCTGCTGTGCCTAGAGTCAGTGCAAGGATGCTCACCAATTTTCAGCAGGCGTCAGCTCTTGTCTTAAATGGTCTGAAAGCAGCTACTTGACTGTAATTTGTTTGTAGTAGGTGTTATGAAGAAATTGGAACCACTCTTGATTAGGAAATTCCTCCCTTATTCACAATTCATTAGCTGAATAGAAGAAATGAGTGAAGGTGCTTTCTATAGCGGCGGATTTCTGTTTTGATAAAGTTAATCATGCAGCACATGCCTCAAAAGTCCCCAAAGCAGACATTTAAGAAGTGTGAATTTTTTGATACGGGAAAATCAAACCAGCTGGGGAATGCACACCTTGGTGGAATCGCACCTGAAAAGAGCTGGTGGATTTTTAGGACAGGAAGTATATCCTCTGCCATCACCTGAGTATCAACAAAGCAGTTCTGTTTTTGGGATGCACCTTCTACTTTTAATGTTGTGCTGCTGGAAAGGCTACAGATGCCTGTGGGTGGCAATATGGTTTTCCTGCTTCTCATCAAACCCCATGCTGCACTGCTTTTCAAGGGTTTGTGAGGAGTCACCTGTCCTGGGATACCTACTTCTCAGAAATATGCAGAAAACCTGATATTTGAAGGCATTTGATGCCATCCCATTTGCTGTAAGTGCAGGTTAGAAGGGTGTTTTGGAAGATGCAGGGCAGTAGGTGTTGGTTGAGCAAAGGCAGTTACAAAGTTCCATGTAAACATATATCTGAAGGTGAGATATGTCAGATGGAAATCAACATGATTCACTTGATGGGTGGTTCTGTTTTCTCCTGTATACCTGACATTTTGATGTGTGCAGATAAGAGAATGGCTATTATAGGTAAAGATGATGTCATTTATTTAAAAAAAAAAAAATAGAAAAATGTGGATTCCCCCCCCTCCAGATCATAACTGCAGTCCCTGGAATCATGTCCCCAGAGATGCACATGGATGATCATGTGCTTTATAGATCTGAAAGCTGCTTTGTGGAACTAAATTGGAAAAATTCTACAGAGAAGTATCTGTGCTTTAAGTGCCAAAGCCTTCAGGCTGAAAGCAGCCCCTGGAAATACTTTTTTTGAAAGCCCATATTGACAGACTGACTTCTAAGCATGGTTACACTGATTATATGGCACTGTAGTCTCCTCTGGACTAAAATGCGCCGCTATTAGATGGATTTTTGGTCAGGTGCTGTGTGAGTCTCAAAGAATGACAACCAATATACTCGAGCTGTTAGGTTTTCTTTTCTATTATTAGTGATAACTTTCTCCTGAATATTGAAAGAATGGTATATTTTGCACTGAAAAACTCCTGGATAAAAGACATCAGATAGCAGGGGCTGGTGTTCCTGGAAGAAGAAACCCTGACAGCGGAGGGAAATGGGGTCATGAAATACCAACTGTTCATCTTTAAGGGGTTCTCTTCCTCCCCATGTGCTGTCATCATCTCCCTTTTGCCACCTCCTATGTCTTTAGTTATGTATCATTGCCTTTAAGTCTTACTCAATTTTTCTTAAAGCAATTCTCAGCTTTTTCCTTGGCTGCTCTGTAGAGCTCTGGCCACAATTAGAGATTCACACTCATCTTCTTTCCTCTCACTTGCCTCTGGCGGGATATTTACAGCATCCAGAACACCAAACGTGCATTTGCATGCTGTAGATGCTGACTGTGGCAGTGATCATCATCATTTCGCTGTCGTGGTGTGCAGCTTTTAACCTTTTGTTATACCCATCTGTTGTCTGTGCCTCACCTTATGCTGTGGTTATGAAATGGTTGCTGTGGGGATCATCTGCCTGGGATGGCTGTTTGTACAGCACTTTCAGCCTGCTCTAGTCCTAATCCCAAACAAGAGCTTTTAATTGTTGCTGCAGTGCAAATATATTGACAAGGTCAGGCCAGATGTTAGGAAAATTAAAGCCACCTTTTGTCTGTCTCCCTCAATGCCAGTGCCCTTCGCTTACAGAGAGAAATGCTGTTTATGTGCCCTCAGTTGGAAAAAATTCTTCCCTGTGAGGGTGGTGAGGCCCTGGCACAGGTTGCCTGGAGAAGCTGTGGCTGCCCCAACCCTGGAGGTGTCCAAGGTCAGGCTGGAGGGGCTTGGAGCAGCCTGGGATAGTGGGAGGTGTCCGTGCAATGCCACGTTGGTTGGGACAAAATGATCTTTGAGGTTGCTTCCAACCCAAGCTATTCCATGATTCTTTCTATCTCCAGTGCTTCAGCTCTGTGGGCTTTTAGCCACTTCTCTCCCATTTAGGTTATTCCTGTAGTTCATTTCTGGTGTTCTATGCTGTGCAATGATTTCTTTAAGCCAGAGAGCACAGCTGAGGTGTGGGGTGTTTTCCACATGGCTCAGAAGATTCCTTGGGTCTTTGTCCTTCAACACCTTTGGCAAGCCCCATGGAGATGCCATGGACAGGCAGAGCCCTGATGATGGATACTCCTGATGCCAGTGACCATGGGTAAAGGATTCCTTTCCCTTCATGCACCTGTGAGTGCACAGCAACTGTTTTCCCCTGCGTTTTGAAGCATCCTTTTCAGGTTACCATAATTAAAAAGGTTAGGTGGAATGGCTGGTGAATTTAAAACTGATAGCATTGTCTCTTGTAATTTCTTTATGCTTGTTAATGAGCCTTCATCTCCTTCTGTTCATGTTAGGGAGGTAAAACAGTAGTGGAAGTTGAGATACACAGAAAGGCTTTGACAAAAGCCAGTCTTCCATGAAATAGAATCTCAGCTTTAGGGAAAAAAATGACCCACTAATAAATTACATCCCAAAATGTGTCTTTACATAAAGCACAAAGTCTGATTTACATAAAAACATATCTGGGAGCTCTTAAGTTCTTGTTGTTCCGCCACAAGCCAAGATCTCTTTCGGAAAGACAAACGAGAAGTGTCCCCACTTGCAATCTTATGTAGAAAACTTATGGTTTTCCAGTGTTCCCTGTTCCAATGAAATTGCTTTCCTGAGCTTAGACTGTTGATGGGCCAGTGCAGAGGAAGCTTGGCAATATTGGAGTTTTGGAATGCTGCACGCTTCCCTCCAGTACCTTAGAAAATCCTGTGCACTTTTTGACATGTGTGGACACTGACGGGGACCACACATGCAGGTTTGAGCCTTTAGAGTAAAGAACAGCAAACTTTTTTTCCCTGGGGGAATATCCTAGACAGCAGCAGTAAGTAATGATGCCAGCTAGTGCCTCTCACGATTAGGGTTTGTGGGAGAACGCCCGCTATGGGATTGATCACGCGTCTCCTCCCTGCCATGAGATTCTCTGCTGCCTCCCACGTGCTGTGTTTTCACTCACGGTGTGCCCATGGGAAGAACCCTGTGCTGGGGCTGTGCACATAGGTGAGCTCTGGGGGAGCTCATCAGAACAGCAGATTTTTGGGAAAGTGCTGGTTCTGAGGGTCTGCAGGCAGTGCTGCTGGAGGGCAGCCCAGCACACGGCAGGATAGATGCAGGGAAAGGTCCTCATGTCCCACTTTCAGAGGGGCTCATGGGCTCTGTGTTGAGCAGGATTTCTCCCCATGGACCTTGCTACCTGTAAATGGTACCAATTCCCTCAATCTCTGCTCCTGGCCAGGTTTCCATCAAGTCTGTATTTGTTGATTAGGCTCTTTCACTAGAAAAGAGCAGTTGCAGAAATACTGTGAACCCATAAGGTGTCTTAGTTATGGAAAGATAAAGAAAGCAACAAAAAGAAATTACTTCTTTTATTTTTCTTCATGATTCTGCTTTCTGTGAGTTAAAATGCTTTCAGAAAGAGCTGGGAAATTCAGATGAAACATGAAATGAATTAGTATTCAGCCTCAGTATCTGTGATTTCCTAATCCTTCCTTAGCCTAACATCTCCCCAAAACAGCCTTCTAAGAAAAGCAGACCAGGAAAAAAAAGCGTATAGCAGCAACTTACAGGTTTTCTCAAAGGTTAATTAATTGCAATTAATTGTGAAGTGCTGCAGCACTGAACAGTAGCTTTGAATTTGATAATGAAAACCAAAAATGAAAAAAAAAAAAAGAAAAAAAAAAGGAAAACAAGGAAAAACCGGTATGGAACAATTCTGGGCTTGCAGACGTGGTTTTTTCCTCCCCTCTCAGTAGGTTCAGTTTGCAAACTTAACTCAGACAATTTACAAATATAATTGCAGTTGAGAATTAATTTAGGGGCTGTGTGGTGTGGTGGAAAGAACAAAATGTTTCCATTAGGAAAGCAGGGATCAGCAGTTCTGTACAGGATGAAGTGAGCAAGACCATACCAATGCACTTCACAAACAGAGGTTGACTTTAAATGAGATTGGCCCCTGATTTTGGGCCTTTTCTATTTAGATTAAAATAGATACTGAATCAGTAGTGAAAAGAATGGAAGGCTCTTTTTTTTCCTTCGGTTGCGCTTGAAGAATCTTCTCAGAAATAGACCTGTGTAGTTCGGGTGGTTTCTCAGAGGGGTCTGTGTTGTGGGGTACAGAAACAGGACTGAAATAGTCACTGGGAGAGACTGGGAGCACTTCTTCCATGTCCTTCTCTTTCCAATATTCTCTTTCCTCAGTGCTCTGAGGAGAGAGTTGTTTGCTACCATTGAAGTAGTGCTAAGAAGCACCAACTCAAAATGTTGAGGGCAAATGTTAGGAGTGAGTTTCCAGCCCAGACTGCTCACCAGTGCATGAGGTGGGGGATGGAGTCGATTGAAGATTGATTTCTTCAAGTCCAAAGTCAGTGGCAGAGTTAAAACAAACCCAGAACCCTCTCCCTTTGTCCTGGAGTGCTGTTCCCTCTCTCATCTCTCTCTGCCTCTTGCCTACCCCGATCTCAGTGTCTGAGCTGGTGGTGCTGAGAGCACCCACCTGGCAGCTGGGAAATGCCTGGCCAGGAGCACCACGGCACTGTGACACCCCCGGGATGCTGCAGAGCCTGTGGTGGGCAGGCTCTGCCACTGATGAAGTTGAAGGAATTCAGGGCACAGCCTCCCCCCTTACCATGGCCCAGAACAGGAGTCTCAACGTGCAGGAGAATTCATTTCACTTGGTTTCTCATCTGCTGAAGTAATAGGGTCAGATCAGTGGGGAAAGCAGAAATTACTTTCAAGTTTCCTGACTCCCTGAGAAGGCTGCTCTCTGTGTATGATGTGGTTACAGCTCCCAGACTGATGTGTTTATTTTACAGCCACAGCTCTGAGTGCACAGAGCAGGGTTACACAACAGCAACAACAAAAGTTTACACAAGGAGATACTTAGCTTGTAAACCTACAGCTAAAGTAACAGTGTGCAGGTACATGGAGATATGTGAGACATGGCTGGTCATGTTTGTTTAGAACAGACTCATCCTGTCATCATAAAGGATCCCTTGAGCCTTCTCAAAGTCTTATTTCAAAATTTATTATGCTATTTAGCATATACAAGGTTAAGGAAACCAGCACCACAGCCAGATGGCTGGGGATTCGTATCATCCTGTTGCTCTCTTCCCTACTGCCAATAAATTTGGTGGCCAAGGCAGGGCACCAGATGCAAGATGCTGCCAGTTGGGCCAGCTGTGGGAATGGGAGCCTGGATCTCCTCTGATCACTTCCAGTCCCTAAGGAGGGCCTGTCTGCTTTGGCTGGGCAGCCTCAATCTTATAGGGAGTTACTGCTGCAAGAGGAGAGCAAAACAGGGGTGGGATTAGAGGAATCGGCACTTTATCCACCTATTAGAGAGAAGAAATATTACCAGTGCCGTGAGGTTGTTACAAAATGAATTAGATAAAGAAGAAAAGTCATAGTCAATTAAATTATGCCCTTTTCCTCCTCCAGACAATGTGACACTGAGGCTATGCTTCGCAGTTTATAGATTTGTATAGAAATTGGTGCTAATAGTTCAATTTTATGTAATTATCGTGCAAGTAATGTTGAAAATGAAGAAATCTGGGTAGAGGGAGGAGGAGACAATACTTTTATAAATACTTAATATCCAGAGGAGGCAGATGGGGTAAAATTATATTTAGAGATTAAAGATAAAGCAAAGAACTGCCGCAATCTAATTCCAGCTCTGACCTGGAGTTTCTGTCCATCATGAGATGTCCCTAAAGCTTGCTGGGTCTGGGTTATATTTTTTTTTCTTAAATCTTTTACATGAAGATAATACCTTGCTATCTCACTGGGGCTTTGTGACAATTCATGTCTGTATAACGCTTTGAAGCAGAGCTTGTAAAGTGCTAAGTATTATTAAGATGAGACGAGGAGAATCTCTTATCTGAAACATCAAGTTCTTCAGGGATGGGGAAGGAGGCAGTGATCTATTATCCATAATACTCCTCTACAGACTAGGTTTGATCAGCCTTAGTGTGATTCAACAAAACCCTGTTCAACTGTGGACAAATGGACATCTCTATTAAAAGTGATGAAAAGGAAACCTGGATAAAGGCAGAAATCGCCCGACACCGTCTTTGATCATAATCTATCTGCGCCTCAAAGGAGAGCATAATAATACAAACATATTTGCAGAAGTAATCCAAAAATAACTCCTCCTATTGTTCTGCCTGCACGGAGCTATCAGGAATGTGCTCAGGCAGTTGTTGTTGTTGTTGGTGGTGTTACTGTGAGCGTTGCGCGGTGTTGCTGCGCCAGTTCAGGGGCTGCCAAGTCGCTCATGACGGGCTCTGCATCCCAGCGATCCCATGGTGCCTGTTGGCAAAATTTGCAGAGCACCTCAGCATCATCTTTTGGAAAGGTAGTGAAGAATTAGGATGAACTTTGTCACTTGGTAATGACAGACACTGCTAGACCATTGCTGGGTTAATTTAAAGAAAGTAAATAAAGCCATGTTTACAGGCAAAAGATTATTGCAGAATAAAACACGGGACAGAACCAGCTGTGGAGTCAGGAAGTAGCAGGATGGATGCAGGTAAGTTTCAAACAGCAGCACAGCTTTTCATCAAGTCTTTGAGGAAGAACAGGAGAGAGTAATTTTGCATGTAAAAATGCTCTTGCCTGTCAATAACTCTGTTCTGAAGCTGCACAGAGACTCACTGTAACATTCAGAGGCTCTGCTCTGCTCTTTCAGCAGTTTGAGCTCTCTGGACATAATTTCAAGGTCACATATCAGTGTCACCCCTGTTGTCAGTCAAATAATCAGCATTTCGCTCATTCCTCCTCAGTCCTTCTGCCTGATACTCTGTTCTGCATCCCTGTGCACAGAGCCAGCCTTTGCAGCCTTGGTGCCTTTTACGTGGTGGTTCAAAAAATAAATAAGACTTTGAATCCTTCTGATTTGCAAATCTTTGAGTATTATGCTTTCCTTTTGAGAAAGAGCTTCCTTTAAGTAAACAACTGGGGAATAAAGGCAGATTTCTAAACTAGCTGTTATTCATCTGTTTTCCTTGTGGGACTGCAGCACCCTTCTGTGAGACATGAGCCCTGATGAATATTGACACAGGAATAATGACTGACCATGGCTGCAGTGCCACTTGTGTTATCTGTTGAAACCTATGCCTTCATTATTTAATAAAAATAAACTAATGAAATCTAATATTTCCATTTGCAAGGTGACCTATAAATTGTACCCATAAATTCTTACCATAAATAACCATGTACTTCAAAGTAGGAGTATGCTGATTGGAATGGAGTTTTTGGAGTATTTCTACTCCCCAAAGGGCATATTTCAACCAATTTTCATTAATAATTAATCCTGACACACTGGTTCTAGGAGGTTAACAAGAACATAGCAGGTATAATACTCCCAGAATTACAAGCTTGGGGTGAACGTGGCATGAAATGTTGGCATCTTTTGCTGCTTTTATGTGTTCTAACCACTTCTTGGGATGGGGATGAATAACGGACAAGTGTTTGTGCTTCCCTGTTTTGCCTGATTTTCTTCCCAAGACAATTGTCTATGTCACTAATGATGGACTCACGTAAGTGTAACTCTACTCTCTATGTAGGAATATATATACGTATATATATGTATAGAATATACATGGGAAATGATAGTAGAGCCATCTTTATTTGAGTTTTTACCTTTAAAGGTTTCATCTACTCTCTTCAGAACCATCCATCTCTCTGAGATGGCAGATTTGTATGTCCTACCAGCAGAGTATTCCAGGATTGTCCTAATTACATGTGTCAGGTTTTGCCATGCAGCCTGTGAGCCCCTCCACGCTCACTCAGTAACCCTTTCCATATCCTAGGATGCTCCTTGTTACTGATGTATTGTCTTTTCAATGTGCACTTTGGAGATTTCAACATGCTAGAAGGTAAAATTGAGGGCTATAGAAGCTCTTAAAAGACAGGTTTTGCCAACCACAGACTTGTCAGAGGCAAGTTTTTAAGGCTGATGAAGGAAGAGTAATGGGATCTCGAACCTCACAGTGCTTTATATTAATTGCTTGCAAATGCTGACTGCTGGCAACTGTTCCACACTCAAAGCATAATGGACTGGGGAGGCCAAACCTGCATTCCTGCAATGTAGCAGTTTTTTAGAATGTACTCAAAATAACTGCAGAGGACATGGTCTGTGGCCACCCGGTGAGGCTTGAGAGGTCTGCAGGAGAGCAGCCTTGTACATAACCTCGTGTGTTACATACACTTAAATTAGCTCTTACTGCATTTGCAGGTGGACTCTGAAGAGTTACAAGATAGAGAAAAAGAGGGTCCAATATTCCAGCCTTTCTGCTGTCGGCCTGAGAGTCATTTGTCTCAATTTGCCAGCGTAGTCATAGATGATACTCACACAAAATGCATTACTTCAAAAACCAGAGCAGACGAATGGAGTTAAAATTCTAGACTTTACTTACTCACAATATATTGTCTGTCTTTTTCAGGAGAAAAAAATAAAGATATATTAAAGACAGGGAAGCAGTGCTTATCTAGTCTGATAGATTAAAAACCATTGGGAGACGAGGCAGGGAAAGGCATGCCAAGCACAGGGAGTCCAGGAGCAACAGTTTGGCTTCATTTGACTCCTTTTTGTTAGACAGTTTCCAAGTTTTCAACTGGCTTCATTAGACTGAAGTGGTTTATCTTGCTTTGTACATCTCGGCCTACTTTTAGCCTTTCTTTCTCTTTCCTTTTAGCCTGAAACTCATGTTCTCCTATAAGCAAAGGGAACATGCAGAAAGGGAAAGGCTGGCACTTTAGAGTGTGACTCTTTTTTCTTCCTGACTTTTTCCCAGCTCAAAATGTTTTAGCATTTTGTCTGCAGAGACACGTTTGCAGGGTTTTTGCATACGAAGCCACAGGGGTTTTTAAGAGCTGCTAATGGACAAGTTAAAACTAAACCAACAACCACTAAGACTTTGGGGAATATCCCGTTTATGAAACATGTTTTCAGCATTTCCCTTTATTCACTGGTAATCATTAGGACATTGCACATGTGTGTGTTCCAAAAAGCTGGTATTTACTTGTAGCCCTGTGCTGTGGGGATGATAATGAATGAGCAATCGTAGCTTCTAATAAAAAGACTTGGGGGAAAGTACTGGGAACAGTGCGGTTTTAAGAAACAAATTTCCATTTTCCTGTACTGGTTGTTAGTGATGGATAATAAAAGAGGAATTCATCATTACACCACATTACATTAAACCTTGCTTCTCCCTTGGGTGTCAGCTCCCTGTAACTGGGTGGGATAGTTACCAGAATGATTCACTGTGTTTTGGGTTCCAGCAGTGGGAGGTGAGGTGGTCACCACCACGAGCACTTGAGGGACTGACTTTGGTGTCCCCAGCAGAGCTGAGGGAAAGTTTTCCAGTTTGAGAGGTGACTTGTTTGGCTGAAGCCGATCCCCCTTTGACAAATGTTCTCTGCTGCTGGATTGCTCTGAGGAAGGAGAGTGTTTAATAACACTGCACCTGGATTTTGGGAAGATGTAGAGGATTGCAGGGTGCTCGTGCAGCACTGGTCGTGGCAGGGTCTCTCCCACAAGCATCACTCCTCTGGCACTGAGAGGTGTCTGTTGTTAATCAGCTCATCTTTATTTTTATGAACAAAGCCTGATATCGCCTCAGGCTCAAGATTCAAGGCAAGGTTTCAATCAAAACACGGACCACAGTCATTTTTGTGGCCAGTCCACACCCTGTGCTGTGACAGAGGAGCTGTCTTTACCTGTGGCATGGGGCATTCATAAAAGACCTTAAAAGCGTCCTGCAGACCGAGGCAGACTGAATTGTGACTCCTGCAGAACTGGCCAAAAGATGGATCGAGTCACTCTTGTCCTTGTTACTGTGCCCTGTGTACCCAGACCATCGCCCTAAAACAAGCTGGGTTGGCCCCAGGCTTACGTGACATGTAAGTGTCCTCATAAATAACAGAAGCTGATTACAATAATTCTTTTTTTAAAACCGTGGAGATCTATTTTTCCTCCAAAAACACTTGCAAGTTTTCTTAGAAGTTGCTAGAAAGTGTACATAAAGTTATTTCTGCTTACACTATTCCGTACATGAGCTCATACACAAATTAACTTTGAAAAGATCTGGGCATGTTTTGTTGTTTTACCTAAAATCCGTACGTGAAACCAAGAGTAAATGTTCCTTCCTTTTTGCATTTAGACAGAAACTAGGTAGGTTTTCACATTAGGCAACACAAATTATAATCCTAGCAGAGTGATTGAGATAAGCTCATTCAACCTAAGTAAAATGTTGTCATATTCAATAACTTTTCTTATTCTGCACGAAGAAAATCATGTTGAAGTCTCAAAAAATTAAACGAAATTACAGTTGCATAATGAAGCTGAGCTCTTTATGGCTGGTAATAGAGGAGCAAGAATTTAGAGTTTAGTAAATTCATAGTGGTTCAGAAATGTTGTGACAGAAAGAGGGCAATGCAGAGACAATAACAGAAGAACTTTCCATCCTATGACTTAATGCTGCTTATGAACAGATTGCAAGTTCTGGCACAATCTGCAGGAGAAAACATATCTATTTTTCATTTTGCAATTATCAGAAAGATTAGAGGCTCCTATTTTTGCAGATTTTTGCAGGGGGAATTTGACTGAATTGCTCAGAAGCTGATCCCTGAGTGTTTTTCTAAATCGCGTGTGTATAAACACATCCCGTGGTGACAGCCCTTTGCTCAGGGAGCAGCCTCACCCAGATTCACCGTGACAGGAGGACCTTCCCCACTAAGAAGGACCAGCAAAGTGTAGCTCAGAGCATTTCCACGGCTCACCTCAAATTCCTGCACAAGTCCTGGACCCCTCTCTGCCTCTGGCATCAAATTCAGCTGCCTCCTAAATGTGCTGCAGCCTAATCCAGCTGCACTCTGAAACACTGTGCAGTGAGACTTATGCAATCCTCTCATCCCTTCTGGCTCAAAATTGGGCTGGAAGGCAGAAATACAGAGAATAATGGCAGTGGAGCTTTTCTGAACAACAGGATATACGTAGATTTGATTCTGGCAAAGAGTCGTGAGCTGTCAGGGTACAATTCACCACGTTCCTGTATTTGTTTCAATTTGCTTATGCATAATCTTGTCAAAGTGATTTTTTTCCCTCTCTAAGGCTGTTGCATGAATGGGAGCTTCAAAGTGGAGATCACAGAAAGTCAAACATGACTCGGTGTGTTCCATCTGGAAGCAGCAGCTCTGACACACACAGAGGGGAAAATGGAAACAAATGAAAACATCCTTCAGAGACGGTGTTTCTTCTGCATCAGGATCACTGGCTGTGTGATGCAAGGGATGATTTCTGAGATTTATTCACAGAGAGCAGAGAGAGCTTTGATATTGAATATACACAGGCTATGTGATTTTAACACTGAAAGTGCAAGGGAGCCGTGTACTTGGATTGTTCTGTGGGGGTTTTTAATAAATTAGGGCTTCATTATACTAATAAGTAAAGCAGATGCATGGGAGAAGGTGCTCTGTAATGAATGTAGAAGGCTCTGCTGTACATAACTTAGCAGAGCATTTGAAATGCTCTTTGACTTTCCCTTTGTGGATGCTCAGCTGCTTAATGTCAGGTATTTTTATACTCACAAGACAAAGCGAGCGCCTCTGTAGTGCCTCTTGCCTTGTTGTTTCAGAGACTTGCAGCATGACAGAAGGTTTCTTATTCCTTACTTTTGTCTTAGCTCCTTCCTAGAGCAGTTATCACAACTTGGGGACCTGATTGCCATCGAGTATCACCAGTCCCCTCTGTGTCTTCTGAGTGGGCACCAGACACTTCATCCATCTCCATCATTTTTCCTACAAGCTTTACAAAGACCAGGCAGCAGTTCCCAAGTCCTCCCCGCCCAAGCAGAGAGAGCAGGGCATTGCCATGAGCCTGTAAAGCACAGATGGTTTAATTCTTAACAAATCGAGAACTTTTATTACATCATTGGGGCTAATAACAGAAAAGACAATTAACCTTTCATCCTGGAAAGACTTTCCCTAAATAGCTGCAATAGATACAGTTCAGGACAAATAGGAATGTGCATGTATTGCGTGTGTGAAATTGTGCTGAACACAATTTCAGTGTGTTTTCATGTGCTGAGGCCTCTAGATGGGCTCAGGTTGGGGAAGGTGGTGGGGTTTTCCTTTTTCCAAAGCACAGAGCATTTGTAATCATCCTCTAGAAGGAAGGCAGTGTCATCTTCAGCTCCATATCACCCATTCCCAGACTGAAATACTGAGGTATTCAGCATTGTTGATAAGTCATTTCTCTTTTACTTCTTTCTTTGTGCAGGTTCAAACAGTATTTACTGCTTCTCTAAACCAAGGTGCTCATAGGAAATCTAAACCTCTGCTGGGTTTTCTGCAGAGCATAAAACAATATCTGCAACAAACTTCTTCAGCATTACGTGCCCGAAAGCCTGGAAACAAGTCAGCTCCAGGGCTGACATGACAATCTCTCTGCCTTCCTCCACCTGGAAGTTTCTCTGTGTCTCTTCCTTCTGACTGATTTGTGGCAGAGCTGCTCCCAAGGATTGTTTTTTCAGGCTATTTTTTGGCCCATGTCAGCCTGTGGCTTCATTAAAAGCAGGACAGGCCTGGAGGGAGCAAAGGCTGAACCCCAAGCAGGCAGGTAACCAGAGTTAGAAAAACAGGAGACGATGGCATGGATGTTATTCCTCATCCAAAGGGTTCAGTCACTCTGTGTCTGACAATCCTTTTCTTAAATCCCCCTGTCCCAAACCCAGCATCTTTTATCCTGGCACATGGGACCTGCAGAGCCCTCCACTCCTGCTCTGAATGTGGCTGGAATTGGTCTCTCTGGTGCCCATCAAAACTAAGGGATGTCCAAACACGAGAGAGAAAAGTGGTGGTGCTGTTGTGTGAGTTCCACATATGATAAAGTGTTTCAGAAATAGATTCCATGTGAGCAGGAGGCAGCACAGCCCTGTAGATGCAGGTGAGAGCTGGTACTAGAGCCAAGCCCAGCTCAGAGCTTGTGACTTGGGAAAAAGTTTTGTCTAACAGGGGAAAAAAAGCTGAAGCAATCAGCACTGCAAAGTGCTGACTGGAAGAATAAACATTAAAGAGATAAAGCAGACCAGAAGGCAAAAGCAATCAGATTTGTAAAAGAGAGCAGATTCTGATTTTATCTTATGGAAATAAATGCAATAAAAGCTTTCTAACTGGAGTTGTATAAAGTTGCAAATTTTTTTTTATGCAATAGGAGAAAAATTGATGCCAGTGGTTCCTTTAATATTTTATGGAAATGCTTCAGCAAATAAATTGAAGTGTTTTTTTATTTGCAAACAGAAGGTAAATGGGACAACTGAAGCGCTTTTTTCTGAATTTTTTTTTTTTTCTCTATTAGATGGCTTCACCCTATGGTTGAGTAGCTTCTGCAAATAGTTTTTAGATACAATTTCAACATCATGAGCCAAGCCATCCCTGACCGTCCAGGAATGAATGTGTTAGGGGCTAGAAATGCTTGCTGCTGTTTCACCACAGAGCTGGACTGAGCTCCTGAGCGTGGGCCATCACTCAGACCTGATGGCCAGCACTCAGATCCTCTCTTGGTGTCACTAATGCAAACTGAAGTAGAGTAAAAGTGCCAGAGGAACTGCAGCACATACAGGCGTAGATGGCTTTTCCTTTGAAAAGCAAGGGAGCCAGCACAATGCATTAAAGCAGTCATCTCCTTTTATCTGATAGCAGGGAAAAAAATTAACCCAACTAAAAATAGTCAGGGCATTTTGCCCTATGATCTCTTTTCATCCTATGGATCAATATGCCCCGAGCTTGCATCCCATACATAAACAGCTTTCATGGGGGAGATGACCTTGCTATGCAATAGATGGATCTTTAATCAACAGACCGTGGTGCAGTAGTGTGAGTAGGGTAGAAGGTAACAGAGTTTATAAATAACTGAATTCAATTAAATTCAAACTAAGATAAATCAGAAAATGTTTCTCCAAAACCTCAAGACTTAAACATCAAGAAGGCATTTTAGTGGCATGGGAGAACTTTGTTGATTGTAGAAGCATTTTACCAAAAATTGGCGGTTGTTCAGCAACTATTCAGGATTTGGACTCCATGATCCTTGTGGGACCCTTCCAACTCAGGACATTCTGTGGTTCTGTAACTTCTGAAGAAGGGGGACAGGACATGAAAAAGCACCTTCCTTTCCAAATTTACCACTGACAGGTGGAAGCTGGAGGGGCAGGAGGAGCACACAGCACACAGGGATTGTGATGTAATAAGAAACTTAGGGCTGGCTGTGAAACAACTCTTCACACTAAATACCTGTGCTATTTTAACATGTAAGGAAGGTTTGTACAGTTTTTATCCCTAAAATTAATAATAACTGGGGGCATCTCTTTCTCTTTATAGATCTATCTCTTGGTGGTTCTTTCATCAGTAAAGTCCTGGTCATGGTGATCCTGATGAGTTGTCAGAGGAGCACTGAGACTGCCATGCATGATTTTGTACTTTGGTCGTTTGCTTGTCTGCAAAGAGAGTTGTACTTGGTTCTAAAATTAAGAAGGAGTGATCTTATATATTTTGAGATTTTATTACAAAAATGCAGGCTGGGTCCTAAATTAACAGAGAGATTAAACATTATTTTATTCCCTTTTAATTTTTATTTCTTCATAATTAGGAAATAATTTTCTTTGGTAACATTTTTTTTTGTTGCTCAAAAAGTTCATAGGAGCTGTCAAGTTCTCTGTGTAAAAAGAAGAGGGCAGATAGGATCGAGATTCTTGTGCATGTGTACAACGTGTGGGATACGTAAAGGTATCTGCAGGTAAAAACCCTTCATGCATTTTTTCCTTCCTCTCTGCAAGACTGCACCAAGTTAGTGCAGCAAGTAAAAAACATTTGAAGTGGGGAAAACCTGAGTGTAATAAATACAAAAATTCTGCAGCAAGATGTGTTCAGTTCTAAATCACATCTGGAGTATTCCAGGGATGCTTTGTGAGGAAATACTGCTGGTTGAAAGAGGGAGATGTACTTCTCACACTGAGGCTGCTCCAAGGTGTGCTGCAGAAATGGTCCCAACGTCTGCAGTGCCAATCATGCTCCAGCATTCATCCCTGAGCTGAATTTCTGTGGTTTCCATGCTGCTGGAGAGTCACAAACTCCTTGTGATTCTCAGAGCATGACCCAGCCTGCCTGGGGAGGGGGACTGATTATTAACCCAGGCCATTCAGATGGCCAATTCAGTCCAGTCTGATGTGTGTTCTGTCACACTTGCTTAATTTAATTTCTGCCCTAGTATAAACTTTTATTAAAACTTCAATTTACAATTTTCGTATTAGTTTTAAGCACAGTTCAAGGAAAAGATGTAAAGAATTAGAATTAGGTGCAATCTTTCGTGTCCTGATTTGATTTCTGCCAACAGGAGAGTTGCAAAGGAGAACAAACATCCGTGGAAGCACGGAATGCAAATTGCTCAGCACGCACAGAGTCCTGACACAAGCTGGGTGTTAATTTATTTAAACCTCATGATATTGTAATGAATTCAGGGTTTGCTTGGCTTTGAGGGAGAAACTGTGCATATATCAGGTAGCAGTAGGATATAACATTCAACTGCCTTTTCTGGCCTCTGCTATTGTAGATGAAGACTAAGCTGCTTCCTCCTTCACCCGTTGATAACAGCGGCAGAGCTCCTCGGGAGTGGGCTCAAATCCTTGTAGAACTGTGCCCTGGAAGGAAGGAAAGAAGGAAAGAAATCCATTATGTGGGGGAAACAGCATCCCTTCACTGTTGGGCATACTGTGTCTGTTCGATCAGGTGAATCGCAAACTCAGAGGAGGAGAGGCTGAACTATTTAAATTTTATAGCCATATAAATTATGGATGGAAATCGCTTCTGGAATAGGGCGAATTACAATTGCCGTGTTCAGACCCACCGTTCGTACGGCAGCTGATGGTTGAGTTTTGTGAGATGGTGATCACTGGTAATAGTTGCTAGTAATAACTTTATTTAAATTTCAGCAGTGCCCAGAGACATCAGCTGAGCTCAGAGCCACCATGGAAGTCTTTGCACAAACACCTGACAAGAGACCTTTGTAGCATTTTAGAGCAAGAGATAAGATTTGTTATTATTCGCATTTCAGAGATTTAGATCGAGCAATTTGGGAAATGGCTCCTGGGAAGTCTGAGACAGAGCACTGCACTACTGTTAGTAAGCATAGAGGAAATCCAGTTGACACTTCGTTGTCTGCATTTGAACTATGCTGCCATTTTAAGTCATGCCTTTTCCACCTTTGCTATTTGGAAATATTTGGTGTTACAGTTCAATTAATGAAAAACTTCTGTTCAAGTCCCTTGACAACTTTTTTCCCATGTTTTCAAAGTTCCATATATGTTAGTCCATAACCACTGTTCAAAGACAACCTCTTTTTACTTCATATGCCTGTGTTATGGTTTGTTTTTTTTTCCTGGCATTATCTGTGAGTCCAGTACATAAATATTGAAGTTTTCAACCCCAAGTACATATAAGCAAAACAGGAGAATAATAAATATAACTATTAAATTATGCATGGCATAATAGTGTGCTAACCACTTTCATGTTCACCAAGTAAAGTAGAGGAAAACAATTTGTGTCTAAACAAGGGCAGCATTTTTTACATTGTGGAGGTCACTGGAGCACATTGTTCTCATTAGATACACAGCAACCTCGGGAAGGAGTAGAATCCTAGATAAGCACAAGCAAATCTCTAATAGATAGTCTGGGAATGTGTCAGCTGATTTGTAAAATGTAAATGTTTTATGAGTAATAGGGTTTTAAAGCTGATTTTGATTAATGAAATGCAATCTACTTATTCCTTCAGCAGTCAGCCTACAAACATCTATCCAGCTAATTAGTCTGTTTAGGTAAAGTATTAAATCTGCCTTTTGTTTAAAAATAGGGAAAAGAAAAACAGACCTGCTCTGGAAGGTACGTGCAGAAAGGAAAAACCTTCATTGGTGTGAATGACCTGATTAGAAAAGTACAGTAATTATATAAAAGTTTGCAAGACTTTGTAGTTCTAAACATACTGACAATTTCGATATCAGAAGTTAAATTATTAACTGGGAAAAATTGGGGCAAACAAAAATGATGTCTTTATATTTTGAAGACTTTTGCAGACCAAAGCAAGGATGGTTTTGTGAAATTAGCCGAGGTCATGAGTTTTACAACCAGTTTAGCCATCACTGAGGTAGACAAGGTCAGAAGGTCGAAGGAGTCCTTTCTTGTTTATGGGTTTAATTTGCATCCATGCCCTCAGTGCAATCAGTTATGGGTCTTGCGCACTATGACATTTGTGAATTGGATTCCTGTGATGGTGCACTGGAGAAGATGCTTCCAAGTAGAACTTGCTGAAAATCTTTGACACAGAGGTTACCTGGGCAGGACCACTGGTTTTGATTGCTCATGGTATTCTCAATGGGGATCATTAAAATGGATTGGACAGATTTTGTTTGTTCTGGTTTTACCATTCTGCCTAGTTCTGTTTTATCTTGGCTGTCCTGTTAAAACAAGCAGACTTAATTCTGAACATGTTCAGCTCCAGCATATTCCCAGGTATATTCACAGGTATCCAGTCACAAAACTGAAAACTGTAGGTGATTAACACCAGTGCCTGGATAAACCACCTGCCCTTGGGTTATAATATTTACAAACCTCGATTAATAAATAAACAGTCTGAAGAAAAGAGGTAATGCCACACCTGCTTTCTGTAGCCGTGTCCATCAAATCTGGCAACTGGAGGGCAGAGATGCTTTAAAAGGCAGCCAAGATGATACCTTAGCAAGGTTGAGAGAAGGGAGAGTGGCAAAGACAGTTGGAGAAGGCAAATGGAGGCTCATCTCATTCCCAAAAACACTTTAGTTCTCTGAAATAATGCACTGGTTGGGCTGTTCCATTGCAGTCCATGGCAGTGCCCTCTGAACCAGAGCTTGGAATAGAGCCTGAGGTTGGAAAGGTCAGACACATGCATAGGGTCATTTCTCAGCACTGAAACAGCATTGGAGATGTTAAAACACTTCAGAAAGGTTGTAGTTCATCTCATACCTGTTTGTCCACTGGTGATGAGTTGTAGTTCTCCTGCTTCACTGAACTGTGGATAAGTTTTTCTGTCTTCATGACAGCTCTTCTGCGGAAGGAAGGCTCAGTCCTTCATCAGTGCTAGAGGCTTTTTCTGCTGAGAATTTTCTCTGATTCCATTTCACATCATCTCAAAAATAATCTGATTTTTTTCCTTAACAATATCTATTTTCTTTGTCAGTATTTTTTTCAGATATGTTGCAGATTCATCTCTTTCCTCTGTCCTCCTATTTCCCATTAATTCTCACAATAACATGCATTGATTGTTCTGTTCTGGTAGTGCCAAGATCACCATGGCAGTGCATCAACTATTTCCCTTAGGAAAGGCATTATTTCTTCCAGGAAGAGAAGAAAATAGGAAAAAAAAAGATATATTTCCATTATATTTCTAAAACAATCTAAATTATCTGCTTCAGTACATGTGTAGACAGTACAGTGGACTAAAGCCAAACCTGTTTTCTCTTGTTTCAGAGATTTTCCATTATTACACATCTTGATCATTTCTTTAAGTGAAGAAACTCCTGCAAGAAAACATCACACAGAATCCTTCTATTTCTCCATTTTGTGTGATCAGAAAGATTTGGTACATAAACACCATTTCATCCTGAAACTGTACTAATCCACATATTATTAATATAAGTGTTTCCTCAATCCTGCTTAGGATGACTTTGGTAAAAGATCCTCTGGCTGTTACTCAACATGCTTATTCTGCTAATATTTTCTTGATTATCCCATTCTCTCTCTTTTGGATGAGAATTAGGATTCATTCTTCAACTACTCTGGAACCTTCTCAACCTTTCAAATATCCCAGGGGGATTTTTCATAATTCCGTTACTGTTGCTCCACAGTTCTGGCTGTGAAAGCTGAGGCAAAGCTGCTTAGCAAATAAGTGAGCTCACTTTAGGGAAAAAAAAAAAAAAAATTGCTGGATTCGCCAGGCTTTTATGTTTGACACATCAGTGCCACATGTCATCTTGCTGGGGTCTCCAGTTCCTTGGCTTCCCTGCAGTGTCTGCGTCAGCAAAGATGGGTTGTCAACCAAAAAGTGACACAAGCCACGGATCTTGCCCTTTGCTTTCTGCCGATGCATTTGTGAAGTCTTTTTTAGTGGGGTTTGCTATGTTTCTTGTGAGACGCTTTTAGCACTTACCCGGTTTAATACCCTCTGAGCATTCAAAAGACAGCAGCTTTACATCAGGAGAGGTTTATAACAAGTACAAGCAGTGAAATGTTGCCATCTTTCCACAGCGGAGTGGCAAGTCCTTGGACCAGGACAATGCCTGGAAGTCATTAGTGGGGATGGAAGTGGGAAAGCTGCTGGTTTCATTCCAAGCTTTCTGGCACGATGATACTACAAAGCCTCTGGCCACTGCCCCAACAACCTACAGGGTTTAGGCATTCGTATGTTCAAACAGAGCAACTGATGCTGCCCAGAAATGCAGTGTCGTCCTGTGCAGATACAGAAATATGGGAATCCCAGGAATATACATGGAAACACAGAACAATCAAGGTCCATATGAAAATTGAATCCCAACCAGCACACCTTGGTTGGTGGAGATCCCATCTGAAACACTGGGGTAAAAGAGCCTCCGCTGTGAGGCCACAGTTAGTTCATGTTGCTGCTTCATCACTAAAACTGCTGAATGCATTCATCATTGGGACACATGTGTTTTAAAAAATGGACAAATGCTTTTTACTGCGACACCATTAGCCCATTTTCAAAAGTCAAAATGGTTGTACGTTCTGTTAATGTGTTACTGGAATAAAATCATGCTGCACATTTAGGGCTGGCTTATGTGGAGAGCAGCCAATACTTGTAGCATTGATTACGAGGTCTATGCCTAAGTAGTTCTCTTTCTGATTTATGAGCCAGGCATTATCATTCATTGAGTGACAGAGTAAGCTACTAGGTTTGTTAATTGGACAATAAACCAGACTTTCATTCTCCTCTTCCAGTGTTTTTCATTAAAAAGAGACATATCTAACATTTAATGAAATGCTTAAATAAATAAATGGATACAGAAGTGTTGAATATAAACCCTTTGCTTGTTTCAAGAGTAGTGTACAGTGTGTTTATTAATTAGTCTGGCAAAGTGTAATTAAAGGGTTGTAAACTCCATGAGGAAGTTAACCAGCCTTGTAATAAATACCAATTTATAGGTATAGTAGGTCAGCTGGTATTAAGTAAAGAGGTAACCTGCATAGAAACTCATTTTTAGCAAGGAGACAATATAAATAAGTTATCATCATGAAAAATACAGCTGACCTTGCAGATTCAAAGGCAGCAGATTGCAATGTTTTCACAAGTTCATGTAGTTTTTTATCTCCTAGCAACTGTATGTCATTTACATATTTTACCACATCGAACATCTTAAAGAGATTCTCTGATGGCTGGTGTCGGAAAAGAGTCATTGTAGTGTAGTTCCTGGAAGACTGTTGTTTTTCATAACTGTGCTTAATGTCTTTATGGGAGTCTCTGACGTGACATAAAAGGTTTCAGTGCAGGAATTCGATATTACAAGCACTTTCAGATTTTTGTGGTGTTTACAAAAACACTGGGGTCTGAGTTCAAGAAGTGGCACATCTACAGCTGACATCAGTCTGAGAAACACCATTATAAAGTACACACATATATATATAAATAAAATTATATATCCACCTCCTATATTTAAAAAGAAAGTGTAAGAATTTTCTTCATTAAGATTTTTCTTCATTAGTTCTGCTCATTAATTGCTTTATGGCTGCTTCAATTAGCACATGAGGCTCCCAGCAATGGCAAGGGAAGGATTCTGGGGCTGTGCTCTGGCACATGTAGTAATGTTTCTGCCTGAAGGATCAGACATGAATTATTATTTGTACAGAAAATCTTTTGTCCTTGTACCACTAATGGTAGTAGGTGGTGAAATTTCAGAAACCGGGACAAATCCCAGGAAAATACTGGATGTAGAAGTAGGACCAAAGACATGAGGAGGACTGAGCATTTGTTGTTATATCATCAGTACAGTCTTCCCTTTGCTGTAGGTGGGAAGCAGAATGACTCCTTACAGGATCTGAGCTGCTGTGGTGAAGCGAGGGCAGGATAGAACCTCTCTCACTGTAGCACATGGAAAACCATTTGAATTAATTTGAGCCTCATCAGCTGAGCCCATGAAATTACACGCACTCTGCTCACTTAGAGATAAATCTGACACAAGCAGCACTCGATGGCTAAAACTCAACTTCACTCACAAAGAGAAATATTAAGGAATTAGAAAGCAGATCTTGTGTTTCCAGAAGTTTTTCTGATGGCTGAGGGCTGTAATCCTGGGCAAAGGAAACAGGAGAGTGAAGATACCAGTAGCAGAGTTGGTACCAGGTTGGCATCACCTGTAGAGAGCCAGGGACACAACTCCAGGTTCAGCTTCGTAGAGTGAAATGCAGGCGTTGAAATGCTGAGCTCTGGCTTTTCTCTCACTGGAGAGCTGGGCTGTCCTGCTGGAAATCACCCCAGCCTGATCCAGAATCACTCCTTACATGCTCTGTAACCTAACAGTGAGCCCACGACATGAGCATGGCACCTGTTCTGCCATTAGGAGTTCAGCTGTGGTTGCTATAAATCACTCTTCGGCCCCACCAATTTTCTATCAATGTAATTGATTGTGTGCTCGTTTCTCTCTCCCAGCAATTCTGTGTAATCAATTATAGCACCCCAGTCACAGCAGTTGCTTTGGGAAATTTGTGAAATGACAGAGACCTCATGCAAGCTGTACAAAATTACCAATTATGGAACTGCACAATCTTTCCTGGGATGCCATAAAGTGTCGTTATTTACCCTAAAAGAGAATGTCTAAACAGATCGGTTTCTCACCAAATGCCATTGCTCAGGGATCTGAAGAATATGGAAATGCCTGAGTTTAAATCATCTGTATGCCTGAAACAGCATAAGAAATTAGTTTCTTGAGCTATTTTTATGGGTTTTTTTTCCTACCTTACAGCTAAATCATGTATTATGGTGAATCATTAACTACTGACTTTTATAGTTAATCCTTATGTAGCCTATTTTTACCTTTGAGGATATTTTTGAGATACAAGATTGTATAGACCATAAACACTCATCAGATAATGCAATTACCTGTTTCCAGCATGTCCCCAAGTTTAGTCTTTCGCTGCAGAAAATACAGCGAGAGGCTGACCTTTATTTGTAGTGTGCTTTGTGCTGTTCTTTGATTCCTTCCACAGCCTCACCTTCATGGGGAGTGATTTTCCCATCATTTGGGAGAGATACACAATTCAATTCCTGCTACACATAAAATCCCCGCCGGTTTGTGTGGACTGGAATAGCTCCATCTGCAATGCCAAGCACTCTGCATTCCCTCCCTGTCACCAGGGAGGGGACAAATCAGCTCCAACTGATTCCTGTCAGGATGAGATTGGAGGGACAAACCTGTTTGCTCGCTACATTTCAATTGAGAACAGGCCTTTAAACTCCAATACAAGTTCTTCTGTAATTTCTTTGTATGGAAATGCAGATAATCAAATCTTTTTCTTGCCAGAGACAATGTAATTTTATGCTTTGATTTATTCTGAAGCATTTGATTCATAGTTATCCCTAGCCCCAAAGAGTCCTGTTGGAATTGAATAAAGCAGTGGATAACATCCCAATTAGAGCTTTCTGCGGGGAAATAAGATAAATAAGGGAAACTCTGCCAAAAAAGAGATCCTTGATGAAACCTGGGGCTCAAAGGTGTTTTAGCACATGTAACTCTTGGTGACAGTGACAAAATACAGATAAAACTGAGGATGTAAAGAGAAAAATATCTGGGTTTAACTCTGTGTGTGTATGACTCAAACTATGGAGAGATGCAGAAGCCTCCATTGGCTCCATGTGAAGTCCATGGGTGTGGGATCTCCTGCTGCCAGCAGAAAATGCCTGGCATGGCCACAGGTTGAAGACAGGGTCTCCTTCTGAAATGGTTAGTACGATAAAATAAGAAAATAGTTTTGGAGAGCAGGAGTGAGACAGGTGATGGAGGGTGGTACCTTCATACCTGGAAGTGGGGAACAAGGACAGCTGGGGCACAGCCTGGTCTGGTGCTCTCAGACCTCAGATTGCTCTGGGACCTGCCTGAGCTGTGGGAGGCACTTCATATAATGACAAAAATAATAATAAGATGCTTTGGGCAAGGAGGTTCATGCTAAAAATGGACAATGGCCTGTCCCTGCAGTGGGACAGGGCAGCAGTGAGGGGGAGCGATGACTGGCAGGGCCGTCGGTACTTTGCAAGACCATCAGGGGGGCAAGGGGGTTTTGAAGAGTTAATTTTGGCTTGTCACACATCAGACAGGTATCCAAATCCTGCTTAAATTTCTCCTGTCTTGTGCATAGAAGACTAAAAGGACCAATAAAAGTGTGCAGAAAGGTATAGCTGGGTTTTGATTGCCCCTTCTCAGGAACCTTTCAACGTTACTTACGACTCAGTTAATCCTCGTTCTTATATTCAGAAAGGCTTCACAATATTTTGATTTTTAAGGAAAGGGCAAAGACCCTGTTGAGGTTCAGACAGGTGTACATTAATATTGAGTGATTTGATTTAGACTGACACTTTGAGATGCTTTGGTTAAACTTCAGCTCTCTGAAACAGAATTATTTGTCTCCATTTTTCAAGGAAACGGTGGCAAAAATCAGACTTTACCTGGAAACTTTACAAGTATCTCTTCTTTCAGCTGAGTTTCTGGGGTTCATGTCTAGGGGATCAGAATTAATCTAGGTCTGTACATAAATGATATCTTTGTACCTCCTTCTCTGTGCCAATACCACCATGGTAGTCAGGGAGCCAAGGAAATGATCTGTTTAAGTCTATCAAAAAAAAAAAGAAATAAAAATAAATTAAAAAAAAAAGAGAATGTTTCAGCTGGGAGGGCTGCTGGATGTAGCTGCTTGCAGAGGACAGGAGTCTGGAGCTGGAGGCAGGGGCAGAGCAGGGCCATTGCAGGGATTGGGACTGGTGTGGGGTCAGGGATGTGGGGTGAGAGGTGCTGGGTTCACACCACCTGTGATGTGTGATGTGCAGAGATGCTAACTCACCTGTGTGTTGGTCTCCAGGTCTTGCTGGGCCAGTTCTCAAAAAGATAATAACTGGACCTAAATTATTGACTCATGCCGAAGGTGAAGTTTTAATCTTTTTCAGGTGGTGTATGTAAAACTAATAAAGAAGGTGAGTTTTGAGCTTAATTTACAGACAAGCATCATGAGCACTTGTGTTGCCTTTTAAAGGTAAGGCAGGCAGCTCATTCTATACACAGATGCAGCAGCAAGGCTGGGAGTATTATGCAGTAGATGGTGGGTAATGATGCTTTAAGGGAGTGAATATAACATTTTTGAATTTTTCACAGCTCTCCTTTTTGTTCTTTGTGGACAGGAAAACAATTAGACCTGCAAAGCTCTGTGCTGAAGCTCTAGGATAAAGCGACATATCGAATGCCTTTTCTCACGGGGAGGTTGAAGCCTTGTGGGTAAACTTTTAAATAAACAGAAGATTTATTCACAGTAGTTGGGTGCTTTTCTTCCAAAATGAAGGCATCCTTTTAATAAAAATTATCCAGTTCCTTCTTCCCCCGTGGGCTCTGGGGGTGTGTGTCCGCAGGGGCGAGCGCGGGGAGCGCGTTCCCGCTGGCTTTGGATGCCTCACAAGTCTCTCTGTGTGTGCCTTAATAGTCCTCTGAGGGAACTGAAGTCTCATTTTGTGTGACTCTGAATTTAAATCCAGGTCACAGAGATGTTAAATAGCAAATGACACATTTACTGTGCCGCCCAGCTGCCTTCTGTAATGCAGCAGGAATGCTTTCTGAGCAGGGACAGTATGCCAATATTAACTTTTATACAGGTTATTTTATTGTGGAAGCTAATGTTAAAAAATAAGGAAAAAAAATCAAGGGATGCTGCTCACATTTAAATAGCTACTTATTCCCTTTGCACCTTCTCTCCTGAAGTGTTAATGCACTTCCCTGGCTAAAGAATTCCTAAAACATTAATTCTTTTCAGTTCAGACCTTTACATTTATGTTGATTATTTAAAAAAAAAAAAAAAATCCCCAAACCTTTCTGGTTTCCAGGTCACCAGAAATCAAAATGATACTGAAAATATGCTATTCTAACTCCTGTGCTTAGTTAAAAACCCAAATTACCTCTTCGGTTTACGGTCCTGTCTGTAATATTCTCCTTTTGTGAAGGCACACACTTTATTTCTCTGGGAGGAAAGTGGTTTGTCAGAGGCTGCTGCATTATTGCAGCTTTACAAGCAAATAATGAAGTTGGACACCTGCATTCTATACAAAAAGGCTTTGATCAGGCAGATGGAGAATGTGCTCCTGGGCATCAAAAAGGCTCATCAGAAGATAGAAAAGATGGGGGTATTGGGGTATTTACTGCACAGATGTCCTTTCTGGAGTAGTATTGCAAAATACATTCCCAAAGAGCAGCTAAATGGACTTCTGACCAATAGATGGAGACAAAAAGTATTTTTCTTCATTAGCCCGGTTTGTTCCTACTGAGGTCAGTTTACCAGCAGGTCCTTCTCTGGCAGTGAGTTTGTTCAAAGCAGGTGGCTTTATTTATTTTTGTTCTTGTTGTTGTTGTTTTTGGTGGTGGTTTCTTTTGGTTTTTTGTTTTGTTTTTTTTTCCCAATAAATACTATCAGACAAGGGATTTAGCTCTGCTGGTGCTTTCTCAGGCACCACTGTTTGTTTTGACTGAGTTCATGATGCTGTGGAACAGCTTTTTGGGTTCATGACCTCAGGTTTGCTTCAATTCTGGGACAAGCACAAGCTAACAATAATTAGGCTTGTCGTCTGTTTTTTCCTCTGTGCATATGCCAGTGATTTTAATTTAAAAGTTAATCTCATATTGCAGCTTACCCTCTTCTGAATCCCTCTGCCTTCTAGGACTGTTACCCCAAGATCTAAGTTAAAACTTTCTTTTTCCAATCACCAGTTGCATGTGTTCACCCCTTTCGTCTTTCGTAGGTGTTATAATTGCCACGTTTCAAACACACAGATTTGTTCTCAAATCCTTATTAAGCACTGACACTGCTGTCTTATAAACCTAATGCAGATAAATTTGTGCTAAGAAAAAAACACCAGAAAAACCCCCAAGTCCAGTACTGTTCTGCCATCTGTTGATTATGTTTTGCTGTGCTGTAGTGAATCAGTACCTATTTCTGATCCTTGAATCCAAATATAATTTCAGTTTACTTCTGATTTCCTGAAACCCCAAACTACTGTGTTTAATTTATAAATTGCTTCTTACATATTCTGCTCATGGCTGGTGAATATAATTAACATTTTCTTGCGAAAAACCTGCACCTATAAATATCAAGGTTGTGACACACATTATTAATTTTAAAAAATGACGAGGGTTGTTGGTTTTGCATATATAGAAATAGCTTTCAAAAATGTGCTATAAATCTTCACCTCCCCTTTCTAATGAGTCTAAATATATTTATTTAGTGTTTATTAGGAAGGGGATGTGGGAATACTGCAGTAGTATTTAAGTATCGCAGCAGAATCAAGTTAATAAGACCTGGAATCACTGTTCAGTACTGAACAGCCTTTCCCATGCACACAGCTGATTTCAGTCCTGTGTGAAGGAATTTTGCATTAAAATAGATTTCTAACCTAGGACCAAGGCAATCTGGCAGCTCTCTCTTTTCTCTGTTAATTACTTCCCCACACAAGCCAGGTTGGATTTCATGCGATTGCCACTCTGTTCACAGGTTGGAAAATAAACCAACCCACTTCTAGAAATCTGAGAAACTAAAGGCAAGAATAATCTGTGCAGAATGGGTTATAATCTGACCCCTTGGAATGACTTTTTGAAAACCTCATTGTGCCTGTGGTGCAAGTCATCTGTTAGCACTGCTCCTGTTCTCTAGATATTCTCTGGCTATTTTGGGTTTATTTAGGATTGTCTTCTTGCCCTTTCTTCCAAGGCCTGAATCCCAGTATCTATAGGAATTCCCTGGCAACCGAAAGGAGTTTACCTCTTACTGCTCATTTTTTCATAATTAAATAAATACACGAGATTTAAACACAGAGACACAATTTTGAGCTTATCGAACAAGCAACAGAAGTCCCTGAAACACAACTAGGTTTTTAATTACCCACTTACTATTGATCTCAGGCTTCGGTAATATGCAGCAGCAGCAACAGCAGTGTATTCTTCTGCTGGGTAAGGATGTAAATTTGGGAGGATGAAACATTTTCAAGTGTCTGACTCTTGTTCCTGGAGCTGCATTTTTCCTGTTTTCTCCCTGGCAAGGATTTCTGATGGATTTTCCTATTTTCTTGGCTAGATGGCAGATCCTTGAAACCTTTCTTATCTGGCATGCACAAACAAGACTTTTCTTCAGTATGAAATATTCATAGAATAAAATACTCACAAAGATGTTAAAGGACATAGAACATTTAGTCCCAGTCCAAACCTTTCCAACTTCATTTAACCCCGTAAGGATGGAATTCTCCTGGGAGTTTCCATAGAGTTGTGAGTCAGAAATAAAGTAATAAACTTCAAAATTTTTGCTCATAGTTTACCCCTAAGGGCTAAAACCCTGCATAAGGGGTTTCCTTAGAAATAACTGCAGGTAAATATGACAGGCTTGGCATGAGCAATGCAAAGTTTCAGCTTTTCTAATGTACCCAACACCCAATTTTCTGAGTATTACCATGCTAAACTAAATTCGGCAATGAACAAGCCCAGATCAACTGTGGATTTGATTAGGACAAGAAAATTAATTGTTACTGGGATTTAGAGTTGATTTGAGCCCACTAAAGAGAGGGTAGCCCTATATTTCACCTTGATTAAAGAAAAAAACCCAGTCAGGTATTATACAATTACAGCAAAAGTGACATCATGATTTATTGTGTCAAACCATTTCTTTCTTCTTACAGCACCACAAAGGTCAGTGACAAAACAAGTCTGCTGTGTAAGATCAAGAAAGAAGCTGGTAGTGTGAATAAAAGCCAGGAATGTCATTTTTAATTTTCGATGTCCCTGTTTTGTGGAAGGGAGACAGACCATAACATTTCACTTGCTTTTAAAAAAAATTATATTCACTGCTTTTTTCAAAGAAGTCCAGTTGAACTCCCTGGAGAGTGGGGGTCAGGCTAGAAAAAATACTTGCAAACTTTTCTTTAATGACAACCTGATCTGATGGGATTCCTAGTAATTATTTTTTTTAAATGCAGTTTTGTGGCAAAGAGGGGAAGAGGTTGCTTAGAAAACGTTGCAGTAGCACATGCTGGCACTGCCCTGCACTGTCATGGAAATTGTTTCTAATTCTTCCAGCTTGTAGTACGATTGGAAAGCAGGAAGAACACCAGCCACCTGTGCTAAAAGAATTTGTAAATCCATATTATTTATAAATTAAGAGTATAAAGAGCAGAGGAAATGAATGGCAAGCATCCAGCAGTCGAAGAGAGTTGTGCGTGTTGTACTGAGTTTCTTCTGAACTGAATTGCTCAGTTCTTAAGACTGTTAGTAGTGTGACTTTAACACAGTCTTAGTGACACAGAATCGCAGAAGACTTTTGATCCTTGAGTAAGTAACTCACTTTGATTACTTTTGTACATTTCTAATGGTAAATGTGATTATCTTTAATGTGACAATGCTGTCTTTGGGATGGAGAACAGCTCAATTTTCCTGCCTCTTTTTTCCAAGCTTCCAAAATGTTTTATAAAGCAGCACCTTCCCATACCACACACCGGAGCATGGTAAGCACTGACACCAAAGATCATGGAGGCCAATAGTCATTTTTCAGCTGACTGCAGGGATCTTTGATGTGCTTGGCAATATTTAACCAAGTTTTCAAACGCTGTTGTTCCTGCAGGTCAGGCTCAGGAGCTGCAATGCAGGAAGACTGAAACAAGTCAAATAAACCGATTGTTCTGTAAAAACAAGCAATCAGCAAAGTGCTAGAAAATCCCATTTTGGCAAGAAAACACTGCAGCTTTGTTCTTTGGTGTTATGATGTTATGGAGAGCCCTCAGCAGAGCTATAAATTTGTGTTACATGAATGTTTATCTCCAGACCTCTGTGCGTGTAGTGTATAATTTGAAACACAATCCATGCTCTTTTCTCACACATTTGTTGGTTTGCCTCTCACATCTTAGGTTTTTTTACAGGAGGTCTCCATTTCCTACAGGCTTAGGTGATTCAGATAAATTAAAACAAGCATCTCCACAGACAGTGTTATTTCAGTTCATGTGACATATTCCACTCTACTGCAGATTGCCTGTGGTGCACAAATCTGTTACTCGTGGTAACGAGTTCCTGTGTCCGCGACTTTAATCTGTTTTTTTTTAAAAATGGATTTAAACCACGGTAAAAATGATTTATGAGGTTTACAAAGTCTTTCCACTAGTTTAGCTAGATTAATTTAAAATCATGCTAAGTCAAATAACAACTTGGGGTAGATAAGGCCTTATTCTTTCCCTATCTTTCTCCTTCACATGTCCCTTGTTCTTATAATCTCTTATGACTATGTATATTGCATGACATATTTTGGTATAATTTAACAACAAGAACTTTTGAGCTTTTCCCCAGAAGCTGCAGGAGATGGCCAGATTTTTGAAAGAAGATAGTTGCAGCTTGCTGTTGTAAAAATAGTACTTATAGTACCTAAAGCTCATGGAAACTGTCCACATGCCCAGTCAGCTAAATGTCTAGGAAATGTCTCAGTTTTAGAAATCCAAAACACAGTGATCTAATTTATGTTCATGTTTTGATAACTGGCTGAAACCTGACTGACTTCAGCTATACAACATTTGGGAAGAAAAATAGGTTGGCTCCATAATATTGCTGAACAAGTCCCGTGATGTGTGGGTGGAAATTTGATATACAGAGTTCACAATTCTGGGGATATTTGCACATGGAGTTTGTCTCTAGCTATTGCATGTGTGATGGGAAGAATGTGGTTGTGGGACAGGTAATTATTGAATTGCTCCTGTAGTGGAAATAAAGAGAGGGCTACGAAATCACTGTCAATTGAACATAGCCAATTTCTAGTTAAGTGTAGTAAAAGGAGGTAATTTGGGAAGAAATCTTAACTTCAAGTAGTTGTAAATAGTGACATCAGTGCTGAAGAGAGCTGATTGCACCAGCTTCCACCATATTCTGTTCACACCCTGCTTCTTTGGCCTGGCCCTTAATCCTGCTGCTGCCCCACCTATGGAGAACAAGGGGTAGACAGCCAGGAGTGGCCTCACATGTTATATAAAAGCATCTTTGGATTCAAAAATGCTCAGGAAAGAGGCTTTAATTTAGCTCAGCCATAAGTGCTGAGGACAGGCTCTGCCTCTTGAGTCCCACCAGCTGGGTTCACCTTGCAGGGGATACCTGAGAGGTGCTTTGTGGGTTTGAGGCAGGTACTGCACAACACGTGGGAACGGGGGATTGAATGTAGGCAATAGCAAGGATTACGTAGGGAAAGTGGGAAGGCTGAACAGGTAAAATTGGGAATCCGGCATTACATTAATTATGTGGTACCAGGGAGTAGGATGGATTAGCATCTCTGGATTAGCATCCCTGACTTCTTTTCAAGGTTCTAAAACCAGGCTGTGATGCCCTTAACAAAAATGAACACAATAATACCCAAACTATCCTCCAAGGAGTCAAACACTATTCAAGCAAATACTGAGGAAAAACAAGTACAGAAAAGTTCTGTGAAAAATGTGACTCTTTTCCAGGAAAAAAAAACAAACCAGCAAAACTAGCAAACTTTTCAAAACTTCTTAGGTGATACTCCACTTCCAGACTGTCTGGGTGGGATTCAATACGAGACTAACCTAGATATCAGCATCTACATGCAGCCAGTGTATCTCATCTGCTGTGCCAGGGGAGACTTGATCGATGAAGCCATAGAGCCCAGGGGAGTGGCTGGGCTCTGGCTCCCCATCGTGTTACTCTGCAAATTCCTCTGTCTCCACGTGCTGGATCTCCAGTGGCGATGGATTTTAGGCATCTGGCTCTCAGACAGGCTTATGAATTCCAACATGGAGATGTAATGTTCTTGTACTGCGGCTTTCTCGCCATGACCTCAGCCAGCCATGCTATTTTGGAGCTTATAAACTTTTAACTCCATCTTAATGAAGTTGAGCTAGTAGAAAGTCCCATATAAATAATTTAATAATATGTCTGGATGAAATGGCTGCTATCTAACTGGTAGAAATAACAGAAGTGATTAAATTAAATTCAATATACACATTAGCCACTGAACTACACAGCCATAAAAGAATGAAGAGTGTGGTCTAAAGAGTTGTCTCTTTTCCTCCCACAGCTTTATAATTATATCTTCAGGGAAATGCCACAGCTCAGCATTTAACGATCTGCCATCAGAGACATTTACGAGGAGATCTTCAGGGAAGGAGAGAGTTGACGGTGTCTTTTGTACCAAAAAAAGCAGTCATTGAATACTCTGGCACTCGCCTGCTGAGAGGAGCATTGATCCATATATTTACATATCATGTGAAGTTATTTGTTTTAAGTTTTTCCTCAAAGAAAATCCACAACAAGGTCATGAGCTCCCAGGAATTGTTTGGAAAATAGAGCATAAATCTTGGACAATGTCAATCTGTCGCTGCCCTACAGCAGATTTGTGTGGTTTGAGAGAGCACAGCTGATCAGTTCAGGACACTGATTGTGTTCCATGGGGGGTGGTTCTGGCAAACCCAGCCCCTTTTCAGTGCTGACACACAGGGTACACTGGAAAAGGGGGAGACATTTGCAGTGTAGGAAGCAGTGGAATGAAGCATTCACGAAGAATTAACAGATGGCACGGAGTAAACAAATGGAGAAATTAGCAAAATACTTTCCCTAGTGCCAGACTGCAAATCAAATTGAAATATCCTGTGTTGCTGTAGCTGGTACAGATATTACTGTTAGGTATTACTGTTACCTTGGAGGTGGAAACTAAAAGTCTGGATGAAGACTAATCTCTTAAAGGCTCAGCATGAAAAACTTCCTACTTGAATACATATTTAATTTCCCAAATGGACAAGGAAAAGTCCAGGTTGTGGCTGTCAAGTGTTTCTTAGACATTTCAAAACGTGGCTTTCATAACTACTCATCTCTTTGAGCAGATTAGATTGTCCAAATGGATTCTGAGATGCAGGAAAAGATCAAGTACCCTTAAGAAGAAAAAGACAAACTTCAACAGACCTGTGAGTGCATTTATTTGACTCACTGAAATGTTCAATAAGAGTTGAAGAAGTCTCTTTAATTAAGTTGCATGCACTCCTAATCTAGTGAGGCAGGGATTTCCAAGGGGATATTGTCAGACTCTGAGTGAGGTGGTAACAACATCCACTGCTTTGTCATTTATAGTGGCCGTTTATCACTTGCATTTGTCCCAGCATAGACGGTCAAAGACATAAATCACACTCATCTCTACTTGCAGCAAAAATCAAAATACAGTGTACTATCACATTTTATCCATTTTTAAGGTGTTAGCTCCTACTGACCTCGTTCATGGACTGGAGCCTCACAGAGTAGTTCAGCTGTTTGTGTGAGAGATGCTCTTTTCTTTTGAGCATCCTCTGCTGCAGCCCGTGAACAGGAGAGTCCCTCATCACTGCTGGGATTTTGCAAAGAGGGAATTACCAAAAAAGCTGGTTTAATTTCAAGCTCCATTAGACGCAGTGTTTGCCAAATGGAAGAAGACCACATTGGTTTGAAATCTTGTCCTGAAACCTCTATGTTGGTATTAAAAATCAGAAAGAGTAGGTAGTAATAAACAGAAATCACGTAATGTATCATCTGAATCACTCCCTTTAAATCACTTTGAGTATTTTCATTTTTATTTTTTTCTTGTGGAAATGTAAAGTACTTACTCTGGGACTATTGATTACAAAACTGTAGTACCAGCCTGGGATTTCCAGTACCAGATTGTTGAAATCAGTATTTGAATGACTTGAAGGTAATTAGGCTATGTATAAATACATATATATGTGTACATACATACATTTTCCTTCACTGTTCTTCATCTTTCTTTTAAAATGCGCAAAATGCATGTGGGGCACTGTATGATGTGAACACTGTAATTAGAGGAAGGAAATTGTGTAATTAATAAGGAGTGAAGCTGATTTTAATCCAATCTATTATTTTTACTACGAGTTTGAAGTGGCAAGATTTTAGTCCTCCATCTACATACTGAAGTGGTTGTCTTCACACAGAGCTTTTCCCCCAGGAAAATCTATGTTCAAACCTCATCAGATGAACTGCCACTGTGATGTCGATGTGTTATTCCTCCTGCAAATGTTGTGTTGTCACCGATGCTGGGGGTGAGGGGCTCCTGCCCAGGCACTGATATCTGGGTTCTGTTGAGTAAGTTGAGCAGTGTTTTACAATTTCACATTTATATTCAGATGACAAAGTCATACTCAAGTGTTTAGTGTCCAGCGAAAGTCATCTGCTTGTTCTACGTCCAGCTCAAGTATTTGTCGGGGAAGGTGTTGGCAGAGGCTGAACATGAGCCAGCTGTGGCCAAAAGGGCCGATGGCACCTGGCTTGTAGCAGCAATAGTGTGGCCAGCAGGACCAGGGCAGTGATTGTCCTCCTGAACTGGACACTGGTGAGGCCATACCTCAAGTCCTGGGTCGGTTTTGGCCCCTCACTACAAGAAAAACATTGAAGGGCTGGAGCATGTCCAGAGAAGGGAACGGAGCTGGTGAAGGGTCTGAAGCACCAGGAGCAGCTGAGGGAGCTGAGGAGGCTCAACCAGGGGGAAAGGAGGCTCAGGAAGACATTACCACTCTCTGCAGCTCCCAAAAAGGAGATTGTAGTGAGGGGAGGTCAGTCTCCTCTCCCAGGTAACAAGCATTAGGACAGGAGGAAATGGCCTCAAGTTGTGCTGGGGGAAGTTCAGTTTGGACTGTCGGGAAAATTTCTTCTCTGAAACGTTTTCAGGCACTGGAATGGGCTTCCCAGGGAAGGAGCAGAGACACCATCCCTGGAGGTATATAAAAGATGTGTAGATGTGGCACTTGGGAACACAGTTTAGTGCTGGGCTTGGCAGTGCTGGAGGAGTGGTTGGACTTGATCTTAGGCAGCTTTTCCAGCCCAAAGAATTCTGTGATTCTGTGTTCAGTAATCAATGTAAGAAATATCTCTCTGACTGTACAAAGACGAGGGTCGGGTCTCTGCTCTGATGTATGGGTTCAATTGATCCAGCAGCCAGAGTGATGAATAAGGAGGTGTTTGAACTCATCCCTGCAGGTTGGGCTGACGCCGTTGGCTGCGGCATGGGCCCCGGTGCCATCTGTCGGCCTGCCAAGGCCAGGAGTAGCTGTCAGGTGTCTGAACTGCATGGCTCTCCTCTCCATTTTTAAAATTTTCTCCACAAGAGCTATTACCAGAGTTGCCAATATGAAAACTATCCTTAGTTTGGAAAATATGAACCCTGGGGAGGCAATAGTGATGCAGGTTCTCAAGCCACAGCCCCATCGTGGGGTGAGGAGGCGTCAGCCTGGAGGTGTTGCCACAGGTAAGGTAGACAAGACAAGCAGGAGAGTTAAATTGTTCAATGGATCAGATTTAAGTTGAATCTGATTTTAAATGAATATACATTTGTGTGCTTGTTTGTTCGGAAAGATGGGATCAGTTGCCAGAGCCACCCGTGGGGGCTGTGCCGGCCGCCCACGCGCAGTGTTGATATGCAGTGCCAGCAGCAGGCTGAGCGTCCTGGAGTGCTGGGGAGTGAATGTCAGCACTTTTAATCTCTGTCAGCGTGGTCCTCCCTCACTTCATCCTCTGAAAAGAAAGTTTTAAAGGATGCATTTAAAGAAATGTTTAAAGATTCACTGGAGGAAGCGTGTTCCTGGGTATCTCCCGGCTCTAGTTTAACCCGTGGCTGTCCGGGCGAGTGATTTGGGAGTCATGTGCAGCGCCAGGGATGGAGCTCTTCATTATTATTGTGGCTGGTAATACGGTGATTGCTCTGTAACTCAGGAGGGAAATAGCTCTGTGAATGCTGGGCACTGTTGAAAAAGTCAGTGTTTACCATGAGGTCAGAAATCTGTAGCTGGAGCCAGATCCGTCCTTGTCTGTCACTTAAATTTATTGTATGCACGTTTTGTGTTCAGGTGTGCATACACACACATATATATATTTATTATATGCATATATGTGTTGTCTACGTATACAATACATATATATATATGTACTCCCCTCTCTCCCTCCCTCTCTCTCTGCATGTATACCAAGGTTAGTAAGGAAAGAAATTGCAATAGTCTCATATAAAGAACTTTAAAATATTTTTCCATCGGAGTTTAGCATGAAACAAGCAATTCTCACCACTTTAGTGCTTAATTGTTTTGAAGATCTGACTGGTCATTTTGAGAACGTCCTGCATACATTGGCATGTTTGCATTTGTCAAATCCTTTGGATGCTGCAGAGGGACAGGAGACTTTTACAACCGGGAAAGAGCAGCTCGTGTAGCCTTTCCTACAGAAGCCTCCTCTCCCATAGCAGTGATTTCTACTTCCCAGGGAGCGGAAGACGGCACACACTGCTCGGCTTTATTGCAAAGCACTGCACCAGCTGAAGAAATGGATCCACTCATTCAGGACAAGTAAGCAAATTCAGCTGGCTGATGAAAGGAAGCCTAGACAACGGTGTTCAAACACTCGCTCCCATTTCCTCCCCCCGTCCCCAGATGTCTGGTTTCAGTTTTAAAACATAATAACATTTCATTAAGGAGTCATAGCAACCCCTCACTAATTTGTGAAGAGTACATCGTGAGCTACATTCTGTACTTATCAACATTTGAGCACTTTAGATCTTGTTTCATCTCATTAGTGGATGTTTATGGGACCTGAGGGTTTCAGCACTCTCTGACTCATTAGTCAGCCTGTGGTGGGGCAGGTTATATACTACAGGAAACCATTTCCCCAGCCTTTGAATGCTCACACAACCCTCACTACGAGTTCAGTCAGAAATGTTTTCTCCCATTAAACAGTCAGCCAGGAAGGAATGTGCAAAGGTGTGTTGTTTTCCTTTCAAAGACATCGCCTGGTAGAACACTGCGTATATCAAAGTCGTACTGTGCTTGGTCGCAGACAGCTGCACCACCACAGAGATGTCATTTCAAAGAGCTGGATATTTAAATTGATGGTTCTGGAAAAATTTTAGCCACGGGATGGCATTTACAGGAAACAGCAAACCAGAAGAATGTGTCGTGTTGGAAATTGCTTGGTGTTAACATCAGGAAGAGTAGGAATTCTGTTTTCCCACTCATTTGCGGGACTGAAGCCTTTTTTCCTCAAATGCTCCAGTTAACTTAGGTTTGTGCAGGATTTAATTTGTATGAAAATAAGTGTTCTTTTTCCTCCACTAAATTTATTAAGCAGTGCACCATTTAGTAAACTGTCAGTGGCATCTGTTGGAGAAAAGGCAAATAAAATACTGATGCACAAGGAGGTAGTTTTTCCAGATTTTGATACATAGTTTCACAAATTTATGAAAAAATTCCCTGGGTGCATGATTTATTTGGAAATAATCCACCAATCTGCTTTCTGTGGCTGTGTTTCTAATATTGTTTTTTTTTCCAAATCACAACGCACAGTTTTCTCTGAAACGCACTAACAAATAGGAAAAACAAATGCAAGTGTGAATGAACAGTGTGATGTAAACGGTGGAGCAGGAAATGGCATCTTAAATTTGTTTACAATATGCTGTAAGTCAAAGCATAGGAAACTGCTTTAATAACAAGCAGTTGATAATCATGTTAATTAGGAAATCACAGAAAAAAATGTGCCACTTGTGTGATAATTGCCTTATTAACACTGCATAGACTGTATTCATTTTTCAAGGATTATTGTGGAACTCACATTCACATGTGCTTTTGCAAAGATGGTAGGGATTTGCTTCATTATAGGTGGAGCCTTGGTGCTATCACTAGGAGGAGATAGCTGGTAGGGTCCTTAAAAATCCCTGCCAGAATGTAAATGTGCTGAAGATCAATATCAGATCTTATCTGAATAAATATTTCTGAATTTTACAGTTGCTACCTGGCAAACTGTGCCTATGGAACAATAACTTTACAAATTGGAAATCTCTTGCCTCATTCATCAAGCGTAGCTACACAAACACTGCATGAGTTTGTTACCAATTTTTATGCATGAGTCGCTGGGCGCCTTGTGGTTTTGATGGGAAATGGAAAACTGAGGGCTCTTTGAGGGGACTGGGATTTGAAAGTAAAAAAGGCAATATTTGATTTCAAAAGGCTGAAGTACAGATAGAAGCAGCACCAACGCTTCTCCTCCCTGCCGAACAGCCGAACAAGCTGCTAAGTACCAGCACATCATCCTCCAAGAGCCTCCTGCTGCTGGAGCTGTCAGAGGACACAGCAGCGGGGCCCCAAAACCCTCTGTGAGGCCGAGGCTGCCAGGGATGTGGCAGAGGATGTGCTGCAACTCCGGCATCGGGGCAGCATCAGCACGTGCTGCACGTCCCGCTTTCCCCTCACTCATGTGAACCCAAAGTACTTTGTGGGTGCTGGATGGTGTTCAAGAGGGTGGAATTGCTGCATTTAGTCCCCCTCACACGCTTCCAGCAGTTGGTTCAAGCTGACACTGGCAGTTTTGCTGCGAGGACCCTGCTAATTGGAAGCAGCCCAGCTCAGTACCTGTGTGCCTGCTGGAGCGGCCGTGCTTGAGAACCAGGCAGCAGCTGAGAACATCTTCAGGCTCTAGTGCTTGTTCCATTTTATCCGTGTTTCTTGATTCATTTCTTCAGCTGCACTTACACAGGGGTAAAAGCTGTGTTCCTAGAGCTGTCTGGCAGCACAGCTTTCCAAGCTTGGGGTTTTTTTAATGTTACTTGAAGCAAAGTGCTTCCCTTTCTACCGTGCAAAGCTGATGCCTCTGGAGCAGAACGGCAGCATCCGCACACACCCGCACTCGTGTGTTCCTGTACCACCCTTGTGGAGACATCCAGGCCGTGGGCGTTGGAGCAGTTTGAGAGATCCACGAGGAACCTTCTCAAATGGAAGCTGGAGGCTAGAGTCCTCTGCTAGGATTTGGGATAAAATGTGATTTTTTTCTCTGATCAAGATGTAAGCTTGATAGGAACAGCTGTAGCTCTGCCTGGAAGCAAAGCATCCTCTTCCCATTGAGGGCTTTCAGCTTGGTGGAGGATCATGAGGAAAGTGAGCCAAGGAAATAATGAGGAAAAGGACTAATGTTTTAGGGAAGGTCTGTGCACCTCTTTATCTTTAGACTTTTGCCCTGAGTTGATACAGGTTGTCCTGTCCCATTTCCTTCCAGAACTGGATAATTCTGTCACTCTGACTCCATAGCCTGACATAAATCTTGTTTAGGTGATCAGCCCCTCAGAACCAAGGGAAGGTGCTTTTCTCTGATCTTTTTAGGGGCAAGAGGATTGCAAGAGCATGGATGACTTAAAGGGCCCAAAGATTAAATTCTGTCTTAAGCTTGTATCCTTTGTTGACAGGTGTTTTCAGTAGTCCAGGGCAAGTTAACAGAGTTACTTCAGCACTTTGCTTTCTGTAACTTCTAGAGAACAAGGGGGCATCAAAGCCCTGGAATGGCTGCTTTTAAAAGTCCTCCTGTTTTGAGGACTTTTCTTTGGCCAGTACCCTGTGTGGGTGGAGTGTTTAGTCCTGGGCAGCAGGCACTGATTTTCCCTCTTCATGTTGGCAGTTGTGTCACCTGGTGACTCAAAAGGGATTTTCTCCCTTCATCTCTGCTGGCTTCCTTCTGTTCTCAGAATCACACCTCTCTTTCCCACTGTCCTTTCCTTGTGTTTTTCCTTGCTCTGTCCCTGGTGTCTGCCCTCTGGAATTCAGGATGGGTCTGCAGTGCTGTCCAGGGGCTGAGAGGATGTTTCCAATGGATGCCTGGAGAATCCTAGCAGGAATGTGCAGGACGTGCTCCCGATCTGTGGTGCTGGTGGCTGTTGGGAGGACAGGGGCTATCCTGCACCTTGAGGTGTCCAGATGGGAGAAGCCAATGGGCCATGCTGGTAGCCAGCACTGCCTCATTCTCACAGAGAACCCCACTGCTGGGCTTCTGCTAGGAAAGGTTTATAACCCCTTCAAAAGTACTAATCAAAAATATTTTTGTAGGTAAATTTGCCACAGTTAAAGCATGACTTTTTATCTATAATCACATCTAAATGTGCTTTTGCAAAGTCTGCCTTTGTCCTTGGCCGTGGTCCATCCAGTGTAGCATCCTGGCTGCCCAGATTTGATTAAGTGGATGACTTACATCTTTACTGTGTAGTGATACTCTGATCTGGACACTAGCTCAGCAGACACTGAGGTGTTTTATTGGAGTCAGTACATGCAAAAATGTATTGCTGGACTGCCTTAGATAAAGTCCTTTGGTGAGCTGGAAAATGAGGAAGGAGCAGGAGTTGCCTCAGGGGTCTGATTGACTGCTCCACTGTGAATCAGCTGGAGTGACCAGAGCCACAGAGACGTCACAGTGCTGAAGCTGGTCCCTCTCCTTGTGTTGCAAACACAGCCAAACACAGATTTTTCAGTTGCTTTATGATTTTACCATGTTGGTGCTGAGCAAGGGGAACAGGGACAGATCTCATTTCCTGTTGTTATCAATAACGGTGACAGTTCATAACTCCCCAGTGAGCTAGATAATACTTTTTTTCATTTTTTACTTTTCTATAAATGAACCAAAAGAACTGGCAATAAGCACATGGAAGGCAAGAGCATGCTGATGCGAATCACGTGCAAAATTTTTACAGTGACTGCAGTAGTGAAAACAAGGGAATATTCCAGTTTAAATCCACTCTCTACTTTGACCTGGCTCACCTACATGGCAAACAATATTTCTTCTAGCTATGAGATAGATGTCACCTTTTATAAAGATATGAGGAAAACCAGTAATTGTTCCAGTCAACTATGACATTTGTCATATCCCATTTAGTGAACTCAATCTCTTCACTCGTTCACAGTGGTGTTTGTGAAATCCTTGATGTCTGACACATTGATTTGTCTGTGTAAAAAGCAGAAATACCTGACACTTGCCACAGAACAAAGTTTCCCAGCAGGTGTACATGCTGCAGGTCCTTCAGGGCAAGAGTTTCTTTAGCTGCAGCCCAGAGGATGCATGGAGGGGGATGGGGGAGGTCTCATCCTGCCACTTCCATCTCAGGAACTGGGAACTGCCACCAGGTCCCATTTCTGAGCAAAGCCTTAGAGCTCCTGTAGTCCCTTACTGATGGAGAAAAGTGTTTATCTAAGGGACTGCCTCTCAGGTTAAAAAAAAAAAAAAAAAGAAAAAAAGAAAAAAAGCGCTAATATATAAATGTTGAGATTTTGATTTAATAACATAACTGACTCGATTGATGTTTAATATCTCATTCCATGCTGAACAGAGTCCCCAAACTCATATTGTGCTGCTTATCTAAATAGCAAAATGCATTTTTTTTCTGGTTTAAAGGTCTAGTAAGTAGATATTAGCTGATTTTAAGATACATGTACTTCATGCCCTGGTGTAAAGAAATTGTATTCTTCCCAGTTCTGTTTGATTGCAGTTCTACAGAGAAATGTTTCTTCTGCTCAGATAATTTTTTTCCCTGTAAATGTTTAATCTGGTGATGTCATTTGACTTCTTTCTCCGTTTAGGGCACCAGTACAAGTCATGCTGTGCAATGCACATTTTACATGGTATTCTGCTTTCACAAAAAGCTAATGAACATGAGCTTTTGGGATTCATTGGAAATGGTCTACTTAATGTGGTGCTTCTGTAGCAGACACAATCCTTTCCAAAAGTTACTGCTTCTCCAGTCCTTGCAGCTATTCCTGTCAGATACACAGGGGAGCACTGGCAAGGACATGGAGTACACTGGCTTTTTTTAGTGCCAGAATGACTCTAATCGATCTTATTTATTCTTTACACTAACATTCAACAGGAAGAAAAGCTCCAAATTCAGACTTGTGGCAGCAACTTCATTAGGGCATGAATAAGGAATACAGAGAACTTCAGTGCTTGGGACACTTCTTAACAGGCTTTTCAGAGTATTTCCATGTCAACAGGAGTCTAACTCTGATCTTATTCTTTCTGAAGCCCACAACGATTTTCCTATTAAATGCACTGGTTCAGCATTGGCTGTTAATAAAGGAGGGTGATTGTCCTTCATACTAAACCTTTCAGCCTAGATCATTGTAAAAGTGGTATTAGTGTGATTAAGAAGATCCAGGCCAAGACTATTTAACTGCTTAATCTTAGAAACGAGATAGCACAGATTGCAGTGTGAATGCCTGGGCTGCAAGATCAGTACAAGAGGTGCTTTTAAAAAATAAATGTGTCTTGCCTGTCCATGAAAAACAGGGGATGAATGTCTTTGTCCCACTTCTACAGTGAAAGCAGCAAGGATGCCCCATCCCTGGAAAGTGTCCAAGTCAGGTTGGATAGGCTTCAAGTAACCTGGGACAGTGGAAGGTGTCCCTGCCCATGGCAGGGGATGGAACTCGATGGTGTTTTAGGTCCCTTCCACCCCAAGCCACTGTGGGATTGTGCCATGCAGAGAGACCAAGTCATCCTCTGCTGGGAAGTTTTCTGGGCCCCTCTCAGGGCATTTGGGAGACAGGGGTGTAACTCAGCAGTTATGTGGCTACTATGCCCTTAAACGGGAGTAGACCACGGCTGTTCCTCTGCCCCCTTGAACCAATCTTTTGTGGAACCAGTACAGTTTTAGGTTGGAGGGTTTGTTCCCCCAGTCTGAATTTCCATCCACTTTAGATACCAAAGCTGTGTGCTGCCAGCTCCCTAATGAATCCCTTGTTCTTTAATGTATCAATCTTGATAATTCCTCTGTGAAGTTAGAAAAAGCACAGAAATTTTAATTGTGGCATTAAAAGCCACCTAGATCCTTGCACTGAAATCCAAAGGTACCTGTGAGATTTCTAAAAAAATCTCATATCGGGAAGTCTGACAGGGAACTGAATCTGCATCCTTTTCATTACAGACTGCTGCTGTAATGATTCAAGCATCTTCTCCTCATCAGGGACAGCGTATTTACCATGCTGTCCATTAGGGAGATGATTGCTCCTGGAAGAGATGCCAAAATACCACTTTTTTTGATGTGTGAATGTTCACAGTCACCTGTATAAATAGCAGTAGGCTGCTGGAGAAAACTCTATTGATGCTTTTTGCTTTTGCTTCTGGGATTTGGTTTATTTGCCTTTCATGATCAGTGAGAATTCTGTAGAAGTGCTTCCCCAGAACAATGCTGTGAGGAGCAGGGGGGCAGTGGGTGAGCACCAGGGTCCTGGGGGGCTGAGCTGTCAGATGGAGCTGATTTCTGTCTGCAGCTGTGAGCTTAATTTAAAAAATACTCGGTTTCTACAGCGGGTTTTATTTCTAGAGCCATACTTTGAGCTGGAGGAGGGGCAGGGATGTGAGAACAGTTATCAGTTATTGTTGCCCTGTACGCTGCTGCACCGGAGCAGCAATAGATGCCAATGAATTTCCGGTGGATAATTCAATGGCAACTTTCTCCTGAGCACTGCAGCGTGGGAGCCTTTGAAAGAAAGAGGTTAAGAGACAAGTAAGTAGGATTGGAGTGCTATTATTACAGCTATTTTTCTTTACTTCTAATACATGTCATCCTCTTTTATTAGGGGCTGACTGTTGAACCAGGAAAACTGATGCCACAGTGTACAAATGATGCCTAGGCAAGGAAGGATCACTGATAAGTGATCTGTAGTATATTGACCTTTCAGAAAAATTGAATAAAAATATACATGCTTTGAGACTTTCAAAAGTAAATGATCACCTGCATCCTCTCACTGTGCACAGAGAGCTTGAGTACCTCTAGCAGTGACATGGGAAACAAAGCCACCACCATCCCCACCGTAACCTCCCAGCCACAGGAATGAGGGCAGCAGGCTTTGTGTCTCACTAAAAGCAGAGCTCTTGACATACCAGGGAGCTGCAGAGAGAACTGGGAATACCAGAGATGTCAAAGCTGAGTGAATGCTTCGCATGTCCCAGCTGTACAACTCTTAAGCTCTCCATATGCTATTCAGATATCAATTAATGTTTGCTGTGGTGTGTGATTTAACCTTGTATTCAGGGCTTCTTTGTTCACTTAGCAGCAATGAGATGTCACTGCAAACATCTACTGAGAGACTGAGAGGGAAAGTCGACTTTTACGTGCAGCTTTGTGAGCTTCCAGTGATTTCCCATAAGTTTGTACTGCCCCTCTCCCAGAATCACACTCTTGTCTTTCCTGGTTTTCCATACCCACTGTGTTTGTCTCAAACAGTAATTTTTTCATAGGTTAGAGTTTGTAAACACCTTTCTTTTTTCCTACCAGGCTGTTTAGGTGCATTTGATGTGAAACCCACCTACTTTCCTCTTTGTCTCCATAAACAAGGTTTGTGCATCCTGTTACTCTCAGCGTTCTGGGACTCTCAACAGGGAGGTTTTCGTTGAGCTTTTTCTTGGCTACAAGAGGGAACCTGGGGAAAAAAAACCCCAGCTGGTCACAGCTTGGTTACATCCCAGCTTTCTGGTACATTAGGAAGGGATTCTCTTACAGCAGAATTTGCAGCAGTGGAACTGTCTTAGACCAGCTGAATATAGCTTGGATGAAGGAGGTTTTGGTCAGACTCATCCCGTTCTCTAATGGAACCCAAACGTGTGTGATGAGGCTGGGGATGAATATGAAATCTTTTGAAAGTTCTGCATGTGGACGTTCTGTAAGCAGAGAATCCACTCACACATACACACATCTATATACACTTGGATCAGCTTTCCATTAAGGAATGCAGCTGAGGAGATTGGTCAAATAAGGCCCTTTAAACCCCACATTTATAGATGAGTGACTGATTTCAGCCTGTGTGACCTCACAGGGACACCGAGTGCCCGTTCTCAGGAGCTTGGAGGAGCCTGTGGCTGCCTGAGTGCTGGGCTGGGGCCCCTGAGCTGTGGGAGGTGGCTGCTGGGGGAGAAAATTATTTACACAGGAAACAGCATTCCTCAAAGGAGAGACAGAAATAATAAAAATAAAAAAAATAAAAAAAATTGAAGGGCTCTAAATCCTCCAAGCATGGGTTTTCTTCTTCTAATGCTTATTGTCATCAGGGAAATTAGGACAGAGGTATAACAGGAAGTCAGGAAGAGCTGATTTCCAGAGAGTGCCATGTACCATACTGCCAGGTAACTCGGAGTTGCCAAATTCCCCTTGATGCTTTTTTCAATTCTTTTTTATACACGTCATCCTTGTTTGGATATTGAGAAGCTGGGGACAAAGAGAGAAAGGAACAGGCCCAATGTGACTTGTGAATTTGACTAAGATCTGAGCTTTGTGTTCTGCTGGTAGAAAAATCAACCAGCTGAAGCATTAAAAGATGGATTTTTCTTTCAAATGAGTTAGGTTGGATTTCGCTTGATGTTCCACATCACAGAACTGTCAATCCTCCTTCTGTGAACCTGGAAGCTGTTGGTCATATGGAAGTGAAGGCCATATGTGTGTGAGGGTGGTGGGAAGTTTTCATTTTGACCTCCAGCAGTTTTCCTTTGAGTAACACAGAACAAATGGCAGAGGTCTTGCGAGTGATCAAGGTCTCTGGTGAGATCTCTAAAATAGGGATAAGAACCCTGTTTAAGGAAAGTGTCTTTCTCTAATCCAGGGCAAAAAGCTAGCAAGGAGACTGGGAGGTTAAGGGGAGCAAATAAGACCTTGGGAGTGAAAGGAGAGCCAAGTGGATTATTGTCAGGTGAGGCTTGGCTCAGCTTGGCACAGATGGCCTGTGAGTTTTGGCTGAGGAACAGCTGGAGATGGCTCTGGAAATCTGACTGATTCTTTGGCCTGCTGTGTACAGGCCATTCTGTCATTTTCTTGGGGGGGAAAAAAAAAAAAATCCTNTGAACACTCCTTATGAACACACCCAACTCCCATGTTGGGTGGGTGAAAATTACCTGGCGGCAAAGGTCTGGGGTAATGACATTTTGTAAGGCATTGGCTCTTTAATAAGGTGGAATTAAGAGCTGATTAAGGGAATCACCACCTAAAGAAGCAGCAGCAGCAGAAGGTATTGACACCTCCAGGTGCGATCCCCTCCCAAGCTCCTCCCACGGAGGAGGTCTGAGAGCACCTGAGCGATTGCCACATTCCAGGTGTGAATGCAGGTGTTCAGCAGTGGGGTAAAAACCAGAGAAAAGGAGGTGGCAGAGCCCAGCTGTGTTTCTCGGCGCTGCTGGAACTCTCCGGAGCACAAAGGTTAATCAAATATACAAATTCTGCAGGTGCAGAGGAGACCACAGGGCAGTGGTGACTGCTCCCCCAGAGCAGTGCAGAGTCTGACCCTAGAGCATCTCATTTCTCTTCCTGAGAGAGCCACACAAAAATGCACCCTGTTAATTGACTTCAGAGATTGTAATGTAAAACAATGGGAGAAATCCAAGCCTTTAGGGCAAGATTTTTAATCTTCAGGTTCAATTTAGATTGTTGCTTAAAGTATGCACTGAGATAGTGGTACATGAGTAATTAGCAAATTAATAGCTCACCACGTTGTGCAGAAATGTCAGCCCCCATAAATGTCATTGCTATTTCTTTACAAGCCAGCTTTTAATTTTTAGACCAATATTTTTGTCTCCATTGAGAATGGGCTGTTTCACTGCTGATTAATGAAGCAATATTAATAAGACTGAAATTTTAGCATTTTGAAGACAGCTTAACTGACAGTAATTGACACTTCAACAGTCTACATACATAAATGTTTGTTTGTGAAGATGGTGTTCTCCAGGCTGCTGGAGACCGGGGTGAGGCTTGTTTTTGAAGAAGTAGCAGTACATTTTATTCCCCTTTAAGCCACAGTGACACGTGTCATAGTTTGTGCTTCTCTGCTCTGTGCTGTGCTCTGGGATGAAACAGGTCATGGTTTGCTGTAGGAACACACTTTCAGGGCTGGGACAGACTGGTGAGGAGTGAAAGTGTGGATTGTGCCTCAGTTTCCGTAGAAATCTGTTTTACCACTGCCAGAGGCATCCCGGGATCTGGGAGCTCAGTAAGGAATTCGGCTCTGTTACAGAGTGCACAGCACTACAGAAAAAAAGCAAATGAATAATGAAAATACTGTATTGCTCTGCATTATACCTACCAGAAAAAAATGCAAAATGAGGCATGATTTCCATTCTGGTACCTGCCATTTAAAATTAGTTACCCCCCAGTTAGCACTCGTTTTTTGTTTGACTGGATAATTAGATGGTGATTTCGTTTTGTTAGAGTAAGTGCAACAAATTGATCACATTATTTTCAAAATGCTTTGCTTTCTTAAAAGTAATTGAAAAGCGGGGACCAGAAAACCACCATCAATACCCATATTTATCTAATTTAAAGTTTTATAGAAACGTTTTTAGGAGGGAAAATATATAATAAGATGACTTTTGATGCTCATAAAAGTAAAATGGGGGTGGTTTTTTTTCATAGTTTTTTTAAGATAAACCTCTTTATTATAAAGTCTCCTGTAAGAAGTGTTTGAAGGTTACTGTGAAATAACACAACTGGCTGGTAACTCCTTTTTCAGTTGTTTTATCCTAATTAAAATCCAGAATGTTTTTTAGGGCATAATATTTATTTAATTGACATTTGCAAAGCCCCAGTAACAATTTACTTTTATTGTTTCAGCAGTTCAGTTTAGTTTCATTTTGATAACACAAGAGCTAGCAAGTAAACAGTTAATCTACATACCAGGGATTATTTTATATTTCCTGGTGGGAATTTTTCCTTGCAGATTAACTCTTTCAGCAGCGACTTTGACATTATTGTAATTACATCTCATATATAACCTATCACATCAGTAGGAGGGAAAAATCAAGAGAAGCAGCCATTAATTTTGCTCATTCAAATTGTGTTTGCTTGCAAGAAGACAGGCTATTATTTCTTCTTACAAAAGCCATAATGAGAAATTTTCTGAGCTGATTGTTCAGCTCAAGCAAAGGGCAATGTGCATTTGATTAAAGTCCACCCAAAGTCTTGAGCCTGGGAGTACTGAAGGGGAAAGCAAACGTGGTTTTTAAATCCCAGAAGACTTAGGTACACCCTGGGCGTGGGTCAGCTGGGATTTTTTTATAAGAAAAAAAAAAAAAAAGTAGGGCTAGATTGACTGGAAAGTTTAAAACTCGGGGAGGAAAAAGCCCCATGCCTAGGAATATCTGTTGTAGGAATTCATACCTTGAAAAGCACTGTTGATAAGATACAGATAAAATCTTTCCTTGCTTAGAGTAAATGCCACTTAATTTTGTAAGTTCATTTGATTTGTAAGTTCAATCTTTTTAGAGATTATTTCCCTCCTACGTTGTTAGCACCTTTGTTTCCCCACACGCAGCACCAGGAAAATAACAAGCAATATGAAATTTGTAAAAATATCAGTCAGCCTGATGGCCCTTAGTTGATTGTATCCGTAATCTCCGTGGGCAGACATGCCATTTCATGGGATCCGATCAATAAGGCAGCAGCAGCAGCCTGGGAGCTCCAGCAGGGTGTTAATAAATCCCACTTTTCCAGGGAGCTATATATGAACTCAACGTTGGAGTCACTTGGAGTTTGGTGAGCTGATCAATGGCAGGGTTGGACTCAAAAGCCAACTGAAAAGGGAGAGAAATTATTCCTCTCCCACAAGTAGCACTGCCACGAGGAATATGAGAAATGTTACTGTGTCGTAGGACTTGCTGCACCAAGCAAAGGGTTTAAGTGTCAGCCTCCAAGCTTTGCTGGTGCTTGGCTGTGTGGAAGTTACAGGAATAAGTTCAAGTGACATATGTCAATCCCAAAGAGTTACTGCCATTTACACAGGCAAAGAAGAGGGGAAGATATTTCACATCGCAGCAGCACTCCAGGGAACTGCTCATCCCCGACTTTCTCCATCAGAGAAGATGTTTCTGCTGCACAATCTGTTAAAAAGGAGCAAGGAACAATTTTAGATGTTCCTAAGTGGATTTTTCCATGAGAAAGGTATGCACTGATGGGAAAGGTTGAATAGAAAATGATGGCTCTTCAATTCTAGTCCCAGTCTCACAGTGCCGCCGTTGTGCCCTGGCCTGGTGCTCCCCTCCCTGCTCATCAAACACGGCTGTTGCATGAGACGTGGGACAAAATGTCAGGAGATAAATTGGTACAGCTCTACCCGTGGGATCATGAGCACCATTCCTCTTCCCACTACCCTTCTGCCTCATTTACTGTGCTCTCTTTACTTTGTCTTATCTACCCCAATTAAGTATACAAAGATTAACCAGATCCAGCGTTGGAACTCGCAGTAGATGTGCTGTATGTGTGTTCTAAGGGGAAAAAGAGAAAAACCTTTCAAGCAAGCTGAAGTAACAGATGGAGAACCACCAAGATTGCTTTCCTCAGTTAGAAACTTTCTTACCCATGAAAAGTCTCAAAGGAAGGTGCAGAATTTAGACTTTTTGGGTTAAAAGGACGTGATATCACCATTGCAAACACTACTGCGTTTGAAAAGGAGCGATGGAAATGTTTCCTCTGGGTGGAGAAGGGCTCAGCTGAGGGGGTTTGCTGGGTGATGATAGTTACACTCTGGGATGCATCTTGTCTTCTGTATCCTGGGGGAAAAGTGCATCCTTCTCATCTCGACCTGCCTGCGACCACGATATTTTCCTTGTGGTTAAACAAAGGATATTTTTTAGCTGATACTCTGTGTGGTGAAACCACAGTTTCATTTTTGTGAAGCCAGCTGGATTCTTCTGGTACATCCAGCTGTTCCAGCAGAATTTTGTGCCCATGGAAACAAGTTTTGGAAACATTAACTGAAAAACTGAAAATGTCTGGTTTCCTGAAAATGTCTCTGGCCTGATAACCAAAAAGAGGAAGGGCACAAAGTGCTGTGTCTAGTGGTAATTTAACAGAAACTATGGGGGTATATACATGTAAGTAATTTCTGCCTTAGGCAATTTCTTGTTAGCATTCACTAAAGTGTTTTCCCCGGGATTTTTTTGCAGAGGACAAAATACAAGTGTTGAGTGGTTTTGTAGATTGATATTTTAAACCCAAGCCGCTTTACTTGGATGCACTGGATCATGTAGGGTGTTTTATCTCTGGTAAGGAGTCTGTTCCTGTGCCCAGCAAAGTCAAAGAAAGAACTTCCATTGATCTGACAGAGTTATTTTTAGGATGAGATAATTATGAGGAGGTAGATGAGTGAAAAAATTAATAATTATTTATGCATAAACATGATTATAAATTTAAAATTAATGTTCTAATTATATTCTTTTCATATTCTGAGATATTAATTTTAAATTCACTGCTTTGGTGATTAATCTTGCCTTAAATAAATCTGCCAAAATACGAAACCCAGGGAACACAAAGGGACAAGAATGGAGGCAAAAGGAATTCTTTTAACTATGTGGATATTTATAAAACGGTTCCAGCTCTGGCACTTAGCTAACATTAGGATTTTTTCTCTCTCAGGGTCTGTTTTGCCTTGTTTATACACTTGCTGGTTGATTCCTAGGTGAAGGCAATGGGAGTTTTTCCATTAACTCCACTGAACTATGAAACAGGCACCGTGTGTCACTGCAGCCATCAGCCCATCAGTTTAGGCACAGTGTCTTCTTTTTTTTGAATGAAACAAAATAATAACTCTGCAGGGCAGCTGATCACCTTATTATTTTCCATAAATCCACATTACTGTCGCGGACAGGAACTGCCTCTCTGCCAGAGAAGAGATTCAATTAAAAGGCTGCCAGAACAAACGTACCTGTCCTGCATCCCAAAGTCAGACACGTTTGGTTCCACGAAACACCAGAGCAGCTTTCTCAGATGGAGTCCCTCTGCTTGAAATGTCTTCCCACCATTTTTACAGAGTTTGCTTGAGGAATCAACAGCTGAAGTGTGTTTTACTGCCCTGATGAATCACAGCTCACTTATTCTTTATCTAGACAGAGATCATGTCATCATAGGATAGAGTTTTTCACTACAGATGATAACAGAGCTTTCATTTTGCCAAATTTGTACAAAAAGTATCTAAATGTGTTACCTCTTGTTTAGTGTAGAAGCTCTCTAGTCCCTCATTACAAGATGTCACAGTTCTAGGTGGGATCATGGTGGAGGATTCCAACAATCAAAAAATATAAAAAGTAAGTTAGTTTGGTCAGAAACCACCCCTAAACTGGGAGGATTTGTTCAGGTGCCCTGCACTTCCAAAAAGGGTCTATTTCTTATGTGTTCCCATGGTCTTACTTGGAAATAAAAACCAAACAGAATATTCAAATCAGAAATTCTCCTTAAGCCTTTCCCCTATTACTGATGGGGGAATATGTTTAGAGGGTATTTTAATTATTTACTGCCAGTATAATAAAAGTGCGTCAAGGTCATCTCTTTAAAAGCTTGTATTCAAAAAAAAGTTTCACCTTTTTATTTAATTACGTTAATGAGAGTAAAATTTTTGCACCTTAAGCCAAAACTTAGAAGACTGATACAGCACCTGATTTCTTTTTTGAATATTATTTATCTTTTCTACTTGTTGCTAAGGTTTTTTTCAGGGTTACAGACATTGGTCACCTCTTCCAGTAGCCTTTTCTTTCTTATGTGCAATATCTAAGGGCAGCATAAATGCTCCCTGAAATCTCACATTTAGTTATTCACTTTGATGTTTTTAGTAGGCTGTTCAATACTAAACTCTGTTTTGTTGTTTTACAGCAACAAAAAAGTCATGTAATCAACTTTTTCCACATTAACTGATCTCATAGTTCTTGATTCTGTAGCTCCTTAGCTATTATAGAATGGTTTGGGTTGGGGGGGACCTTAAAGATCATCTCATTCCAATCCCCTGCCATCAAATCAAATGAGCTTCTGTTTAGTAAGAAAATCTGCCTTTGAGGCTTCATAGCAAAGTCAGACCAGTGCAGACCTCATTTCTTCTTGGTGCAAGTGTCCAAGAGCAAAAGAGGACAGGGGTTGGGAGTGGTTGTATAACAGAAAAGAGAAACTGCAGGTAGATTTAAAAAAAAAAAAAAAGTAATAATGTTGGGATGAGTTGCATCTAGGATCAGGATATTTAGAGGGAAAAGTGTAATGGTTCTGCCTCAAGGAGAACTTGAGGAAATCTTTCTACAGCAATGTGCATCAGCATAAAACAGAGTTTGATGTCAAGGGATGCCAGTAATTGTGCCATTACCAGTGCTGAATGACAGGCAATTTAAAGCTAAGCCCACATATTGATGGGGGCATGTGAGCTTCCCTGCCCTGGGTACCTTGGGGAGTGATGAGAATGTGAGGAACATCCCGGCCTCTTCCTCAAAGGACTCTCTCTCTTAGGAGTAATTAGGCACAGGGAGGTTAGGGAGGTGTAATGACCTTTTTTTCCCTGTGCCCACGGTGCAGGAGGGATTCTGCCCTAAGCCAAACACGGTCCCTCAGGAAGCCTTTTCGAGGTGGGTTTCTAGCAGTGTGGCTGGCTCCCAGCCTTCCAGAAAGCCTTGGACACAGCAGGTATTTTCCTACTGCTTGCCTGCTGTCTCATTTTCAAAGCTACGGCAGAACTGGAGACACGGTTTGAGGAAAATCAGTTTAGACCCAAGACAATTTAAAATAGTTTTAAGAGTAAAAAGCAGTGAAGAGCCTGTGTTGATCCCGTTGTAAAAGGTTTGTATGTCGTATCTGCCATGAGCTCCACTAAGTTTTCATTTCTCTAAACTTCTGGCAGTAATTTTTTTTTTTTTTACAGAAAGAGCAGAAAAAATCTCCTCCAGCAATATATAGATATTTTTATCCCAGCAAATGCCTAATGGTATGAGGATTTCTTTGATGACATGAAAGATTTATTTAATGCTGTTTTATCCTTTCGTAGCCCATCCAAGGAAAACAACGCTGGTATTTGTGGATTGCATTTGATGTTGGGGGTTTTGCCTCCTGAAGTGCCATTGCAGTGTGTGTGAGTGAAGCCGACAAAGTTCTCGACTTTTTTACACCTTCCTAAAATTATACAGAAAACAGGGCAATGTTATTTAAGAGTAACAGCACATGGAAAACCTGAAGGAGTGAGCGAGCTGGGGTCTCCTTGGGGGATGATTCCCTTTACCCCTGTCCCTACAACATTGTGGAAGACAGGAATTCTGCGTGAGCTTTGCCTCTGTCCAGAATCTCCTCTCCTGCTCTGGGGTTTCTCTGCCAGGAAACTGCGACTCTACCAACTGTTAGAGAAACAAAAGCTCTTTCCAGCTCACGTCACCCAGAAATAACCTGCTGTCCAAAGTCCTTCCTAGCCCAGCTCTCCGCGCTCTATTTTAACGTCCCACCCCAGTTCTGTGGGGAAGATCCTAAATCTGCCAGGTATTTTTTTTCCTGCAGGCCTGGCCTGGAGCACCCTGCGGGCTGGGCTGCAGGATGCTGTGCCACGGCCTCCTTTCAAAGCACAGGGCACAGAGGCTGCTGCAGAGAGAGGTCAGAGCACTTTGTGCCCAGAGATCCAAGGGAAATGCAGCTTCAGACGCTCTCAAACACAAAATCTTGCAAAGGCTTTCATTGCAACAGATATGTAATATCTCAATTTTATTCTGAAGCTGTCAGACAATAAAATAACAATGAGTCCCTGGCCTGATAATCACATTGCAAGCAGAAGGTAACAGAGAAAAAATACTTTCATTTCTCAGGAAAAAAGTCTGAGTATGCTGGTTATATGCTGACATCTAGAAATCCTCAAGGAGCAGCCAGTAGACACTAGAGGGCAAAATGTGGGATTGCCCATTTAGTTTAGAGAGAGCTGGTTTTAAGACAAATAGTGATATGAAATTATATGCACAGTGCAATGTAGTGACAGGCTTCCTGAGGTGTATTCTGCAGAAAATATTTTGTTTGTGTTATCTGTGTCATAGACAGAGCAGAGTGTGGGACCGTGGGTGCAGATCCATTCCTGGACTTGGCTCAGAAAAATAGGTACAAGAATTTTGTTTGATCAGACCTGTCCAAATTCCTGCTGTAATCATTGTTCTCTCCTTAAATTAGAGTTTCCATAGCAGCAAACATAATATTATTAATTTGTAGGAGAGGTAAGTGAAACACCAAAAATTACTCGAAAATTTGTAATACTATTTTATTTAAACTTCCTCTGATCAGAAACAGCTTCCAGGGGATTTGTTAATGCATTTTCAAATACACCTTTAAAACTTTCTTATTTAGTTTTAGCAACTAAATGCATTAGTTCCACCAGAACAGAATATATCCCCCAGATACTCTGAACCCTGGAGCTCCCCTCCCTCATGCATTGGTGAGAAACTTGGTGTTGGGAACTTGGAGATCACGGATGACACTATTCCAGCTACCTACATCAAAATTTCTTGATTGCTTTACAGACTTGGCTTACTTTGCAAATCCCGCAAGTACATTTCAATCAAGCTTGAATTTGACTTAAAAATAAAAATATTTCATCCAAGAAATTGGATTTTTCAATTTATTATAACTTTAAAAAAGATTCAAGCTAGTGTGGATGACCCAATATAGTATGACTGTGATGTTTTAAAAATCATCAAAGCAATTCTTTCTTATCATGTGAATTTGCTTGCAAGTTTGACCTTACTTGCTACATTTTCTACATGTACTGGAGTGCTTTAACCACATCATTTCCAGTAATCTTTCATGGCTGCAGCTCTACTTAGAAAGTCAGATGGATAATAACATTTCATTGATGTCCCTTTTCTTTATATCAAACTAATCTGAAAAGTGAATGCATTGAAGTTACAGGAAAAATTGAAGGTGAAGCAACAGCTCTTTATTCCTATGGAAATTATTTATGATTTTTCTATACATCTCACAAGTTAAAAGGGGCAGCAGACAGAATGATGTTCCTCTCTTCATCTGTGAAATTCAGGAAATGATAGCTCTTATTTGTGTAATCTTAGCGCTGTTGTAGAGAATCGATTGCTGTACGAACTGTACAAGTTACACTCTGGCATTTCCACCACAGATAAATCAAAATAAGGCTCTTCTGCACATCGGAGTGAGACTCGGAAGAACAGATGACAGAAGTTATTAAGGCTGTGAATCAAGTTTGAAGGGGCTGTGATTCCACCAACATACAGAGAAGTGGTTTCTGAGGTTTCTAGATAAGATTTTTTCTTGTTGATCAAAGTTCCGAAAACAAAGTAGAAAAAGTAAACTCTTGTTTTATTCAATGGTTCTGGCTCTTTATTCTAAAATTATTCTTCTTGTCATTGTGTGGGACCCCAACACTGGTGGTTAAAGTCCTTCACTTACCAAGGATCCCTGAATCATGGAATAGTTTGTGTTGGAAGGGACCTTGAAGCTCATCTCATTCCACCCCCTGCCATGGCAGGGACACTTTCCACTACCCCAGGTTGCTCCAAGCCCCATCCAGCCTGGCCTTGGACACTTCCAGGGATGGGGCAGCCGCAGCTTCTCTGGGCACCCTGTGCCAAGCCCTCACCACCCTCACAGGGAAAAAAATTCTTCTTGCTACATAATCCCCTGCTCTCTGTCAGTTTGAGGCCATTCCCCCTTGTCCTGTCACTCCAGGCCCTTGCCAAAGCCCCTCTCCAGCTTTCTTGGAGCCCTTTTAGATGCTGGAAGGTGTCTTAAGTTCTCCCCAGAGCCTTCATTTCTCAAAGCCATGTAAAAGAATATCAAGGAATGTGTTATCAAAAATTCAGATTAACACAGCCTTGATCATCTCCTCAGACACTCTTCTCTTTTTTCCTCTGTGTTGCTGGCCCCAAGATACAAAAACCCACAGCTTTTTTATAAAACTCAGATGCAAAGTGATAGGAGCTGAAGGTTTTGAATGGGGAAGTTTAAAACCATGAGCTCTGGCAAACAGCACTCTCCGTACAGTGTTTTATACTTACCATTTTTACTTAATGTGTGGGTTCAGTCTTTGGAATAGCTTTAAGTGTTATAATTACAGCTCTGCTGAGTGCATAGGGCTTAAGGCCACAGCTCTTGAGCCACGGTACCTATGAACCTGGTGTCTGCACAGGGTGTGACCCCATTAGCTGGGCAGAGCTGAGTGCATTTGAGTCACAACTGTGCTTTGGGGAAATCTTCGTCTTATTCCAATATAATTAAGGAAATCCAGGCCACTGTGGTTCAACACAGAGTGTTTTATGCTCACTCGAGTAGCATTACAGGGAATTGCTGAAGAGGTGTATTAAATTCTCAAGGATTGTAATCTGCGACTTTGATTGCCAAGCAAAACACCGAGACGGATATTTGATGTCTTGAATGTCACATTTTTCCACTTGTAAAGATGGTATTGTCAAACAGGATAATTCACTCTTCTGCACAAACAAGTTCTGTAAATGGAGTTTGTGTGTAATAACTATTTAATATATCAAATCTTCCTACACTGCACGTTCTTGGCAGCTCAACTGGTGCTCCCGGGACGGGCCAGCTGTGACTGCAGTGGGAACAGGCAGCCTGTGCAGCGTGACCAGGAGCACACCCTCTGTGCTGGCCACTCAGGCTGGGGGAGACAGGCCACATCCCAAGCTAGGGCTTTACTCTTTGGATCTTTGTGCAGCAAGAGAGGAGTGAAATTCTGCATCGTTTGCATGTCTCAGAGGACAGAATGGAAATTCCCACTAGAACAAGGTCAGGATGATAAAAGCGACATGAAAGAGGGTCTTTTGAGAAGGATGGCATTGAGAATCTTGGGCTTTAGAAGGAGAAAAATGTCTCAGGGAGTTGGTAATGGGACACAGATTATATTTCCTATAGGTCACTGTCTCTGTTCCTGCTCGGATCAGTGGTGGTGGCTGAACATCACAAGGAGCCAGTGGCTGGGTTAGGCCTGCGCTGTGAATGTGCCGACTGTTCCAGGCTGGTTTCTTGTGGGATTATTCACATCTCAGAAATGCCATCTTGACTCTGACTAACTGCTGTCCCCATTAGCACTGTAAACAAGGAGGTCAAGGACCCAGCTGGAACAAAGGCTGAGCTATTGCCTCCTTTCAGGCTACGCTGAGCCTGGGAGCTCACAGGGAAGATACAGTCCCTCTGTAGAGAGATTTCCATCTGCAAGGCACTCTTCTTGAAGGGCTCAAATGTCCAGCCGCACATAAGAACTCATTAGAAATTAAAATAATGTGATTAAGAGTTTAAAAATGAGTAGTTCAGGCTCTTACAGAGAGAACAAGCAGTGTATACCTAAGAGAAAAACTGCAGCATTATTTTGAGGATTGTTTTCTGCCTCAGCCTGAAAGAGTTCTTCAAAAAATGATAATAGTATTTACATTTCTTATTTTATATATTTCTAATCCCATACATTTCTAATCCCATACATTTGCATGGACATTAGGTGCTGAAATACATTTAATCTCATTCTCTCCTCCTCAAACAGAATCTGTGCTTCATGACCCAGTGATTCCCTGATGGAAAACTGACTGACACCTTTTAAAGTGAGAACCACTTTGAATCTTCCTGTCTCTAAACTCTGATTTGCTGAATGAGAGAAATTGTGTGTTAAAACTTAAAAAATTGGAGGGAACACCATCCTTTTAATTTCCAGCCTAATGATGTTATCATCCCTTTGGGTTGCTCCAAGAGCACGTAGTGATTAATGAGTTAAGTAAGAAATAATGAGCATTTATTTTTCCAGTTGCACCGTTTTACTGGAACACAGAACAAATGCTGCTTATCCACTCAACTCTGAGAAGTAAATTAAATGCTTCTACCTCCAAACCTCAATGGTAATAATATTTATCTCACAGGGATGCCGATACAGACATTGAACACTGCAAAGGATTAGCTGTTGGGTGTTTGGAAAGGACCTGAGTGCTGCACAGCCCAGCACCCCAGCATCCTTTAGTATCCACAGCCCCAGGGCAGTGCTCCTTGTCCTTATCAATTGCCCCAGGAGAGATAAGAGCTGGAAATGGAGTCAGCAGGGCCACACTGCCCCAGGGCCGAAGAGTAAATTAGGATCTGGAGGCAAAGGGTCAGCAGGACCCTGCCACTTTCACAGACAAAACCAGCTCGGGATGGAGCCCAGGGATCCCCATCCCACTCAGGAATGAGCTCCGGGATCACAATTAGCATTTTGTCTTCTGTGTTGCAGAGAGCAGCGCTTCTCTCAGCTCTCTGCTCTGGGGGACCCAGCTGGGAAAGTTTGTGCCTCTGCACACAAGAATATCTACTTGAATCCATGGAGCTGTTCCTCATCGGTGCTGTGCCTGCACAGCTGGATGATATTTTGGGCAGTTTCATAGGAGAAAAAAAATGTAGGGTTAGGATTTTTTTGGACCCATTTTGGATCTCATTCACAGCTGGCGTGCTGATGGACAATGCCAAGAGGGATGTGGATGTTCCCTGGTAGTGGCATGATGGCATAATCTCTTTGATTAATTAATTAAACTCCATTGGAAGCTGACTGGGTTTATGGTGTACTTTTATCTCTGCTGCCCTTCCTGGGACCTTGTCCAAGATGATGGGGTCTTACAAGGAGCTGTCAACCCAAGCCTTACTATTCCTAGAGGAAATATATGATAACTTACACCTTGGCAGTGCCATCCTCGAACTTGAACACTTCCTTCCTCCTGATTGTTACTCTTTCTTCTCCCTGTCCTATCCAGCCTTACCTGGGTGTTTAAAGATACGTGACATAAACCTGATTCTCTTGGTTTCAGGGTAATTAGCAATATATTGGGCCTGTATGGTTTTAGAAGGAAGCCTTAGGTAAGAAGTATAATATCAACATAAAGTCTAATTTTTCTGTCAGTGTTATTTTGAAGTGATTCAGTATGTGTGTCTGCAATGTGACTAGAAGGTTGATAAAGTAATTACCGTTTTTATGAATCTTGGAGTTATTATTCCCTTAGTACAAGCCCTTGTAACTTGTCAGCTTCAGGGGGATCATTCATCACAATTTTTTTTTTTTTTAATGGTGACATGATATGAAAATGGCTTATGCAAGAAAATTCACCTTACATGTTCTAATAACTGCTTTCAATTTGTTCTTCCCATCAGCACCATTAATATGCAAATACAATACAAAATTATGATGTCAAATCATAGACCTAATCAGTATAATTCTACTTTGTGTATGATATTTGCTATTATTCTAGAAAAATGCAAAATACATGAAAAAAAAATTATGAGCCTAATCGTTGTTCACCAAAAGAATGACAAAAGACAGGAGAAATGGAAAAATTAATTTTGTAAAAAAGAACTATTCCTCTGGGTCAGCCACTGGCAGGTGTCCTTTTTAGACAGCCAAAATGTATCAATAAGATCCCTGGAAAGCAATAGTTTGTTATGTATTTGTTTTCTGTTGAATCAGAAGATCATGTTGACCCTCAGATTTGTGATGTTGTCTGATTTGCTCTGGACTATTTTGCAATATATTTAAATAAATTTGTTTTTAAAATAATAGTCCCGTTTGACTGGGGCAGTAACACATAGTCTGTTATAAAATTTGTATTTATTTTTAAATTTTAACTGCTCCCTACATATGAAAATTCTAAAGTATTCAGATAAATGCTAACTTGTATCTATCTTTAATCAGTGAAAAGAAATTTCAAGGAAACTGGACAGGGTGTATGCACAGAATGAGTGCAGATGGCGCAGAATTAACATGTAAAAAAAAAAACCCTGAAAAAATATGAGAAGAAGAAAAACAGTGTTTCCACCTGCTAATTTGAGTTGTCCGTCCCTGGGCTCTATGAATCCACAGGCTGTGGTGTAAAAGTAATTTGTTAGAAATATCAATAGGCAGTCATAAAAAGTGAAGACAAAAACAAGAGTGGAAAACCAGCCATTAACCAGGGTTCTGGCAGCCTGCTGCTTTCCAAATGTACAGACCCACAAAACCCCATCCTGATGATGTGTGACTTGGACCCTTAAAAGGGTTTTTTGGAGGGGTAAGAAAAACAGCACAAGAAAGGCAGTGCATTAGGTAATATTACTGGAAAGCTGGGTGAACTTAGAATCAATTTTATTTTAACACCGTATATTAATATAATTTCCAGTCCAGTTTGTTTTGTTCTTTAATAGCCCCCCTGGCAGGTGAGCCTGCACATATCTATCATTTCCTTCTAAGCATCGTCTGATGGCAGTGATTATAACTTTATAAACTCCATCACTGGGTGCTCCCTGAGAGACCTAGACACTAATGGGAGATTTATGAAGTATTTAAGTACTTGCTCTAGAACTGAGATCCAACAACCACCCTTCAGCTGCTGATTTTTTGGCTAAAGGTTACCCAGACATCCAAATTCTGCACAAACCTCTCGTTATTTTTGAACGAGGTACCGGGCTCTGAGGGGATGTAAGCTTCTCCCAGCTTTATAAAGCATGCAGATGCTGGGATCCTACACCGTTATAAAACATACTGGGACCATGCCAGAAACTGGTTTATTTGCCCTGTTTCCTGCCAGAAAGCCCCAAGACCTGGCTGTGCTGCTGGAGGGAGGGAACGCTGCATATTCTAGGCAAAACACTACAAAAAGCAGTGATTTCCCCTAAGACCCCCGTATTTAGACACACACCTTTGCAAGAGAGCAAGGTAGTTATGTATTTTTTAAATTTTATTTATATTCTATCATACATTTTTTCCAAGACCATAGATAAAGCTGCAGTGCATCCTGCAGGATTTCAGATTTTTTTTTTTTTTTTTTTTTTTTTTTTTATTAGTTTTAAATTTAGTGTCTGGTGTNAAGTTCAGGTCAGGTGTGATTATAAAGATAACTCAGGTCAGCTGTGATCAATCATTTGCCTCCTCGTTGGACTTGGTGGAAAACACCTGAACCCAATAAGGATTCAGAAGGCAAGGGTGGACAAAGAAAAGCAGCAGCTTTATAATGCTCTAAGAGAAAGCAGCTCCTGGGATTTAATCTGGGAATAAGGGATAATCAGGAATATGGAGCAGTCCAGAATGAACAGGGTGAGTGATAATGATATGTAGATAAAATATGCAGTTTGGGGGTGAAAGGAGAAAGTGATCTTAACTAAGGGGGGTATTGAGTCTGGAAAAAGTGTTGGTTTTTATGTTTTGTGAGGCTGATAAGGGACAGAGAAGGGAAATCACACTACAGAAACCTTGAGGCAGTGATTACACTGAAAGAATAATAAATTGTGTGAAGACAAGGAAGGTGAGGCAGGGGATGTTGACTGTGGGGTTGGTCTCCAGTATTCCTGCCCTAAGACCAAAAACCTTGGAGGCTCCAGGGATCTCGGGTGTGAGAGCTGCTCTGCTGAGAATTTAATGCACTGATTTTGCCCATATTATAAATTATTCTTGCTGCTGGGTCTCAGGTTGCACTTGGGGGAAGAGCAAAGATTGTTTTCAGTGCTGAGGAACAGTGAAGTTTTGTCCAGGTCTATTGGTAAGAGAAATTTGCTGTTTGCTCACTCAGGGTCTGTGGGAGAGAAAATGTGGAGGGTGAGATGGGGTGGGGGTGAAAGGAGCTGGTTTGTTTTTATGGAAGACCCATTCAAGCAAGTTTAAATACAAAACAGAGAAACACCCAAATGTTGTATTATTAGCCATGGTTGGACTGGGGCTGCTAACTGCTGTGCAGAAATGGGGGCACAGCAGTGCTGCAATGGCTGAGAGACACAGGTGGGCAAAAGAAAAAAGAAAAACCTGCCCTGGTGCCACGGGGGAAACCTGGACTGGAGCTGGTGTTGACCTTGGCAGAACTGATAAGGTTTTGTAACCTCCAAAATGCTTCTTCATAGCTTCTTTGAAGTTGGCTGTGAAAGTATAGTGGGTTTTCACGGCATGAACCAGCTCAGAGGTTTATTTGTGTATTGATAAGGCTCCTTCTGATAAACAGTGCTGTCTTGCTATCAGTTGGAATAAACCAAACCCAATGTACATAACTCTTAGAGCAACTTGGATTGAAAAATACCTGCATGTGTTCTGCCGCGTCAAAAGAGCTTTTTTGACGATCCAGACTCTGTCCCTGGTGAAAGCAGAGGAGAATCATTGAGGTTCTTGGATATAAATGGACGGAGAAATGGGTTTGACTGGCTATTTGAAAGTGATTTGTGTGTCTGGGTTTTATCAGTTATGTTTCCTGAAGCTTGATGCAGCCACTCTGGAAAGCAAAGAGTATTTCTTTGCTCAGGCACAGTGTGCTGTATCCACACACCTAAATAATAATGGTACAGCTTGTCCAGCTCTGGATATTCTGTGGTTCTGTGCAATGTTCAGCAAAGATCTTCTTCATATTTCCCTGTATTTTGGAGAAGAGGCAAAGAGGCTGCTGAGATGGTGTAGTTTAGTCAATCTGGAACATAGATGGGGCCTGACCCCGAATTTGGTTAGATAAGGTAAATCATGTTGACTTCCGTAGCTGAATGTTTTGATTTACCATTGACCTGATTTAGCTTTCCCGTACTTCTTTATATATCACAGACTCAGCATTCTCTCTGTTGCATAATATCTTATTTTCAAGGTCAAACTTAAACGTGCCTCAGCCACTTCCTGCATTGTATTGAAATGAATGTTCCTGGCAATGTCAGCAAAATGCATCCGTGTAATCAGCGTCGCACAGTGGATCCCTTCTTAATCTGAATTGAGAGGCGCTATCTGGTGCTGGAGGCTGAGTGGCAGCCCCAGAGCTGCTGTGCAATTTGAAATGCCAGGGTTATGTCTCGGGATGCTGTAGTGTTCCCTCAAGTCCCAGAACAATCTAAATTGCTCTTCTCTTTTCCTACCTGTGCTATACAGTGCTGAGCTTTGTAGGCCGGGGCTAATGGAAAATGTGTCTGCCCAAGGGAGAGGGTGAGTTTTGTATCAAGTGCTTCCTTCCTTTTAAAGACCTTTGACTGATTGCCTCTGTTTAAAATTTTATATAAATAGCGACGGGAGCATTCCTTCACTTAAATATCTGAGATTTGTAAGAAGTTCGTGTATTGTGCACTGTTGACAAAGGAACATCCCTCAAATGTAGTCGTATCTTTATTTATTTGAAAAATGGAAGCTTATCAAACTTTCAAACCCCCCTTTTCAGTAAATGGGAGCACAAATATTATTAAAAATATTTTTAAATATTAAATATTAATATTTTTAAAATAAGAAAACAACAGCCTTTTCAATAGATTTTAATTTGATTTAAATTTAAATTGATTTTTTTTTTTCTTAGACCATTTCTGACCTTACTTACCTGTTGGCATTAATGCCAGTGGTGTTCTCACAAAAGCCGGTGGAACATTAAATGTGACAAAGGATCCATCCAATTTGTTCTAAACAATTGTAAAGGATGTGATAACCACCACTGAGAGACCTAGAGATTATCAGGAGCCTCCAAGATAAGGCTGTGTCTCCAATTAGCTGTTAATTAAAATCTTGATATCTGGCCTGTATCCTGTGGCAATTCCAAACAAGGTGATAACATCATTCTGTAGTGTAGTTCAGTTATTCTAGAACACTCTACCTGCATTTTTTACCAACAGTTATCAAGTGGCTAAACTGCTAAAACCATTCAATTTTTTTTTTATTTTATTTTTTTTTAACTTTTCTAGAAGATAGGTACGAAAAGGGCAGGGTAAGAATAACTCCAAAGAATCATGGACTTGGGGGTGTCTCACCACCAGCTGGTATTATAAATTTAAGAAGAAAACTTAAACTTAGGTTTTCTTTACAAAGATGTGATATGATTGAAAGATTTCAAAACAGAACAAGCAAAATTCCACCAGAAAATTCCAAGCATGTGTGCTGTATTTTTGAGTTTTACTTCAGCTATTTACCATCATCTGTTGCTAGTGTTTCCCTCATTTTAATTTCTGAAAGGATTAATCAAGTATCTTTTGCAAGCAGTCCATAAATGGCATGCCCAGGTGGTTTGTTCCCTTCCATCTTGAACAGAAGATGATTTTTGTTGGCAATTAATTCTGGTTGATTTATCAAGGTAGATTTCACAGGTTTATTAAACTTTTCCATTAACTATTTTTTCAGGGAGGTTTGAGTATCCTCCTGGAGAGATGACGAGGAGGTGCAATTGCAAAAGAAGTTAGATTTTTCAAGGTGACTGTTGGGTTGTTTTTATTGTTCAGTAATTGTTCAGGGCAAAACTGTCTGGGCCCTGCTCGAAAGAGAGGCCAGAGCCCATCCGGACCTGTCTGATGGGTTCCTTGGTGCAAAAGCTCTCTCATCTGGAGAAAGGGGTGTTCACAGATAATTTGGGATGTGCTTTCAGGTGTGGTCGTTCCCCTGGGAGATGGACATTTTGGGTGAACTGTCTGCCTTAGCTGAGCCAAATGCTTTGATGCACCTGTTCTTAATCGTTAGGGTCCTAAAAAACAGTGCTTTGAAAGGGAAACAGTGAGATAATTCTTGTTATTTGTCTAGTGGATGGTGATACCAGCCTCGAGGAGAAGGCTCTGGTCTGAAACTGTGGTGTGGATGAAGGTACACACCAATGGATTCAATCAGAGGTGTCTGCTCCAGAAGGAGCAGGACCTCAAACCCATACAGGCAGAATTCCATAAACTTTAATCCTAGCCCAGTCTTCCTTCAGTGTGTGTGCTTTGGAGCACCAGTGCTGGGGTTGTTCAGGTGTCCCTGATCAGAGACCTGCTCCGTTTGCTGGGGATTTCAGTGTCCTCTTCCTGGAGCCTTCCTGTGCCATCCCTGATGGCAGCAGGAGTGACTGAGCGCGGTGCAGCCTCTGCTGGCTCCGGGCACGGTGATGTTACAGCTTCAGCAGGGCTTTGTTGCTCTACAAGAGCACAAGCAGGGCTGGCAGTGTGGCTCAGAAGCTGCTACACTTGACTGAATATGAGTATGTGTGTGCCCTGCTCACATCCTTGGTTTCATAAAGCTTGTAGCAAACAGTCTGAGTGGCCAGATATCCGTTTGGGTTTTGGTTTGTTTTTGTTCTTGTTTTTTTCCTGGAAACAGGACACTGCTGCTCTTGTGCTGGAAGCTGGCAAAGGTTAATGTCATTTTGAGCAAAGCTCTTTGCTTATTTTATGCAAATCTTATGAAAGTTACATAAAAGCAACAACTCTGTGGCTCTTCTGAATGTAATTTTGCTAAGGGGAAGATCCCAACCCTTTTGAAGTTGGTGGCAAAATGCCATTGACTCTTTCAGCCTTTAACCTTCTGTGTACCAACCAGACTGTGCAGGTGCATAAACCTTTTCTGTGACTTTGACTACACCTCAGTACACACATGCAAGTTTTGCTGAACGTTAATACCAGCCAAAATGCAGCACATGTACTATTTATACACTGAAGAACTCCAATTTTCTTCAAAGCCAGATCTTCTGCAGTATCATACAATTACTTTCAGCTGCTTATATGCTTTTACTTCCAGGACTTGCCTTAAATGTGTTTAAAAGATAGGAAGGAATTTCTACCAGGAGATAGCATGAAAGATCAAATATTTTCCCTGTCTTCATTTTCTTTATCTCTTTAGAAGGCTTAGAGACAGCAGCAGGTAATTTGAGGTGTACATTTTGGAAGAACATCACCCTCTAGCTGTTCCCATTACCAAAGCTTTCAGAAAAACGTGGTCACTTCATAAGGATGTCTGACAAGAACTGCCTTCTTTTGAAGAAAAAAAGCTGTTGGTCTTTATCTTCTATTTAAATAAAAACTGAAATAACTAAAAAGATGAAGAGCAAAAAGGGAATAATATTCAGCAAACAGAATATATATGAAAAGGAATTAGCCCCTCTGGTAGGGTTAGACAAGAGAGGAAAACATTTTTTTGCCTGGCTTTGTGCTTGTCTACGTGAGTAATTAAAAAGAGGTGGCAGACTTGGGTTTGAAAACAGGAGGAGTGTGTGCTTGCAGCTCTGTGTGTGTGTGTGTGTGCTTAATCCTACTTTTAGAGTTCATGCCAGTCCTTTCCAGAGTCTAGTTTCAGAAAATGTTATGACAATTAGCTACAATTGCAAACAGGTCATCTGTTGTCCAGAAACAAGACATGAAGTTTGTGTGGGGCAAAAATAGCGGGGGTCTACGGGACTGTGAAAGTTGAATTTGGAGGAAAGTGAGGTTTTTCACACCAGTGTTTTCTCATAAAAAAATTATCACATACCATGTTCCTCCTCTTCATCCTCCCCTTCATCTTTTCTTTTAATGGTACTAAATAAGCAGGATCAACATTTCTTAGAATGAAAATACTAGCTGCCACTCCAGAATTTTACTTAGCCAAAAAATGGTTTTAGGTTCCATAGATGGAGGGCTTGTTTCCTTGCTTATGACTATCTAAATATCCCTGTATTATCAAAATCCTAATTAAAATTAAGGCACTATGGCTTCTCATAGCTCTGTGCCCCAAATTCATCCTCTTCTCTTAGCTTTGTGCTGATGGCATCGCTGGGTGCTGCAAACCCTGGCTGCCCTTCAGCCATCTGCAAGTCCCAGGCTGTGTAAATTCAGAAAGGAGAGATCATAAACAGATTTAATTGCTTGTTTGAGTTTTGTTTGTCTCTTTGCTATTTTCCCACATTTCTTTGTATCTGTGCTGTAAAGTGTAGTCCAGTAGAGCCATTAAATTTGCTTATATTCACTGTGGGTATTAAACATGCAAGTTTGAAGCTGGTGTGAGGAGAAACAAGTGAGGCTGAACTTTTCTCCTCTCCTTTCTGAAATGGCACTGTTCAGGAGTCCCAGAAGGCTTAAGGAAGAAGGTAATATTTTAATTGCCTTGTATTTCTCCAGGAGATTAATAGCACTGTCAGTGCAGGAGAGGGCATGAAGCTGAAATACACACAGGAAGATGCACGACAAGAAATACAAACCTCACTGATGGCTCTGAAGGGCCAAATCCTGCTCCTCTGAGTCCTGTGTGCTGTGGGGATTTAAGGCCAGCTGCTCGTGGCTGGGTTGTGCTGCACGTGGGCTAGATCAGGGCTGTAGGTCCCTTCCAGCTGAACTGTTCTATGTCACCTGCCCCCAGCTGCAACATAAATGTGTGTGTGTACATAAATATAGGAATTTGCTCAATAATTCCTACTGGAAAATCCTTATCTTTTGTAAGGATTTGTGTAAGGAAAACATTTGTAACTGAATCTCTGTGCCTGAGGTATTTGCCAGGGCAGGGAGGAAGGAGGGAGCTGCTGTTTGAACTGACTAGCAGGTACATTACTGAGGGGGTGTCAGGGGCTTTAAAGCTCTCTCCTGGATTTACCTGTAGCCCTGCTTCTAAATCTGATGCCTCAATTTCTTATGCTGAATGGTTCCCCCCTCTAATTATTGTTCTGCTAGTATGAATATGCATCACTGCTTATGCTATAAACCTGAAGGGCATCACAAATAAGTGAGAAGATGAGCTGCTCTTACATTTTGGCACTTTTTTTCCCTCCAATGTTCTTCATGTTGACTCTTCAGCTTACACTGTGTATTAAAAAAAAACAAACCAACAAATAAAAGCCTTATTGTAAGGGAAGAAATATTAATGACAGAGAAAGAAAACATCAAAATTTGTTATTTGGTGTTTGTTCCTTGGAGTCTTTTTCAGTTCAGGCTATCAGGTGGTGGGGGTTGCTCAGCCCAAACAGATGTTCCTGTTCTCAACCAGAGTCTGACTGCAGAGGGAAAAACTGGATTTTTCATTGCTCATACCTCTCGTGAGAGAGGGAGCCATGTGAAACTTAGATTGTACATTACCAGGGAGAAAACAGCTGTTGCCATGAGCTCCAACTCCAGATTTCTAGTTGTCTTTCTGCTTAGCCCTGTGTTGAGACTCCTTGGTGCCTGCAAACACCAGCGGTTTGTTCAGCATGTGGAGTGTGCAGAGGGTGGGGAGAGCTGGCCTTTGTGGGTAAATTGTACCTTCAGTGGTGTAGTGGATTTATTTGTGCAACTAATGGCTTCTGTAAATGGAAGTTACACTGCAGGTAATGCTCATTTCAAAGTCTTCAGTAAATGTGTGTAACGAGGTTGGGGGTACTCTTATGCAGAGGACTAAGCACATGTGAGATGTGATACAAACATTTCCTATACATGGGAACTGTCAAACATCTCTTAGATCAAAGGAAGAAAAGATAGGACACTTGAAAAAAAAAATAAATATAGCTAAGCTCCTATTTTATTTGTCCTTTTAATTGATGGAAGAATGATTCTGCAGAATAATCTACACTCTTGTGAGGAAGTTCTAGTTAGTCTCATGTTTTTCCTCAGCAGGAGAGATGGATGTGAGCTTAGTCCCATGGTTTTACTCACCCTGGTGAATTCCAGTCATGATTCATTCTCACTAATGAGATCAAAGCACAGAGTTCCCCTTCCACTAACACACTGCCTCAAAGGCATTAATTGCTCTCCAAAATATATATAGATATATATGTTGGTAAAGCCACAGAGCTTCATTGTGTTATTGCAGGTGCTTAACCAACCTTTGAGCTTGAAGAAAAATATGATTTATTTTATTGCACTTTATGCCCAATGAATGGATGAGGGATTGCTCTGCAGCTCAGCTGACATGAAAGCAAAGCCTGGCAGGTAGCAGCTCCCTGTGAGCGCTGCCAAAGGTCAGTCCCAGGCTGGGTGTCGGGGCTGATGTAGGACATGCTGATAGAGATAAGGGTGATGAACTTCTATTTTCTAGCCTGAGAAATTGATAGGGCAGCAGAACTGATAGAAATGTAGTGTAATGCCTTTCTAAATGGGCCTAAATGGGATTGGCACTGGAGAGGTGTTGGCAAATTATGGTGTGTTCACTTCTGCCTTCGTGAAATGTTCATTGCAGTTGGTTCTTATTGTTCCCACAAATCAGAAAAGTTGGCCTAGAGGGCTATTTTTTTCTTTAGCTTAAACAGTCCAGGTTGTGGACGTTGTTGTGCTTAAAATATATAAAAAAAAATTAAAATGAATGAAGTGGTGTTTTACAAACCAGTTGTTTCTTGATGCAAGTTAAAATCCAGCAGGTGTGTATTGCAGGTGGGGATGATCAACACTTTATGACAATCCTGTTTCTAATTTTCCTCTAATTTCCTTGATTGCTTATGAGTTAATTGTGTGTGTAGTGAAAGAAAGACTTCAGAATGCTGCTTCATCAGTTAATTAAGAGTAAATCAACAACATTTTAAAAGGGGGTAAAATAGTTTTAGGCTTTTATTTATTTTTTCTTGAGCTGTACCTGCTCTTTGAAATTTCTTTTCCTTCTTCTGAACTCTGTGCTCTTTGAACCTATTGTGTAATTGCAGTTGGCTAGGGAATGAGAAGTTAAACAACTGTTCACATGCTAATCAAGAGCTACTTTTGTGTTTCTAAATCTCTCAAACACCTCTGCACTGCTTGCAGAAGGAATGCTGAGACTGAGGGATGATTTGGTTCTAGTTTGCTAAGGAGTTTACATGAGCATATATATAATTGCACCTCTTTTTGCCAATTGATTTTATTACAGTGCTTAATGGTTTGTTGAATAGTTTATAGGATAATGAATGTCATTTCCTTGTATTATACTATAAATAACTTGGCATATTTTTAATTAGGATAATCACGGTAGCTTTCTCTACTGCTGTAATCAAGCTTTGCTTTTTGCATCCAAGAAATAATGTACATCTATATCAAGTTAGACCAATTATGTTTTTCTAGAGAGTACAAGATTCTGTTGATTGTATTTTTTTTTTTAATAGCACTCCCCTTTTTGAATCTTAGCTCTGCTTCTGTTGAAATGATAATTAGCTCAATTGGATGAGTTTTATTTACTTTAATATTCTGATTAGAAGAATGAATAAGACAGAACTTTTGTTCCATGTCAGATTTTGGAGTTTGACTTTCTGTAGCATTGGAAGACAATCAGGCATTTCCAAGCATAATGTTTAAAGATATTTTGAAACCACATGAAGTTAAATTCTTATTTTGGTTTCAGTTGTAGTTAAGTCTAAAAATACAGAAAAAGTGAAGCAATTCAAGCAAAAGTTTGCAAGTGTTCCAAGTACTGCATGGAGTGATCTCCTGCATGGGAGGAGTCAATGTGCATGACCTGATGTCCAGCACAGCTTGGAGATGCTCAAGGGTCCCCAGCTATGAAGGTATGGCAGTGTGGGAAGACGCCTTAAAGATTATTTAGTTCCACCCTCTGCCATGGCAGTGACACCTTCCACTATCCCAAGTTGCTCCAAGCTCTGTCCAATCTGGCCTTGGACACTTCCAGGGATGGGGCAGCCACAGCTTCTCTGGGCATCCTGTGCCAGGGCCTCAGCACCCTCACAGGGACATGAGACAGCAGGACAGATAGATGGAATTAAGATTAAATCCCCTCTGGCCATCCTGTGCTGCTGTCCCTTGAGTGTGTTCTCTTTTGGCTGTTTCAGAAGTTGCTGGTTGGAAATTTTTTCAATTAGTAGCTTAATCAGAAAAAACCCCAAACCTTTTATGAAGTGATTAATCTTGCCTGTAACTGGAAAGCTGTACCCCTTCCAGTGAAACTTTTTCCTGAAGGAGAGAGTCCTTAGGTTCACGAAGGAATTCTTGAGGAGAAAGAGTCTAGCTCCAGTTTTGCTCTTTTGAGCAAGAAGCTGTTTTCTACTGCCTACAACTTCGTAAAACATTCATTAAGTTTCTGTCTTTCCATATTGCTGTTTTATAAGTGATGGTGGATCTACAGAAAGGCCAACCCCTCTCCTCCACAGAACTGAAAATCCCAGACAGATTCAAATTTACCATTTCCTCTGTTACTTTTGGAAATGTAACCTAGTTTATGTTAAGGGCTGCTTGGTTTCCTGCTGCTGCTATAACTGACAGTGTAAATATCAATTTCATTGCTGAGATTTGGAAGTTGTTAACGTGGCTTTCAGCACATTGCAGAAGGTTTCTGCAGCTTTGCAGCTCCTTTGCAGGGCTCGAGCTGCTCGCTCGCTGCAGTTTTGCAATTATGCCATCAAATACAAATCTAAACATCTGGCTGTTTCTATAAAATACAGAGCCTGAGGAAACTGGAGAGAGCAGTGATGAGTCGGAAGAAAAATCCAGTGGAAATAGAGTTAAATGTCAATGTCTGCATCGTGCCTAGTTAATATTTCACAGGAACGCCGTCAACTTGTTATAGAGCCCGGAGGATTTACACATTTTTCTGACAGATGATCATGATTCCCATCAGTACACTTAATGCCAACATCTGTAGGGTTCTGCCTAATTTGGGAAACAAATATATTCTATCCTCGTCAGAAAAGAATACTTTGTGTGTTCCAGGAAATGCTCGTTACCTTGGGGTCATTGCAATTAAGTGGAGGACAGAGATTTTTCAAGGGGTACCATTACACTTCATTTTTGGCTGCTGGCTTTAAATGAGAGTTGGCAGGTGCCAGTTCCTGGTCTTGGCATTGCAGCTAAAAAATGCTTTTGATCATGGGTCTGAGTAAGAACATGAAAATAATGTATAAACATGGTCATAAGGAAATTTTTGGTCATGCTGTCTATGCTTTATGGGAGAGGAATGTTGGTGATGTATTGTACACAACAGCTTTATATCCTAATCATCACTTTCTTTAAGCTCCACTTTATTTTTTATTATTATTTTATGCCTTTATTAGTCATTAGGGAAAATTTCTCAAAATTTAGGTTTTCTAACTTTCTCTGCCTTAAATTATGGCCAGTCTAGATATTAAAGACAAGGACACCTGTATAAACATTCCTTTTTCTTAAATCTCTTCTAACTTCTTCTGAGCTGGTGAAGATCTTCCCATCAACCTCTGTTTCATTTTGCCAAATACATAACTTCCACTTGATCTCTTCTCTTGGTGATCTTTATTCCCCAGATGATATTTCAGCAGGCTGGAATTCTAAATTATTTATGTGGGTGTGATAATACTCAAGGAAAAAGTTATGCTTCATGTTGGTGCATGGATTAGTTTTGCTTATACAAATGCAGTTGTGTGATACCGGTGTACCATTACTGCAAAGAGAAATAGAGGTGGAGTAGGAATAGAATTCCTTCTCTGGGAAGCACACCAAAAAACTCAGGGAAGGCATCCTGCCTGGACTAATGATATATTTCCATGCCTAGAGCAGGAAAAGTCTGGCCAGGAATTGTGAAAAATGATAACAGGATTTCACATGAGCTATTTGGAAAAATAACAGAAAATGGCGAAAATGGGAAATGTTAACCTGGGTTTGGTAAAGAAAACGAAAAAAAGGCATCTTTTCAAAGAAGTCATAACTTCTAGATAACTCATAAAATTATTTTCTTATAGTTTGTGTAGTTCTGCATATTTCTTACTTGTGACTTTTAAGTTATGCAGAGTAACTATCTATATTAAATTTGGTATCATTGAATTTTAACTTATGCAGTACTTAAGGCAGTTACCTTCAGGGCTGAGGGGAAAAATCAGAATTTTTCGTGAAATGGCCTCTTTTATGTTGGTGTTGTTCAACCAGACCGTGACTAGAAAAGCTTGGAAGGGATTTTACCTGCCACAGGATGTTATTGGGATATTTTTAAAATAAAATCTTTGTTTTTGAATGATGAATGTACTGTTATGTACTGAAATCTCAGCCTTGAGATTTTCTTGGTCCTGTGTTTCTTTGACAAGACGAGGAAGCACAACGGTGCCTGTCAGTGACTCTGATCAGAATAAAAATGAACTTGCAAGCCAATCGAGTGAGTCTCCCCTACTTTATTAGAAGCAGCATTGAGTTAAACAGGAGGAATCCTGCATTTGGGTGAGAATGATGAATAGGGCTTCATTTTCAATGGTTATTTTTTTCTGTTTACTTGATGCAAACTCAGTGTACCACTGATGAAATGTTTGTTCTGCCTCACTTGGTTCCTCTGTGGATTTGGATGTGCAGCGGTCCAGTTTCTAAGTGTATAAAAAAGGTTTCATAAAAGGTAGTAACTCCTTGAGATGCTTTTTGTTTTGCTTTCATCCTGATAATTTTTAATATATTTTGTTGTCTCTGTTTTTATCTCTTTTCTGTATGTGATAATATAATATCATATAGTTTTTGCTTCCTTAACAACAGCCCTGTTACTGCTCTCCTTTTCCCTTTTCAGATGAGGGAGACTCCTTTCTTCCCATCAGTTTTTCCAGGGCATTCTTAAATCCTGAAATCACAGAATAGGTTGGGGAAGAGACCTTTAAAGGCCATCTAGTCCAACCCCTCTGCCATGGACAGGGCAGGGACATCTTCAGCTGCATCAGGTTGCTCAGAGCCCTTTTCAACCTGACCTTGAAAGTTTCCAGGAATGGGGTATCCACAACTTCTCTGGGCAACCTGTGCCAGGACCTCACTGCCCTCACAGGGAAGAATTTCTTCCTAATATCCCATCTAATCCTGCCCTCTGGCCCTGTGAAGCCGTTCCCCCTTGTTCTGCCATGCCAGGCCCTTGTAAAAAATCCCTCTACTTTAGCTGTTTTCTCCAGGCTGAACAACTCCAACTCTCTGGAGCCTTTCTGCCTAGGAGAGGTGCTCCAGTTGCTGATCACCTTTGTGGTCTCCTCTGGACCACATATGAATCACAAATAGTGTCACTTGGTGGAAATGGGAAGGGAGATGGTGTCCAGTGATTGGGCCACCGCAGAAAACCATGAGGACCAAACAATGTCCTGAGGCCAGGCACAGTCGGGGAGTAAAACTATGAAAATTGGTTTTCATGCAAGTATCCAATGACAACCTTAAAGATCTTGTTTTTCAGAGGTAAAATCAGTGGAGTTTGGAAGAGCTCTGGCAATGTGGACTTGTAACTTGTTCATCTTTGTAAATTGTGAGAACTTGTACAGTTCCCCCTTAGTGCTCACAAATCCACGAGTCTTTCTGCTGCAGAAGGTAAAGTTTGTTTGGCCTGGCAGATTAATCTTTGTGGGAGGTTAAACTGGTCACATGTCCACCAAAAGAGGGAAATTATGGACCCAGCTCCACCTCCTCGCTCTTCCTACTGCATTGTATCATGTCCCTTTGAAGCTAAAATCATTCCCAGTGGGATGTTTCTGATGGAACAAAAGCGAGGGGAAAGTGCTGCCCAGGTATGGGCTGGGGTAAAACGCTCTTGTGTTGTGAATCTCCATCAGCACAGCAGGAGATGGAAAGAGAAAAAGTGAACCAGTGGCCAAGGCAGCTTAAAGATTCTTTGTTTTGTGAAGCACAGTGTGGGTAATTCGGCTGTTGGTGCCTGGGTCCATGGGTGTGGTGGGAATGGTGTGCAGAGATCTCAGCAGAGCCTTGAATCCTGCTGGGCTCTGAGATGGAGCTCACCTGGAGTGTCCTCAGGAGGCCTCACTCTGCCCTTCCAGGAGCTGCTTAATACATGTCAGTGTTCCCAGCTGGAGATCTTAGGAAAGTTGTGATCACCTATATTTGATCTACCATCTTTTGTGTCAAATTCTAATAATAATGATTAAAATATGCCTCACTCCATTTAGCAAAGCAATTAGTAAAATACTGTTTGACTAGATCATCTTATCCCGTTTTTATTCTGATTCTCATTGATCAAAACTTTCACAGTTTTGAAGCCTGTTTACAATGCTACAATGTCATCTTTCTGTTTCCTCAAAAGACATGTTTCCAAAATGCTTTCAAATATCCAGCCATTTTAATGAATACCTCAAGGGATCATTGAAATATCTTTAAACAGGTGGTGTGAGTTTAAAAAAAGTCTTCCCCTGTGTATCCATCTGCATTCATCACCTTAGGTCATCTTCAATATTCATATCTTCTACCTGGAATGCTGGTTTTGTCCTCAGTGATAAGATGTGATTTTCTTCAAAATGAAGCATATGGTTTATTTTTCTTGTCAAATTGCCCTTAAAATGTCTTGGATTTTTTTCTGGTATCTGCATCTGCCAGGATTGGAAGACCTATTTTCACTTAAACTATCTCAATATTTATGATAGCGTTCATTACCAAGAAGCAAATAACAGGAAAAATGCATTTTATTTGTGCATCTACACAAGCAGCTTTCAAACATACAAATAGCTTTGGTATGTTGCTGGATCTTACCTAAAATTTTCTCTCAACCTATCAGAAATTTAGTCCACAATGCAATCTTTGGAAATATCTTCAAAACCACTGCTGTGTTTTTGTTGGTTTTCCCCCACTTTTTTTAATGCCACTGAAGAAAATGAATCTAAGAAAAAATGGTTTAAAAATGTGTCCTTGAAGTGTAGAAGTAGGATTGGATGGTGAAAAAAAAAACAAAAAAAAGCCCTGTATTTTTATGTCAAGTAAAGGCAAATGATGAAAAATGATTAGTTTATTAATTCCTAGAGGTCAGTTTAGTTAGACTTGGTTCGATCCATGTCAGTTTTCTGCTACGTTAACCTGTTTGCTTAGAGTTTAAAGAAACTTGCTGCAGTGAAATAATTGTTCTTTATCATCAGCCCACAATGGCTCAATGAAAAATAGATTTAAATATGCTACTAAAGTCAAACACTGTGAGGGAAAGCCTGGACTTCTCTTAGGTTGAGAGGATTAATTTCTCTGCTGATCCCAGAGTTTAGGTGGACTCAAGGCAGGGCCAGGGTGGCCACGGAGGAGTTTCTTCTAGCCGTGGTGGTCTCTAGGGGCACTCAGCAGCGAAGTCACTCAATATCACCAGTGTGAAATGACTTTAGGGGCTGCTGTAGTGGCAGTCCCCAAGTGAAGGTGTAAGATTCAATTCAGGAACTAAATTTTTACCACACTATTTAAGTGGAAGTAAATGCACAGGTCTTTGGGGCCGTCTTATGAATCTGTGGGCTGCAGTTATTCTGCTCAAACACATTTCAGTGGGACATGGCTATAATTCTTGATATATTTTTTGTTTTTTAATTGTTGTTTTATTAGATAGAAGAAGAATAGGTGTCCCTGTTCTGCCACAGGTGTGCTTTCTGTGAGGTGGCACTTTAAATCTACTTGAGCGTCATTATTGAAGAGACGCAAACAATTTAGATCTTAATTGATATTAATAGGAATAACCCTCCATGATGTGAACTTGGCAAGCCAGAAGCTGCAGCTGTTCTCAGCAGTAGTGGCAGTAACAAAGATAATTAATTGTTTTTCCCTGGGAGATATATTTAGATTGTACAAACTAAATATTCTGTTCCCTGAGCCCTAATTCAGGCTTGTATTTGTTCTGCAAATACAGGAAGTGAAACTAAAATTAATATTTTTTGACTGTCACACCATAATGTGAGCTATTGCAATTATTTTTGCGAAATAAAGTATTTAAAATATTTATTTCACAAGTCTTCCAGCGATAACTTAAACAGTTGATGTGTATTATTTTGTTAGCATAAAATGCATAATAATTTGATATTTTAATTTTTTTTGTTGTTGGTTTTTAAGAGCTGGTACTTTACCTGGCCCCAGCAGTAATGTGCAAAGGAGATCATATTGAATATTGCAGAGCATGTGTTCCTGGCAGAGTTTTAGACAAAAAGTATTCCTGAGTGAGCACAACTTCATTTGCTAAGAACTTACAGTCAGCACTATAATCCTCCTGGATTATGAAAGAATACATCAAGGTTCAGTTCTGAAGTGCACAGGGATGTGTTAATGGCATTTCAAAATGTTTATACCCATCATGCAGGAGGCTTCTGTCTGGGTTATTGATTGCCAGGCTTATGAATTCTTTCCATTTTGCTTAAAAAAGAGTGGGAAGGAATCTTCCGAGATCCTTTCCCTTTCTCAGCTGCAAGTGGGCTGAGCACCTGGGGAGTGTTTACTTCTGGTCCTGGTTCTTGAAGCTGTAATAGACACCCCCACAAGAATGTATATTCATATGCTCTAAGTGTGTGGTTTTTATTAATGCTTATTTTAATAGTGGTTGTAAAACTGAAGCATTTAAGTGCAGTTCTTTGAAGGGATGGTGTTTTGAGCGAGGGTTTCTTTCACCGGTTATTTATTTCTACAATAGAAAGTCTCTGGTGTGGGTATAATTTTGTCAACACTGATAACATCCACCCTGAAAATGTAACATGCATGGGATGCTCTGTTGCTTGCTACAACAATAATTTCCTATTACAGGTTTTAAATCTCTGATACCCTAAAAATGTGGAGCTGCCTCAGGTTGGGCTGGACACAGAGGCAACAAGGCTGAGCAAAGCAGGTGCCCTTCAGCACCTCCACAAATGCCTCCCTTCACAGCCAAGAAATGAGGCTTTATTTCCCCAAACTAATATGGCACTAAACCACCAAACTAAACATTTACCATTGTGATGTAAATATTTCCTAAGCTCAGCTTCTATCAAATCCTGCAGTTATTTGTGCTGCTTGGTGAGAGGCACGGACTTTGCAGCAGGAAAATGTGTTCTTTATGAATGAGATGAAGCTCTTTTCTTCACTTGCATCTTAAATGCAATCTAAATGATCCATCATGCCCTACACACAGCAAAAGCAATAGGTATGATGAAAGTCTGATTACATGTAATCAGCAGCAGTAGTGATTTGAATGTTTTGTCCTGTATCTTCCCTCAGCCTACTGCCCAGAAAAGCTGCTCCTTTAGTGTATTCTAAGAAGTTACTTGGGTTCATCAACTGGGTTGGTTCAGAACCCCAGTTCTCTGGATCTCCCTTGGTTATTTTGACCATTACATATCTGGAATATCAGTTACTTGGGATGCTTTTAAAAAATATTAAAAATATCAAACAATCTAGACTGGCATTCAGGTTCACAGCTTGTCAACAACAGTGGATTTGAGAGGTAAAACTGCTTTTGCCTGTGCCCTAAAGTACAGAGAACTGTTCCTTAAAATCCCCAGCTGGGGGAAACTTGGAAATGGGATGCCACTAGAAAAAAACACCTAAGAAGCATTGTTATTACTGTGGTCATAGATCAGGCCAAACCATCTCTTTCTGGAGCACATGCACATACGTTCTGCAGGAATTGTTAAGGATTGCGTCTGCTCCAGTGATTTAGCTCAGATACTGAGGTTGTGTGCAGCAGCTGCAAGGAACAACCAGCGCAGCACCGACGGAGCAGTCCCCTCCATAATTCTCTGACTCCAGCCCATTCACAAGTGAAATCGTTCTGCTGCTGAGCTCCGAAGCTGTGTCTGTCTTCTGGGGAGAATTGCCTGCTTGTACGGTTCTGCATCTCTTTCTTTCCTGCTGCTAGAATATAATTAAAGTTGCTAAAAATACATGCTTTGTAATATTGTTTTTTCTGTGTAGGCGGCTGCTGTTACTCTGTCCTCAGGAGAGGAGATGGTATGAAGATGAATGTCACTTAACTCTATTAAGTGGTCCATATTGCATAGGGATATAAAAACTCTTTATTTGTTGCCTGATCCAAAGTCCTATGAAGTGTTTAAATTAAAAAATATATATGTATATATACAGTAGAGTCTGCTGGCTTTGTTAGTTTTACAGAAGTATTTTTTCCCCATCAGAAGAGAGGAGATTTCTGAGCTGAGAAGTACCACTTTCCTGTTAGCCTGTGAGAATTTACATTCTTAGTGCTAAGGAAATTAGTAGAACAAGCAGGGCCATAATTACTCTGGTTTTACAATACCGACATTGTACCTAATTATGGTTTAGTCTACAGAGCACTCTGTTTGTTTAACAATCCCAGCAGACATAGTTTGAGTATATGTTTTTGCATCACCTGAGTGTAGCTGGGAAGGACTGGCACTGCTGTCAAGGAAGTGGCAGTTGACAAGATTTTACCTATTTTACAGTATAAAGCATTGTCTCACCTTTGATATGCATGAAATCACTTAAGGGTGAGCTGGAATCCGCGTTTAGAGGTAAAGCAGCTCAATGCAAAGAGAGTCTTTGTTCCCTTTTCGTGTGGTAAAACCAGGGCATAATTTTCTTTACACCATTTCAGCAGCTTGCAAAGCTGGTAATAAAAACCTCAGCATCCCTGCTGCTGAAGTGAGATCTGCTATTGCTAACAAAGGTTAAACATCCATCATCCTTTTGACCTGCTAAAATGATGACATCTGCAGGTTTGATCCTGAGTTTACCACCTGTCTGATGCCTTTTGGTTTCTATTTAAAGATGGCCAATTTTTCCTGAGTATGAAGTTTTCGATTTCCTCTCCTGTCTCCTCCTCAGCCGTCATTTGAATTGTAATTAACTTTTCCTCACATATGGAAAGTCTCAAAAATAACTTAAAGATTTTTGGTTAGAGAGAGGGCAAAGATGAGCCTGAGTCTGTATTTGTGATGGATTTCCTCCAGCCTGTTCTGTGGTGAGACCTTCCCTTGTGAAACCTGGGTATGCCATATTTGTTCAGGTGTCCACTAACTCCTTGTTCAGCACATCAGGGTTATGAGCCTCATTTCCATGACTGCAGTGGAATTTCTTAAAAGTTAGGATTGTCTTGGCCACCCTTCAGTCCCCAGGCTTCAGGACAGACTGAAGAAAGCAGTTATGTTAAAAATTAAATTATTTCTTCCTTGGTTTTTGTGCAACTAAAACATTTTGTGAGTGTGTGTGTGATCTTGTATACCATCCTATTGATTCTTTTCCTGATGCTGTCTTTAGTTTTCTAATTGCCTGTTTCTCTTGACCATCCTGTGTGACACAAATAGCCTCAGGGATGGCAGGGATTTGAAAAAGCAATAGCTGAGGAACGACTTCCCACAGGAATGCTGCCTTTGAATTAAATGTTTCCTCCATAAGGGTATGTGGGGCTCTTTTGGTTTTTTGTCAAGTGTCCAAATGTCTTGGCAAGAAACTTTTAAAATTATTTTGACGAAGTTGCTTGATAACATTATCTCCAAAATTGTATTTATTTTCCCTTGTATCTGTTTTGATAGTTGTCTTTTTACAGTATTTTTTTAAAATAGTAGTCAACACTTATAAATTATAATAGAATGTCACCTTAATAAATCAAAAGAATAATTATCTCAACTGATAGTTCCTTGGATTTGGTTTGCTTTTGAATAATTCAGTGCTTAATTTATACTTTTTAAAAAATATGTTAATGTTTCAAAACATCCAATAAATAATTTTTTATGAGTTTTTTAATAACATTAAATAATTCTGAGTGATAGTACTTGGTTTTCCTTCCATGATGAACCAGTGGTGACTGTAGAATGCAACCTAAGACAAGAGCTTGTTCCTGCAAGAGAGCTCTTGTCACAGAAGGGTGACTCTTAGCTCCCTTTAAAAACAAAGGGTTTTGTTATCAGTCCAAACTTGAAGCCTGTAATAGTCTTCCCATCCTTTTATCAATCCAGCTCTCCTTAGTGTCAAGGCTTTGACCGTTTCCCCCTTGTTTCCAAGGAGCCCATGGGCGGATGGGCTCATCAATCCTGCGTGTGGTCACTCAGGGCTCACCCCCTGCCATTCCTGCTCTCCTGGGCACAGGGCAGTAAATCCAAGCAGAGAGGGTTTCTAAACTTGTTTGTAGCTGGGTGACACCAGGCAGGTATCACATCCATCCTTTACTTCGATCCTTCTTTGTAACATGGACTTTTTGGGCAGAATGTAGGCTGCCCTCCGAAATACTCTTTTAAATTGTTCAGCAGCAACCTTTTGCTAAATATTGCATCTTGCTGCCTGTGAATAACATGTTTGCCTATTCAGAAAATCACATTGAAGACCTACTGACAGCAGCAGCTAATATCACAATACATTGCTCTCTAGTGTGTGAAAATTATTATTCAATGTATGCATTTCCAAATTACACCTTAAATTATTGGTCTTGGATCATGCTATCAGAAAAGTCAGACCTGAACTGCAGAAGATCATAATTGTAACTACTTTCCCAACTGTTAAATTGCAATTAAACCTATATTAGGCAACCCTTTGGCGGGCCTTTTACTTAATTTTTACAATTTAACTTAGAACTGTTGATTGTAGTTATTTAAAATAATGGATACGATTTCAGTAGGGCCCAGCATAAATGTGGAGCTATTTGTAGGATAAGAGTCAACTTTATAAAGGGGTTTACATGAAAAATAGATTATTTTAGTGGCAAGTTTCTTATATTACTACTATATTTTTAATATTTGGTATTATCCAACTTGAATAAAATAGTTAACCCTGGTAATGAGATTTTCCTTTCAGCTCTTTATGTAGACACTATTTAGAAAGGCATCTTAGCTTGGTTTTCCCCTAGTTCTCTCATCCTTTCAATAATTGAGTATAGTTTTAAGTTATCTTAGTATTTAACCCCCTTTCCCTGTGGATTAATTATCCCAATATATAACAACTGTGTGTTAAACATATGCAGTTGCTTACAGAAGCAGATTTGGCTGTTTCATTCAATATAAGTCTCTTGTAGCACAAAACAAACCCATCATATTTAAGATTTCTCTGGTCATTAAAATTGAATTATGTAATAGGCTTCCATCTGCTATTGAAACCTGTTCATCATTATTTTGTGTCATTTTAAGTGGGAGCATTCTGAGAAATGCTTAGTGACAGCAGGCTTGGCTCTTGTGGCTGCGAGAGCAGGGTAGGACAGGGCTTCCTTCCTTCCTAGCTGCAAAAATATGTTTATTGTCTTCTGAGAAGGTTTTCTCCAAGAGTTTGGTTCTCACTTCTCCAGCCTTGCCGTGTTGTCCAAAATTTTGGATTTTATTTGTGCTGTTAAACTGTGTGGTGTGTGCAAGTTGCAAGCTCCTCCCCTCATCTCCCCCGGCCCGCTGCGTTGATGGCTGTGGGATAAAGGCAGCGCTGCCATCCATCAAGCTTGGCCACTGTCTGGGTGACACTGATGCTGGTTAGCAGAGCAGCCAGCACTAAATGACTGGAGATGGAGCGACAGAGGAGTGTGCAGGGAAGATGGATGGCCCCGTGCTGCTGTGCTGGAGTGGGAGCTGGGTAAACGGGACCTGATCCCCGCAGCGACAGCTCGGAGCCCACCGGGGCAGATGTGGGCTCTGCTGGAATCGTGAGCCAGGCAGGGCAGGAATTCCACTGCTGCATTCAAGGCCTGCATTGGCAACCTGTGAAGGAGATCGGCTGGGGAACTTCATGAGAGCAAACCATTTAGTTGATAGAAGACTGTATGATTTCAGGATTAACCTTTTTGTTATCCTAGCCAAGATAAGATTTTTGGCAAAAGGAATAACATTTGTGCTTGAGTCCTAAAACAACAAGCGAATCAAGCACCAGTAATAACATAGCCTCAACATTTTCCTCTGGGGAAATAGAAAGTAAACAAGATGGTTCAGCTCAGTGCAGAAACTTTATAGTTCCTTCCATACTGCTTTGGGTTTTTTAATCCTTTATGAGAACCTATTTTTTCTGGTTTTTCGGTATAACTTTGTTTTTCCATTATGCAGTCATCTGAGTTACCTAGATATAGCTTTCCTTCATAAACTTATCTGCACTTTAAGAAAAAACTGAAAACTTCATTTTTATTCAAAGTGGTGATAAGCAGAGCATATTTTTTCTTCTTATTCCCATAATGTTCCCAGTGTCTTAAAATATCAGAACAGTTTATGTGCTTTTCCTTCCTTGTGTGGACAGATGTCATTCTATTACAGTTTGAAATATTCAAATGAAATGGCTTTGTTATGTTTTACATGGTAAGAAAACTACCAAATTAAAACAATGACATCATTGATTACCCTTTGATAGATGAAATTTATCTAAATTAATTATCTTTCAGTATTTGCTAAAAATGTTCATATGTGAAAATTCATGATGATAGAACATCTGCTCAGCAGAGGGCTTATCAAAGGTATTGTAATAAGCTATGTAATGAATGTTGCAGCTTTCAAAAGAGAAAATATTTTGTGTGGCATTTATTTAAATAATTTGTCTCAAGTCAGGATTTCCATCCCACTTTAAGAAAAAGAGGCAATTTTGCCGTGAAAACATCATAATTGAATTTGGAAGCTTTACAACATAGCGAAGGAAGGAGCGTAACTTGGAAATCTCTGAGTTCCAAGAGCTAGCACAGATAGGAGATGAAAAAGGTTCATTTGAAGTCCTGCTTGGAGGCACAGTGAGCGGCGCGCTGCGGCGAACCGGGTTTGAAACGGGCGCCGGGTGACTTGTTCTCAGTCCCCATCCGTCTGCTCGTTCCTTCTGCTCTTCAGGAGTTTGCCTGTCAGACCTTTTGGAGATTTGATCCTGGGAGCAGCTGAAAGCCTGAGTCTTTTCTCCATTGAGCTTCCTGATGAAGCAGCAAACACGTCTGTGTACAAGAAATGTATTATTCAAGTCATCGCTCCTAGAATTTCTTTTGTGTGTGAAAGTTTGTGTTGCTTATCCAGGTGTAGTTCCTTGGACTAGGAAGTCTCCTTATATACGAGCTCCTGTGGAGGGTCTTGCCAAGATGCTTGCAGTTCCTTATAAAAACTTGGTTTTTATTTCTGTAAATTTATTAACTTTTTCAAGTCTTCTGTCACTCCCATTTCTTCCTGTCAAGGAGGAAGTGAAATTGTAATATTATGAACACACTATGATAATACAGTCTAAGGTGGTGGAGAGGCTCAGAGGTTTTCACATTCCCTACAAATGTTTTTTTCAAAGTCATTTTGTTCTTTGACGTGGGAAAGAAAGAAGGGTTGTTTCAGTGGAAGCCTTTGAAGGCTTTGCACGAGTGAGAACATTTTTGCTCATGTTCCCCCTGGCACTGGCTGTCAGCAGCTGAAAGGGCACCTTGTTGACTCTGGTACAGGGCTTGTCACCCTTCTCACACTCAGGGATAAGTGATGGTCACTTTGACCCTCCACCCTGACATTTACACTCAGTCCATGTCAGGCTGCTTGGAAAGAAGGACCGCTTCACCCTGGGGAATGTGTTCACATGTTTCCTCCAGTTTTGAAGGAAGTGAGGGATAATTGTGAAGAAATGGTTCAGAGGGAGCTTCTTGGGCCTTCAGCCTCCCTTCTGTCTAGGGCTGCTTGGAGCAAGGATTGGCAAATGGCAGGATTGCAGGTAATGTGTTTCTATTAGGGTCTCTCTATTGTGTTAGAGAAGGCACTTGACTATTCTGTGGTATTTTTGAGCCATTAGGGAACATAACTATCATGTCATTTTGTAGTTTGCTGAGATAGGTATTATTCTGTGACCCTTTGCTGATTAGATAAAAATTGGCTTGGGAATATTTGGATATTTCTCATTATCTGAGTATTTCTTAAATTTCTCTGTCCATAGATGGTGCCAAGTTGAGTCTGAATAACCTTCTCTTGTTCAAATCCAGGAGGGGACTTGGGGTCAACCCCCCTTAATGGAAGAATGTTTTTGGCAAAGGAAGAGCAAAAAAGAAGAAGGTACAAGACAGCCCCTAAACTTATTACCTGCCCGCTTCCAAAAATACTCCAGGATTTGCATGAAACAGTGAATGTTTCTCATCTTCTTGTTAGTACTGACCTCTATCAATATTTGCTTCATCTGGTCCATGAATTATAGTAGTGCAGAGCAAATCCAAAAAAAAAAGAGGAATTCTTGTAACTGTGTGATGTAAATAAGGAATTTGAGTATGACTATTATGGGCTGAGAACTAGGATGTCTGATGTCACTCCAAAGACTGACCAGACTCCAAACAAGATGTCTGTGATCTTGCTGGGGGGAAGATGTGCAGACAGAGGAAAGTTTACACATGGAATTTAGGCATATGTGGCTTAAACTGAGCATATGGTGCTTTTACTGATGGGTACCTGTGCGTGTGCCTTGCCTATGGATAAAGCAATTAGCTGATTAGTAAATGCTGAGTAAGTGGTAACTAATATGCCAGGAGCTGAATAAATATGCATAAAACATTCATATTCCTGTTTAGAATGCTACATGTGAACATACCCACAGCTCTCTAAGCCCCCTTGCATTGTGGAAGCACAAATCAGGGTTTGGTAGATCCTGGGAGAGATTTTTGGGTTCTGTAAATAAAATTTCATGGCTTTGAGCAGAGCTTTATACTGAACCAGGCAGGATAGAAAGAAATGGTTTCATAACCATATTTTTATACCCTGAATGTAAAACTCTGTTTACTGTTTTGTAAGACACATGCCAAGGATTTTGTCTGTAGTTTAGTGCGGCCAAAATGTAAATGTTTTACTGTATGCTGGGCTCTAAAAATGTAGATTTAACTCAAAAGGTAGAAAAGGTTTGAAAAGCATTACACAAAGTCTGAAAGTCATAAGTAGGAAGTGCTGTGCATGCTCTTTCTTCACATCTCCCTTTCAGTTACAGTAATTTAGGTTTTAGTGTATGATGAATTCTGTCATAAATTACTACCAGAATACACTTTTCAACTTCGGAGTAAATTTTGCTGAAATTAATCTGGAAACCCTCCCATGCTTCAGTGAGAGATCAAAGAAAATCCCAAATGGAAAACATGCTTTTGAGAGGGGGGAAAAAATAGTTCTGAGTTCTTAAGCTCTTGTAATGAAGATAACTTAATTAAAATCAAAGCAAAACTAATTAAGAACTTAAAAGTGCAAGTTTTTGGTTGCATAATATCCCTGAAACATGGCAGAATGGGTTTATTATCACTGGCAGAAGTTCCTGGTTGTGCAGGCAGGTGATGCACTCACCACTGGATCCTAATGGAAAAGTACAGCTGGATTGCAGTTCTCTGACCACTCCTTTTGGCCTTTCTGCTCTTTCTCAGTCTTCCTGCTTCTGAAAACAAACAAACAAACAAAAAAAGCCATTTTGGCAGGCAATTCCCCTTCTCTCCTGTGAGTTTTGTCTGGGTATGCAGGTGGGGACAAACCAGCTGATATCGTCTATCATTTTATAGTTTTTAGTCATGGATTTCATGGTTCATTCCTAGATCTTGCCATTCTCAAGTGGAAAAAGAAAGCATGTTCACACACACATCCCCCTGGTCTATGTGCACCTTTTCTTGCCCTTTTCCTTCCTTGGAAATAGAGAGAGAATTGAAAATTTCAGCATTTTTTTTTTGTTTCACTTGAATCACGGTGAAAGTATTTTTTTTTAAGTGCAAAATTAAATGAAATCAATTCATGAGGCATTCTTACTTCACACTGATCTTAAGCTATTGCTATAAAATCTTTTAAAAATTATGTTGTGATGATCTTTTATCCTTCAACACTCATTCCCATCGTGCTGTATCATATCCTTCAAAAGCCTCTGTTGGAATGTGCTTTTTGGGTTAGCGTGCACATGTGGTTTTTCTGAATATTTAGTGAAAGCCTAATGAGCAGACTCCCTTTATCAGGCTGAGTTTTGCTCACTTTGAAGAGCGTTGCCATATGGGAAGTTTGTTTTTCTCAGGCTGTCTCAGGTGCTCTTGGCAGATGGAGCTGGAAGTGCTCGGAAGACAGAGCACCAAGCAACTCCCATCCAAGCGGCTGGGGGGTCACCAGGACCACAGCAGGAGCCTGGCAGATCCACAGGGAGCCCGAGAGAGGGACTGCTGCAAGTGGGAAGCACAATTCTGGAATTCAGCAGCTTCTCTGGGCACCTGGTTCCTTAACCAAGGCAGTTCTTAATTAGATTCACAGTGAATCTGTTCCAGTCTCGTGACAGAGCTGGAGAACACTCGATTATGTAAGTGTTATTTCCCCTATAGTTCTTTCCAAGAGCCCTGTTGACTTGCTTTGCTTCACTGCATTCCCTCAGATAGGAAGGATGCAGATCCCTTTGACCCCTAACTGTCCCTGTGATTGCAGGCAGTGCCCTTTAGCCCTCCTTCTTTAGGAGCTGAATGCAAGTTTACAGAAGCAGCTGCCTTTTTAATCCAGCAGCATTCCTGGTCCAGGCAGACATCAGTCACTGCCTTGTGTGCTGGTTGGTTGATTGGTTTGTTTCCCTTTTTTTTCCCCTTTTATCATCCTAGTGGAATTTTGGTTTTCCAAGTTCAGTGTAATTTCCTACATTATAATTGTAGTTGATTTCCTAATGGAGATTTTGAGCTTTGTCCTCTTTAAAGTATGCTTATCTTTAAAAAAATACATTAAAAATCAACATGTTTTTGGCTGTGGGAACATTGACTTTAAAACAAAGGCACCAGCTTTTCTTTTTTTTTTTTTTAAACTTTCCTTCTAAGAGGCACTGCCAGGTGTTTGCAGCACAGGATAGGAGTATAGGAGTAGTATCCTTAGGGAGGCAAAGCTTTCATTTACCCATAGAGGGATGATTTCTCACCATCTGCTTTCTATCTCAAAGAACTGGGATGTTAAAAACCTGAATTTTCCCATCCTCTGGGAGCTTTCCTGCGCAGCTCACGTAGTACAGAAGGAAAAAGGTGTCACTGAAAAGAACTGTTGTACTCATTCCTGGACCATCAGAGGTGACTATTTTTTAACAAGAGGGTTGTTGTGGTTTTTTTTTATTTTTTTAAATCTCGCTAATTAGTGCGTGTTTGTGATTAACTGGTGCAATTCATTCTGTAAAGATAACAGGTGAAAATAAAAATAATTCTATAGTTATGCAAAAGAAAAACATTTGAGAAAGCACTTTCAGAGCCAATGAAACCCGGAGGTAATATTAAACTGCTTTATTTGAAACAAGATCTATTTTTCAAAGTGTTTTATAAGTTAGTGGTTTTTTGATTCTGCTAGGTTTTTCTCGAGATAGAGAATATAAAAAGCTTAGATCTCCATAATTTCTGTATTGTTGCATAAAATGCAAATCAAGAATTTAATAGTATGGAAATAGCTAAATTATTTCCATTTTTTAAAAAAAAAGTAGCAGACAAGCCTTTTCTCAAGCACACATGCTCAACTCTGAGCTGTGTATGAAATTGCTTTTTAGAGCTTCTTTATATCCAGTTACTTAGGCTACTTTCATAATCTTTGCCCAAAAGAGGAACAAATGCAAGATTTTTTTTTTGTGTAAACATGTGTGACCATCTGCAGATTTGAAAGAAGCTGTTGCACTCAGGAAGGGATAATCACCCTGCCAGGTTTTGTTTCTGACAAGATTTCTATTCTGTAGGTATTGTACGTGCAGTTATTTGGGGAGGTTCATGTAGAACCCGACATTTGTGTGACCTTGACTGTAGAGATGTTTTCACAACTTTGCATTTCTATATTTATTCAGTAATATTTTTTCCCTTAGCTGTCTGTGAAGAGACCTCTAAAAATAAAAAAAAAATTGTCATGTTAATTAATGAAAGAATTTTCAACTCTTTTTTGCTCTGAGGAATAATCATTCCGGAGTGGTATAAATAAGTGGACATGTTTGGCAATACCAGTTTTAATATTCCCAGGTCTGTTATAAGCAGATGTGCAATAAACAGAGAATTACAGTTCATCCTGTAGTACAAGCAGGAATTTATCATGGATTTCAAGAATACTCTAAAACCATATATTATAGAGTTCTTCTCTGTGTTTCTCATACTAGTATACAGCTTTGAAATGCTAAAACTTGCCAAACTCTCTCCCTCTTTCTGACTTCTGGGATGGTTTTTCAAGATGTGCTATCAAAGCAGGGCCTTTAATCATCTCCCCAAAAGCTTTAAGCAAAACCACTCTATGTAAACTTACACTCTGAATTATGCAGTTGCTCATTTTTGCTGTTGAGGGGATGGAATTAAGATATAACAAAAATCCTTTCATTCTTGCAGGCTTAGAGGAGCTGTGGTATAGTGAGTTTAAGAAATAGGAAATATATCTACATAGTAGTTGCAAATTTGGCTTGCTTGAAACTGATTGTCCTCAGTATTTGGGAACCTGACCTCAGAAATGAGGCCTGCACAGGGGAAATGATTAAATGATAACTGGAATAAAGTGTTCTTGTTGTTTCCTTTAGTAATCATACTTTCCATGGCTTTTGGAGTGAACTAAACCAGTGGAGAGATCTACAAGTGCATTGAGTGTTAATTGTCTCCTTCTTTATTCCTGGTTTTATGTCTTTGTGACAGCATTGACTCCAGTGAAGTTATTTCTCTCTTGTGCCAGTGTAAGAATAATGAGGAAACCTTTTCCCAGCAATCTGCAATGTAACCTTGTGGAAGACACTCGTGTAATTTATATATTGATAAAATGAATATAATATATTGCACAGAGGTTTTGTGAGCTTTAATTAATATTAGAATAGTTTTACATTGAATAATGATGGAATAGTCTTGAATTAATTAACTCTAGATCTCAAGGACATCTGCCTGTGGTGGTTGCATGCAGCAGATAGCGGGGGTGTGCCAAACTTCCCAGAATTGCCCTCTTTTAAAAGCCATTTTTTTCAAGGTGCCCCAGTGTTGACTTTAAATTCTTTGTTTGCGAATTTGTCATGTGAACTATAAAATAACTTTCATATAAAACTGAGGTGGGATTTGGTCATTAAAATGCATCTAAGGAAATAGCTGAAAATAGATGTGTTTATTTAGGTAGAACTTTGCTTACAGAAATATATCCTTGAATATTTGATTACTTGAAACAATTTAAAAATATTTTCTGTGGCAGGAGAGGCGAGTGGGAAACCTCCCTGGTGGTAATGTGACATTAAAGCTTGTTGGTTTCTATCTAGTGAGCAAATTTACTTCATGGTAAAATACTTACAAAAAGAACAGAAATCTAAAAAAAATTATTTCATAGAAGTAGTTCAGGGTGATGCTGTTCCTGTCAGGTTGGAAGGGTGATGGGCAGCTCCCACTGAACCCTCAGCTGGATGTTAGAGTTCCCCAAGTGAGGGCATCAGATACCATTAAATTATTACTTCATGTTGTTCCTATTGTTTGCTTTGATTTTTGCTTTTTGAATCATTTCCTTTTCACTTTTCATTTTCATTGTGCCACTTTTTTTTTCCACTTCACCTTTAACCATTTCATTCTAACCCATTCTCATTTCCAGAAGAGCATCCCTTGTGTGACGTAGGGGAGTTCCTGTGCCGCGATCGCGTCACTTGTGTGTCCTGGCACTGGCTGTGTGACGGGGAGCCCGATTGTCCCGACGATTCAGATGAGTCCTTAGACACCTGTGAGTAAAGGAGGAGCCACTCTTTTATTTTATCTCCCTTTTAACATTTTCAGTCGCACTAACTACACAACTGAAAGGGCGGATTCCATTTTGTTTTATAAATGAATCTTCCTGTCGAGGGGAGCTGGGTACGTTCTTTGTGTGAGAGACGGAAGAAATGGAAGAGGTGGAAGGTGTTTTGTTCTTTTCCCACTCTGTAATGAGCACTGTCACTGGAGCAGATGTGCCCTCTGCTCTCACCGAGCTGTCGATGGGCTGAGAGGGCAGAGTCAGGCACAGGAAAATGTGTTCCTCTAAATACATTTAGGGCGAGGTGGGGTGGAGGAGAAGAGTGCAAAATATTTTCAATACAAATATGAAAAGCATACAAACATCAAAGGGAGGAATGAAAGAAGATATGAGAGCTGTGAGGGGGAAAGAAGCAAAGAAAGGAAGATGACGGAAAGCTTTAATAAAACATATTTAATTATAGTGAAGACCTTGTTGGTTTTTTTGGGTTTTTCTAATGTGGCTAAGAGCTTCTGAACACCAGAGTAGCAACCTCACAGATGTTTTTCTTATCAGCCTTGTAGACTACTGATGAGGTGTTATTAAATCTTAATGTTCCCTTGTTTCCTGTGTTCTGAGGAAAATGAGGGAATTTCCTGATTTTATCCCCAGGATAATCACTTAATGTAAGAGAAGAACCATGTATTTTGTATCAAAGCAATACTGACAATCAGGAAGGCTGGAAATGGGGTTTGCTGCTCAAAGAAAAGAAAATATCAAACATCAGACAGTATTTAGGAGTCTAATCTTTAAAATGAGGGACAGAAGCTCAAGATGTCTGGGAGCCATTTCTGTCTGGGCAAACACTGCGGTGCTGATTGCAGCCTTCCCGCTCCGGCGCTTGTTCTCTGGAACAGATCAGAAATTTGCCTCTGGGGCTGTGGCAAGGGTGCTCTGATTAACCACCTCCAACACACTTTGGGACTCTCAGCAACAACACCCTGCAGTGGGAAGCATTGGGTACAGCTGGGGTTTTGTTACTGCGCTGCTGATTGATTACTGCCTTCTGTAAGGTGTTCTCAAGCACAGTGTTTAATATGAGCTGATAGAAGTTTTTCTAACTCATGAATATCAAGATAGGAGCACAGAAATGGTCACACACACAGTTTTTAATTTGCCTCGTGATATTCACCACGTTGTTCCAAATCCAGCAGCTTGCTGGATGCCCAGGTATTTTCCTCTTGAGAACTTTGCATGGTTATTGTACTGGTTTGTAAGACCTGTGCTCAGCAATGCCATTTAAAGTCACTCTATATAAAAAACATGGCATTTGGAGTTTATTGATGGCTTTAAGAAAAGGAGAAGGGGTGGGAAAGAGACATCCCGACATCAACCAGCGTGGTCCTCTCAGAAACACCTTCCCCTTTGCAAGTGTGAACAGTTTCTGTCAGATGCTTTGCTTAGGCTGTCCTAAGCCAAAGGCAGGAGTCAGCACCGTGGCTTTTCTGGTTATACAGAAGGAAAGTGTTTGAATCCTTATTCTTTTCCAGCTTCCTTGGCCCTTTGCTTATGAGCTGCTGGTTAATGAGGTGCCTGGGCAGCAGCTGACTGTGTGGGCTGAGATAACAATCACCTTAGGTCTGCTGCCCTCTCTCACCCTCTCAGTTCCACTGAGCCCAGGACTGAGTGAGAACCAAGTGAGGGCACTGGGGCATTGGTTGAAACTTTGTTACCGAATTGCTCACGATTTTGTGTTGGACTGGATGGTCCTGTATTTTTTTAGTCAGCATAATTTGCTGTCAAATTGTTGAAATATGTGTGCCTACTCCAGCTTTGTCAGGTAAGTTGTTTCTCATTAAAGATGGATATAATGGTCCTGAATTTTTCTGCTGATACTTTGCACTGCGGTGTCTGTAGGAACTTATAAATTACGTTCAAAATATTCTTATGATATATTTGATCCCTGGTGCTAATGGCAGCGACACAGCACATTCAGTTTTTGTGCACAGAGTCATGTGTCTGTTTGTTTATAGATGAATGCAGCCCCTATTTGTCAGCTCCTTTTTGACTTACATATGATGAATTATTTGGTGTAGCCTGACAGATATTGCTAGTTGTTCCTATAGCCGTAAACAAATGGATTTTGATTGATTTTTCTGTGGATTTGTGCCTAGTAATAGGGTTTTCTGGGTTCTAATAACGTGCAAGCATTGATCAAAGCTTTTCCTGCAAGTGGAAGTTCTTAACTTCTCTCCTGTGGGGATTTCAAAGTGTTGAAAAGGAGAGAAATTCTCAAGCTGCAGCTTTTCCCATGGTGAGAATATGAGAAGTCTTATTAGTCTCATCACTCAAGCATCTATTTGCAGAAAACATCCAGGAACTAAATATCTCTGTGAGCTCTCTCCTGGTGGCTTTTTAACCAAGTTTTGCAGTAGAACCTGAAAGTTGCTCTCCTGTACAAACACACATGATATGTCTGTATCAAGTAATTGCTTCAGGAACCCACCTCAAATCCTGCAATCTTGTTCCTTTATTAGTGTTTGTAAGGAGATCTAGGATGGGACAGAAAGGAGGAAAGGGCGGCATTCCTATTTATTGTTGAATTCAGTGTCTGTGTTAGCAAAGGCTGGGGCAGGGCTCTGTGCAGGCACAGCTTCCTTGAGCTCTCAGGGGTTGTGATGGAGCTGTCCTGGCTCTGCCTGTGTTGTTTTCAGCCAGCAGACAGCTTCCAGCACCAGTCTGTTCCCCCTCTTCTTCCATCTTCCTCTAAATGGTCTCACAAACAGCTTTGTAAAGCCAGAAGTGAACTCCTACAGCACCTACACCTGTGTCCCCTTCTGTTTCTTAGCAGCTGTAGCTCTTTCTGCTCTCTGAAGATGTTGGCTTTTACAGTACTAAGGAACCTGGCTCAGTAACTCAAAATGAATAATTTAGTGAAGAAATTCTGTTGCTTTTCTGTTCAACAGTTGTTCGTGAGAAAATTGATTTTTTTTTTTAGAAAAATAATATATATTAATAAAACTCTTGACCAAGTAATTTTTACCCTTTCTTAGGTGGTCTCTCAGTTGTTCACAGGGCTTTTGCAAATAGTCAGGATTCAAAAATCAATTTACTCAACCTAATCAAATGATGCTGGGTTCTTCAGCAGGCTAAATCAGCAAGCTCACTTGAAATCAATAGAACTTTATCAGACAGGCCAGAATCTGGCCAGACAGTTTGGCTTTTACAGATAGCTGCGAGTCTGGAGGCTGATGCAAATGTTCAGAGGGCCTTTCTGTAAAAAGGAAAAATAAAATGGCTACCTGCAGACTCACCTAACAGGTGACTTTGGTGGGACAATTACAAAACTCAAATCCACAGAAAAAACATAGAGTTTAAAAACAGAAATAGTGACAACCATTTGTATCATCTACTGATTCCACTACATTCTGCTGTAGGCAGTTACTACTTAAAAACATCGATTTAATACTCATTTTCTTGGGGGTGGTTTTAGTGGTGTTTTTTTGGTTGTTTTCTTTTTGGTGTTTTGATTGGATTTTTTTTTTTTTTTTTTGCTTATTTTACCATTCATGCCACTAGTATTGGTCTTAAGCTGCAAGTATCTTCCTATCTCAGCAACTGCTATAGTGGCATAAGTAGAGAACCTCACTAATTGATTGTATCTTAAAGATCCAGTTTTACACCATTGTTATTTTGGGGTACCTGTGTGTTTTGTATTCCACAATTGTACCTGTGAATAACATATTCATCCTAAGTAAGCCATGCCCAAGCAGTACCATGGTTTCTGAAACCAGACAAATATTTGATGTGATGTGCTATTACCTGCTCTTCTCCTCAGCCTCCTACTAACAGAGCTGAGATCTAAAAGGTGCATTGGCAAATTACTCCTTCCATTTAGTACTTAAGGCTTTTTCTGTGTGTTTGCAGCTCCAGAACTCATCTGGTTTGCGTGTTGTTTTCAAATCTCAGCTCACCAACGCCTCTCTGTCAGAATGTGTTGTGCCAGAGTGAGGTGTAACAAAGGAGCAGGGAGAGCAGTTGCTTCATTTCTATGGCTTCTTTTTGAGATTGTGCACACTGATTATGTTTGGGTATTGTAACTCTGGGTGCAGCAGTTCCAGCACAGGCTGATTTGCTGTCTCTCAGCCGTGGAGCAGAGGAAGGTGCTGTAACACTGCCTGATAGTTGCCCTGTGAAGAGAGACTCGAGGTCTGGCACGAGGCTCCCCTGAGCTCCTTTCAGATCTGTCTGTGGCAGAACAGGCAGCAGAGCTTTGCAGCAGCACAGCTGGTCATAGAACCATCTATGACCCCAAGTACTGCTTGAATGTCATGAATAACCTATGGGAGGAAAAAACCCCTACAAAAGGAGATGTCCCACTAACAGAGCAGAGCTTTGTAAGGTGCTGCCAAGTCCGAAACTGTCTGACACTCATTTATTTTAGCAGCAACAAAATCCTGACAACATTTCACTCTGCACAGCCAGATGGCAACTCTTATCTCTCCTGTTGTCCTCAGCTGCCCTTTGTTTGTGATCCTGACATTGTTGCTCTGGTATTTGAGCTTTCCTAAATGTTATCCAAGTACTGTTTGCATACCTTCCACCTACACAATTTATTTGTGGCTGACTGGTCCCCAGTTGAAACAACTCTGGTTGCCATTAATAAATCATCAATTTTGAATGGTCCCTGTCTCTGGGAGTTTGAGTAGATGTATCCTTTTGGTAACATGTTGAAATTATTTCTGATAATTATCTTCCTCTGGGATTTTAGGGAATGTCATCTTCTATAATCATGATTAAACTGAAGTTGGAGGAGCAAAAGAAATGCAGCAACCAGAAGTGCCTTGTTTAAAAGCTCGAGTCTCACTTTGTTTGCTAAAAGTGTGTCTTTCATTCTCTGGATGCTAATTATGGGAGACTAGTTTCAGAAGCTTAAAAATTGTTAATTGGGTACCTCTGTTGTAGTTCTTTTACCAGCAAAGGATAAGATAATTGGATGCAATGTTGCTCTTGTGGTATGAAACAATAAAGATAAAATTTCCTAAAGCTCCTAATTCTTTTATGAGTAGATTCATTGAAATTCAATAGAAGCTGGGATCCCAAACCACTCTTTAGTAGCTTTGGAAAATCCCAGATCAATAAATAATGTGCATACATTGAAGGTGCAGTGCCATGAAACTGCTAAAGGTGTAAATGAAGAAAATGCTGGACCTGAGGGGAAAATGTGATCTTGTGTTTTCACTCTTTATGATTTTGGTGTGCGTAGTTACTGTTGAACAATGAATCTGCTACATAAAATACCTTCTTACACCTATTTTTCAGCAAGATATTTGAACGTGTTACTGGCCAGGTGTTAATTTAATCTGCTTTGAGATGATGAATGTGTACTGCCTTTTTCTTTCTGCATCAGGATTGTTCCTATCAATAGTGTAAAACTTCTAAGGCTCTTGTAGGAAATGAACCACAACAAAATGACAAATGTCAACAAATTTTATGAAACTGTTGCTAGTTTACATAAAATTAAGTTAAATGCTTAATGCAGCAATACAATATTGCCAGCTTTTATGTTAGCTGGTGAGAAGAAGTGTTTCTGACAAAACAAGATGAATGTTTTGAAGGAATATTAACTTTTCTGATACTATTTGTACAGACCTGAAACAAAACACACTTCCCACGGAGGCTCTTCTTGCAATTTACGCTGCTAAAGCTGCTGTGGTTGGTGAACACTGGTAAAGAAAAGACTTATAAAACATATTTATTCTGGGTGGAGCCTTTGCCATCCTATTTACTGGCATGTGGCCTCTCAGGGCTGCTGTGCTTCATCCCATCGAGGTGGTTTGCTGTTGTCTGCCACCTTTCCCTGTGGAAAACATCTCAGTGACTCTGACCTGGGCTTCAGCTTTTGACCTCTGTTTTCTCCTTACTCCATCATTTGGGAAAGCAGAGAGCTCAGCCCCTCTGGGAGAGGTGGTTTTGCTGGTGTGATGGGATTGCTGATGTTCTGATAGTTAACGGGGTTTAGAGCCAACAGTGTGGAAAGGATGGGTGTCAGTGGTGCTGGTACCCTCTAAGCCCTTTGGGAAGGTTCCAGAGAAGCACCCCAGTGAGACAAATCCTGCATTGCCATCCCTTTGAAGGAGCTCAGCCTGTTCCACCGTGGTGTTTGGGGCTGCTCTTGATGACACCCATTGTCATCCTGAGGGGGATCATTCTTGGAGGATGTTCCTGCCTTTCGCTCCACTGATTCTGCTCTTTTTCCCTCTGGGCTCCCCATCTTTGGCTGCTGGGGAGTGCTTGCCTTGGGATAACTTTGATGCTTCTGCATTTCCTTTGTGTCACAGCCAGCATACAGGCAGTGCTGCTGAGGCTCCAGAGAACATTCAGAGCCAATTCCTTTTTCTAATTTCCCAATGGGCTCTAATGCTACTTCTGGGGCATAAGCACGTTGTCCCATCACTGGGATACAAGCGTTTACCTTATCTGTGCAAACTGGTTTGTTCACTTTTTGTCAGGGGAAGTGACTTTAAATACTTGCTGGGATTAGACAGTGTCAGGTAACACTCTGGGAACTAAAATTTACACCAGGCTGAACATAAGGATTGTGGAAGAGCAAGGTGTGAGCCTGTCCAACTTCGACCAGGAGTGTAGAGAGTCTCATTCCTGGTGAGTCAGGCCCTGCTCTGAGCTGTGAAGGGCTGGCAACAGGGGCTTGGCCCCCAGCAGCTTCATTAAGTAGGGGGTTGCAATTTCAGCTTTCTGAATTAAAAGTATTTTGTCTTAAATAATTATTTTGAAAGTGCCCTGCTACAGTAAGGTAAACATTGGAATGTGGTAGGGAATAGAATTACTTGCTTCTGCTAATTTTCTTTAAAGCATTTTAAAGACTCAAAATACTTGGTTACATTTTGTGCTTTGTTCCTTTTTTCTTCCTACTTTATTTTCTATTCTGTATGTTCATTTCGCTCTGGTTTCCAGTCTGAATGTTCCTTAACATTGTCCTTTACATAGTCCAAACATCCAAACCTGTTCCAGCCAAACATAATTACCATAAAAAGTAATTGAAGACTTTGATTTTTGTTATCATTCTGAAGTTAGTGTGTTACATGTGCAGATATTTAAACATTTATTTATACCATGCCAATACAAACAGTTACATTAGTTTTTACTGTAGGCAAATGGTTTTGGTAAGGCAAGCTCATTTCTGGTGTGCCAGGAATGATTTGTGCCTTGAAAATGTGTAGCAGGAGATTTGTGTGGTGCACAAAAAGTTTAATAAAGAAAAATTACTTTGTTTTTTAAATGCTTTCAGCTCATAACAAGAGCATATCCGTATACAAGGTTTTCCCTTGTACTCAGTGCAGTGCTAGAGTTTGTCACCATCTGAGGCCATAAAATGCAGCATAATGCATAAAGTTAGATTTCATTTTGCCCTTGCACGTGGCGCAAAATATTCAAAATCTTTAATTATGAATTTGGGGGCTTGATGGTGTCAAAACCACAAAGTTTCTGGTCTGTGTCAAAGATGAGAACTACGTGGAAAAGAATCGTGGTCCTGTTATTGCACAGAAACTCAGCAGCCCTGGCAAGAGGTCCAGGATCAAATAAGTGTAATTTCAGTGGCTCTCTGGCTGCATATTTTCCTTTGGAATAAAGTAAGCAACAAGAAGTTCAGTGTTGAAGGATGTAAAGGTCATTGTATCTCTCAGTGACACAGCTATTAGAAATGCTACCTCCTTTTTCTGCCTGTGCCTGATTATCCTGAGCATGATTTTCCAAAGTGATTCACGGGGAATTCGATTAAATGATTTCTGGCAAAATGAGCTTCTTTTGAGGTCTGTGCAAACATGGAGGTGTAATCCAAGGCCAGCACAGAGCCTTTGAAGGGTGATGCCCAATATCTTAAAGTCTGAAATAGCTCATTTATGGATTAATTGCTTGCTAAAATTGCAGTTCCTACACAGAAGCAGATCTAATGGGATACATACTCATAAGACGAGAAAATGAAAAGATCAGTCTTTTGAAAAACCTATTAAAGTAATTCATACTTTGAGGAAGCCTTTGTTTTTAAGTTTTTAAACTAAAGAAGTTTTATTTATAAACCCAAAGCTATAGATTACACCCCCCCCAAAAAAAAAACCCAAAACAAAACAAAAAAAGAATTGCACACGGGGAGAGAGGAGATGGAAAGACCTGGCACAGTTTGTCTTTCCTGAGGTTGTGCTGGCTGTTAAGCTGATCCTAATGGCTTTATTTTTTCTTTCTCAGCATTGACCTTCTTGGCAGTATTTGGCCATGAGTAAGACACTTGTTTCAGCGTGAAGCATGGTCTGAGTGTAGGCTGTCTGTCAGGTACAGATGCTCTCTGCTTTCACAGGAGGGATGTGTCTCCTGCACTGGCAACACAGGAGAGCCCAGTGAGGAGCTAAACAGGAGCCCTGTGGATCAAGGACCTGCACCAGTGAGATACACTGGGGCAGGAAATGCCCCCAAACAGGCCAGCAGCTGGTCATTAGGCAAGTGAGGGAACAGAGATGTGAGGTTACAGCGTGGGGGGGTTGTTTGGGCTTCTTTTAGCGACTCTATGATATTTCAGTCCCCATTTCCATGCACATTTATTTACAATCCATTTAATTTGTGTTCTGTTTAACAACAGTTTTATTATTTTTTCTCCTTTCTCCTCTTTGCTTTCATATTTATGTCCTTGCAATTCTCTCAGGGCCTTCTGTACATCAGTGGAGCCCTTTCACTCTAGCACTGCTTTTTCACACAGTATTTTGTTTCTCCCTAATCCTTGCTGTTGCTTTATTCATTACTTTCACACTTTTCTGGCATTTTTCTTAGCTCTGCTGACAAACTACTAAAACTGCTATGAAATTTTATTTTTTCATTTTCCATGTTCCTTTATTTTCCCTCTCTCATCATCCTCAGCAGGTTCCTTTTGCCTTCTCATAGGTCTCATCTATTTTGCTGATACCCAGACTCTGGCTCCTTCATTTTCTGTCTCTGTTTTTATCTTCCCATTAACAGTCCTTTATGCCTTGCTGTTTTGTGATGCTGCTGCTGTTCAAGAGTCAGCATCAGGAAAAGAGAACGTTTTGGGAAACGAGGAATGCACCTTTTGCAGGATAATTCAGCCAAATCCCAGAGCTGGTTGCGAGGGTGTTGAATTTTAGGCTGTCATTTAGAGTTTCTCTGCCAGGAATAGTTTCTCTACCAGTTTCTCTGGTACAAGGGAGGTGGACAAATTGTTGTATCACAGCATTGTCTATTGATTAGATATTGATAAAATGTAGAAACATATTTAGGAAAAAAACCCATAAGTCTAGAGCATCATCAAACCCCTTCTTGGCTCTGCTGACATCAAAAGGTAATTTTTGATGATGCTGGGATTTATAAATTACTGCAATCTTGGGTATGAAATGGCTTGTTGAAAGATTTTTATCTGAGGTGATGCTACTTCACTGTGGGCCCCAATTGCAAATTTTTATAATTATGATGATACATCTGGCCTGTAGATCCTACACTGGGAGAATTACCATGTATTTGAATAGAGGGCTGGATGGAATTCTTTATTTTTCACCTAAAATTGCCAGAGTAATAATCATTTTTCTTCTCCTTCAAAATTACTGATGAACACAACTCTCATTAGCAAGCAGACCAATTTCTGGAAGAAAAGTAAAATTGCTCCTTTTGAAGATAGGTCAGTGATGTAAAGTAAGAGTTTATATGTGTTTTTAGTGATGACATGCACAGTACTTTTAGTCAGCAAAGAGGGCACTTTGCTGTGGGTGAAGAAACAGTGCAAGACCAAAACCTTTGCTCACAAAGAGTAGTGTGTAACTATAACAAAGGAGTGGAACTCACTAAAGCAGAAAAGGAAAAGATAAAGAATAATTTCAAACAAACTGAGATTCGATAAGGGTTTAATTCCTTACGTTAATTTACAGATATACAGATCTAATCCAGAGAGTCCCATGTTTTAGCAGCTCTTACTCGTGCCCAAGTACTTCTGGAGGAAACTTAACTGTACCAAATGAAACATTTTCAAGCTTCATTGCTAAGCCCTCTTCATGTTACATTATTCAAAGATGCATCAGCGTGTGTGTGCAACCACTGTGGAGGACTGTGAGCTGTACCCTCACAAACGGGTCTTATATTGTATGTAAAACTTGGGATATGCTCAATACAAGGTAATTTCAAGTTAGTTTTACTCATTAGTTTTAGTCATTTATAGGACTGGACCCAAGTTTGTTTTTATACTTCCTCACAGAGAATGCTAAATTCATTTTTACCATCTGCCATTTATAACCTCGTTAAAGGCACAGGTATGGCTGCTAATGGTGGGTTTGCAATAACATGAGCTGCTTCAGAGTAAAGATGTGGCAAACTTCTTTTTCATTATTTCAGTGTTGTAACAAAATTGGGGGAGGTGGGGGAGGGAATGATTTTTTTATACTATAATAAAATTACCTCTGAAGTGTTTCTTCTCCTTCCTTCACTTGTTAAGCATTCATCAATAGGCCAGGGCTACAAGGAGTGTCTCTTGCTGCCTTTGTGCTCACAAGGCTGTGGAGAATATTGGGATGGCATCTTCTAACTCATTCTTATTTTGTCTGCTCTACTTCTATGCCAGACTACTGATCTTTAAAGCAGTTTTTAAAAACTATTTAGACTAAAGTTGTCTAAGGTATTTCTCTTCTTTTTGCAAGAGGTAGCTTTGTTTACGAGAGTGCTGCATAACCTAAAGCCAGTGAGTTCAGGTACAAAAAACCAGGGATAAATAATGAATAGTATAAATAATGGATGTCTGCTCTACTATTAAGGAACAGTTTTATAGTACAACACCTGTTTGGTTCAATAACAAAGTGAAAAATACATTATTCTCTACCGAAATCTGACTGCTTTGACTGTATTTTCATAGAAAAAATAGCACCTCTTGTTGCTTTTCCTTTCAATGAATTTGTCTGCACCTTCCTAACCCTTTTCAGTCCCAGGTGTTGCTGGCATCCATGGCTCTGCTTTCAGTCCCAGGGAAGTCCTGTGCAGGAGGACGTGCAGTGAGCTGGGACCAGTGTCAGCATGTGCTTTGTCCAGCACATAAAATTAATAAGGGAACCTGTTCAGACACTGGCTTTTCCATAATAACAAAAGCTTTGTTCCATTGATTTGTAATTGCCAGTTTGAAATGAGTCAATTCAGTTTAGTAGCAACCTGATTTTCACAGCTGGGTTTTTACTCTGTAAGCAGTAGTAAGTTCTCTGTCCAAGACAGAGAATAATCTTCTCTCTCTCTTTCCTCCTTACACAAAGCTGGGTTTTTAGATTTTTTTTTTTCAGTTTCTGCATGCAGATGTAAGTGTACTGAAGGCTGTGGTTTTACTCATTAGGCTTCTCTAACACCAAATCTCATTTCTTTTTGGCTGCACTGGAGATGTCTCCGAGGTCAGCCAGGTCAAAGCTGCAGTCACTGCAAGTAACTATAAAACTTCTTTCCTGCTAACAATCCCAGGGATTTGAATGTGCCTGATGAATAAGGTCAGTTGAAATGAACTACCTTTGTATTTACAAAATTATTTAATTTTCCTTGTTCTCATCTTCCTTCACGGTGGCTTTGGCCTGGCCTTCCACCCGAGTCACTCCTTGATCTGTAGTGGATGTCATGCATACCCTGGCTGTGTGACTTCGTGGCAGAAGGAGGAAATTACAAGAAGATCATTTAGGTGTGAAATTAAATTCTTAAAGATGACACATCTAAAACAGCTAAAATGTTACCCCCAAAACAAACAGTGCCATTGATCCTACTTAATTACATGCCTAATAATTTTATACCAATGTAAAGCACATTGATGATGCACTAATCCATTTCATATTCACTGCCATCACAGAGTTTCTCCTCCTTATTTGCTTTGAATCTCATCATTATCGTGCACATAAAACTAGTATTCTTAGAATTTTTATAGTAGTATTTCCATATAAAATGAGGGAAAGTCTAATATATGAATACTAAACAGCTCATTAACATGGTTTGTAATATATTTATTCATGATAAAAGCAGCTGAGAAATGCTGATATAAAATAGTACTTCAGTCCCAGAGTATGTCTAAGATTAGAAGAATCATGCCTTGGATAATAAATACTTCAGGGAAAACAGGAAATCTTAAATACAAATAACATCAAATAAAGAGCTTTGTATGCTTAATTAAACACATTAACAGATGCATTTATTTCAGTTAAATAATTAATATATAGCTAATACTGGCAGCAAGAAAATTTTTGTGGTTAAAAAAAAATAACCTGAAAAGGTTTTTATTTCAGGAGAAAAAAAGCTGCCTTTAAAAGACATTAAGGACATTCTTATCTGGAAGTGGCACAAAGATTGTTAATGATCAAATTACACAGCGAGCAAAATGCGTGGAAGGAGAGCCTAATCTACCATGTCAAGAACCCTGATCTTTAAATTTCCTCTATATGAGCAAGCCACTGTCTCCAGCCTAAGGAACAGGATGGGCTTTGAAACAATTTAGGTGATGAACGGTTCCTTCTCTGTCCATGTGCATTAAATGTTGGTCCTTGGAGTTATTTTCTCCAGCCTTTCAGCAGTGCTGGCTGTGCCCAGGCCAGAGGAGCAGGCTGTTGTGAATTGCCTGTCCAGACCTGGCCCAAGGCTTTGTGAGAGAGAAAAACCCTGCATTCACTGGAAGCGTTTTTTAGAGACTGGAGCGGGAGTTTAGGAATGTGTACTGCGGGATTAATTGATGTATTGGGTTGTTATAAATTGATAATTTGGTACAGATTTAGCTATGTGCTTATTCCCTTTCTGCAAGTGTTTTATACTGACTTAAAGCAGAATCTTTTGCCATGTTTAGTTGTAGTTGTGCCATATTTCAGTTTAAGTTTCATATTCCACGTCAGGATTCCAAACTATCAATAAACACTGCTGACAGCTCTAAAAAGGGGTCAGGTGAGGTCCCTTGATCTTCACTCAGATAGCAAATTGTACAAATGATGATTAAGATCAAGAGATAACAGTGTTTGGTCATCTGAAATGTCAATAAATAAATAAATATCCAGCCAATTATTTCTACTAGAAACACATCTGGTGCTGTTGACAGGAAGCATTATGCAGTACACTTTGCACACTGCTGAATGTTGAGCCCCAAATTGGGGAAACCCCACCGATACTTTTTTGTAATTTTGGATGAAAAGGAATTTCTCCTCTAGGTTTCAGCTTTGGTTGTTGGGGTCAGTCACCAAAGCAGGAAAAATGGGAGGTGGCTCAGAAGGAGAATGAATTCATGTATATGCAAGGTAGGATACAGAGCTGTGTGGAAGATGAGGTCATTTTTAATGTCCATTCTGCTTGTGAAGGAGAGAGCACAGTCCTGGTGCTGGGCTTGGGCACAGGGCTGCCTTCCACGTGTTCCTTTCCTTGCTTAGCAGCACTGCTCACAGTGATGGTGCAGATGAGCAAGAATATTAAAAGAAGCCATTTCTGTTCTTTAGTCTGCCACAGAAAAGGGTGCTGGAAGAAGGACTTGGCTAATTTACTGTTTCTGTGAGGTGTGGTGGTACTTGGTTCAGACGTGTATGTGGATTTAAACATTTTATTTAATATTTTGTATTTCCCTACAAGAACTGGAAATGTGAAATAGATAAATGTTCTTTTATAAACTAGGAGAAGGTCAACCTTGACTAAGCCAAGCTTAAAGAAAAAGAGGCTTGGTAGTTGGTGTTTCTTTTTTTTCTATTCTGAGCTGATGATAGGTTGAAATGATGCATATAATATTCCTTGACCTTTAAGGCCTGGCCTCTCTGTTTTTTGGCACTCTGCTGTCAGAAGCAGCACCCAGAAAGATGAGAGCACGCCGTGGTTACACCGCCAGCATCCATAATGCAGCCACAGGGAAGGAGCACAGCTGCTGCTGCTGCAGGAATCTGCTGCTGCTGCCCCTTGGAAAACCCTCTGGAGGCTGTGCAGGACAAATGGCTGAGGAAGAGCCCTTGGCCTGGCAGGGGGGAGAGCTGGAGATGGAGGAGCAACAGGATCTAATCCGTTTTCAGGTCTTCTCAGAGCCTACAGAGGTCAATGTGAATGGAGCAACTTCCACACCTGAGCTGGATTATGAAGTGCTGCTGCCAGGCAGGGACAGCTCGCAGAGCCTGGCACTCCTGAGTCACTGCCCCTATCACTGAGCACTTTTCAGCTCCATTTCTTACAGTCAAACAGCTTAATCTAGTCCTGTCTGCATCCTACAGTTTTTGGGGTTTTTTAAATAATTAGTTTTCAAAGGGCTTAAAATAGTTTGCTCTAATTGGGAGCAATCCAAGTTGAGAAAGGAAGAGAAAATTGCAGTCATCCTGACAGCTCAGTGGCTTTTCTGGGGTAAATCATAAAGCCATAAATCATGGTGTGTTTATTCTGTTTTTCTGTGACTCAGCTGCATTTCTGGCCACATTTTAGCTGCCAGCAGGCTTATAATTTTGTGTGTATAAAAAATACTGTGAGATTCTTTAGGGAGATTTTTCTTTTTTCAGTTTGATTTTTGTATGACAGTAAATAGCTGACAAACTTCATGCACAGTTAAGGGAAATGCTCCTTTTCCATTGTGGAGAAGAAAGCTGAGAGACATAAATTGCACCTGAGGAATCAACTGTGAGGAAAAGGCAGTGATGCAGCACCCATAATTACTTCAAACTTTCATTAAAAAAAAAAAAAACAAAAAACAAAAATCCATGTTTCATAGAGGCATAGAATGGCTTGTGTTGGAAAGGACCTTAAAAGTCATGTTATTCCAACGTCCTGCCATGGGCAGGAACATCTTCCACTAAACCAGGTTGCTCCAAGCCCTGTCCAAGCTGGTCTTGAACATCAACAGATTTGGACTCCTTTCATGATGACCCTCACTGAAAGGAGTTTTTTACTAAAAAAACCTCCAAATGCTTGGAAAATCTATGTGAAAAGTTACTGAGAGCAGAAAGAGGTGTTGGACTTAATGTGGATTTTTTATGGGTGTCTGTTGGGATCTCTGTTTTGATTTTTTAGCTCTGTTTATGTTTTTGTGGCTTTGCAGAGCAGCACTTCCTCGGATGTACTTTTAGTTATGCTTGAGTTTATAGATTTCTTTCTCTTCTCAGAGCAGTGCAGAAGAACCTTGTCATTAATGTGTGTGTGCATGTTTCTGTAACAATCCTACTGTTAGCTGTGCAAGGAGCTCCCCTCTTGTAACTGCAGAGTGCAGGGGTTCAGTTTAAGCCTGACAGCAGATGTTGTGCTGCTGTGCTGGGCTGAGTCTGAGCCCCATCCCTCAGGGAGAGCATCTTGCTGTCTTGATCAAAGACATCTGCGTGGTCCATCTGTAGCCCTGCAGGTCAGCAGAGCAGGGCCCACCTGGCATCACTCTGGCATGGCACTGTCTGATCTTTTAAAGGCTGAGATCAGAGGCTTTGCCCAGGGTGCTGGTGTTCCAGTGCACAGGGGTGGGCAGGACTCCTTCTCAGGCACAGCCTTATTAGTGGTACGAGTTAATGAACCTGGGATGCTGAAGGGATTTTGCTTTGTACCAAATATATGCATCAAGTTGACAGTAAGATCTCTTTTAGTAACTGAAATTGCCAGAATAAAAGAGTGTATGCAAAACCCTCCATGCCAAGTACCAAAGCTAATTCCCATCACCGTGCCACAGCCTCGGTACGCTCACTGCCCTGTGTGCCCACTTTATTGTTACTTGTTTGTAATGACAGATTCGTTTTAGCAGGATGTTTTTAGCTTGTTAAAGCTGCATTAGTTAGTCTGCAGCCAGCAGCAGCATTTGGCAAGTGATGCATGCCCTCCCCAGCAAACTGCTCACGGGGCAGTGATCTTTGGTGTGGCCTCCATGCAGGGTTGTGCTGAGCTCATTAAGATGTCTCAGCCTCGAAGAAGGTATCAGCTATATTAACTATGGAGTCCTGGCAATAAAAACAAATGCAGCATGGCATGGAAATACATTAACAGCCCCTAGTTCACTGCAGCATCGTGTTTCAGGGAAACAAACAAAGGCGATGTAATAAACTGAGCTGGCACCAGCCCAGTTACTCTGAGTGAACAGTAATAGCTTTCACAGGGTTCAGGGTTGGGTCTTCTGCATCATTAATATTCCTCTAAAAGCATGCAGGATCTTTGCTGCTGAAACAAGGAATGAATAAAATAAAAATTAGAAATCTCTGAGAGCTGTACCAGGTGTATTGCTGGGAGATGATTAAGAAAAAGCTTGGCTCTGGTGTGAAGGGTTTCCCTGGTGGGTGTTAGGGCCTCCTGCAGCCCCCCACAGTACAGCCAGGCACTGATGGCACTGCAGTGCTCACTGTGTTGCTCCTGTTTGTTGTTGTTGAGGACTCAGAGATTGGTTAAAACCAGTCTTTTCTGCATGTCTGCTTTGCTCAGTGCCTGAGCTCCAAGTGCTCAGGGTGGCTCACTGCCAGCAGCACTGCTGCATGGCCAAAACATCTCCAGGGCACAGTCCTCTGCCTCGTATTTAGCCAGAGAAATGTGAGGGTGTACACATAAATCAGGAGGAACGTGGCTTGTGCAAACCAGCTGTTTCTCCCTAATCCACGTGGCACCTCCAGTGTCCCCTGGATAGCAGGATTCATCCTCCCCAGCAGCTCTGGCAATCACAGGCTTTTAGCTGGTCTTGGGAAAGATTTGACATAAATGCAAAGTCTGCTCTTAGTTTGGGCTTCATGAATCCTTTGTCTACAGAGCTCAAGTGCTCAGTTCAGTCTTTTTAAAGTCTGGTTTGTAAGTCCTCTACTGGTAACTGTTGTTTTCTTGCTTTTCCCCTTCTCTCCTCCTCCAGAGGGACTTTTGGAAGGCTGTTTTAGCACGGATGCCATGCGGCTGATTATGAACTGCAGCTAATTCTGGCATCTTGTAAATATCAAAACAACACATTTTGTTTCTACACTAATGCACTAAGGTCAAAATTGCCTTCCTATTTGAACAGATAAGCATTTCATCTTTGTTAATATCTACAACTTAAAAGCTGTAGGAGGATAACAGGAATTTTTAATAGTGATATGTTGATGTTTCGGCTTGCTCTCTGAGGAGAACTTCTAAAGACAGAAATATAATATGATGGTATAGCGTTCTGCTGTGTGCCAGCTCGCTCTGAGTGCTCTGCATGGAGCTTTATGTGCTGCTTTCTAGACATTGTACTGTGAAAGAACCAGTTGGTGCTTTTCCTGGAGGTGTTCTTAGCTCTTGTTTCAGCATTGCTCCCTCTTTTAATAACATCTCTCTAGTTCCCAAGCTGTCTGTTCAGATTGGAGTCTGATATCCATTGGACATTTCTGTGCAGTAGGTTTTTCATATTGCTGACTCAGTTGGCATCATTTCCCCGGTATCATTGCGTCTTATTTACTTTATGTGTGCATCTGTTTAGGTCTCATGCTCCCTAAGGGCATACAAGATCACTAATCTCAGTCCTCAGTTTTAGCTCACCACTTTCCTGCTCTTGTGGTTTGATGTGCAGTATAAATATCATTGTTGCTTGAGCACTAATGCGCGATTTAAAAATAATAAATACCCCATTTGCTGAAGGCTAATAGTCAATTCATTTTGTGCTGCAATATTACCAGTTACTTCTGTGAAGGATTTGTCCTCTCAGGAGGTGGTTTTGTGAGCTTTGCTATGTCATGCAAACTCTTGAAAAGTGATGCAATTTTGGTTTTTTTGTCGTTTTTTTGGTAAATTCCAGATGCAGCCTCTGCTGTCTGTCCTTTTGTGGGTTTGGCCTGGTGGCCAGACTGCCTTTGCATGTCAGGGCAACCACTCACCCCAGGGCCATGCTTTGAGTGGTGGAAACATGGTAAAACCTCCAGTTCTGGAAGAGATGGTGCTGATGCTGCCTGGAACCTGCTCAAAGAGAGGTTTTCTGGAGGTGAAGGGCAGAGCATCAGGATGTGGCTGTGGTGCACAGCCTTGGCCTTAGAGTTGGCATATCTTGATTTAATGTTGTGTTACCCCCAACATGTTAATCAACACTGTCTATCCATGTGAATCCTGGTCCTTAAATTTGGTGCTTTTTTTGGTGTTTATATTTATATTTTTTATATTATTTTTTAGGGCAAATTCATCTATGAGCGGTGCAGTTTCTCATTTCGGTCTTGCATTACCTTGAATCTCTTCTACATTTTCATTGTCTTTCTGTATAACCTATAGCACAGGAGAGTGATTACTCTTTTCTATATTTAGGTGGATTGCAGTGGGAAGGTTTAGGTTGGCCATTAAGAAGAATTTCGTGAGAGAAAAGGTGATTGGACATTGGAATGGGTTACCCAGGGAGGTTGTGGAGTCCTTGGAGGTGTTTAAGGAAAGCCTGGATGTGTCACTCAGTGCCGTGGTCTGCTTGACAAGGTGGTGTTTGGTCAGAGGCTGGACTCAGTGATTTCAGAGGCCTTTTCCAACCTAATTGATTCTGTGCGATTCTGTGGTTCTTGAGTTCCACGGTTTGCTTTTCTAACGTGAGTCAACTTGAAAATTTCTGCTTTTTCAACAGAATTTTCACCGCACATTTTGAAGGACAGCACAGCCTGTGATAGGCTCGATTTCAGTCACGTCATTAAAAAGAGTTATAGAATTACAAATGTTATTCTTTAATCACTCAGCCAGGAAGGGCCTGAAGGAAGGTTGGTTAGGTGTGGCCATATAAATATGGCCAGTATATTGCAATATTAGCTTTGGCATAACATAACCAGCACTTTCACACTCTTCCCAGGGATTTTTACACAGATTCTCACAAATTAAAGGCTGCTCTGAGAAGTTCTACGAGTTGTGGGAGGATAAGAAATGTGTTAGTCCCACATTTATTAAGGATTTTTATCTGTGAAGTGTGTGGAAACATGAGTAGAAAACAGGAAACATAAATAACTTTTTTGATTTTAAAATGCAAAGTGGCAGATAAAGAATATTGGTCTTTCAAGAAAATAAATTTATAAAAGAAAAATGTTTTGTATTTTATTATTTCCAAGTTGTCTCTGGGAGGAAAAAAAAGTTGGTGCTTTTCCCTTTTTGTTTTATTTTTTGTTTAGCAGTGAGGTGGGAGAAGGAACAGCATCATCAGCTTTTGTGGTGAGGAGCGGTAAAATCAGTTTATCAGCCTGTCAGCATTTGATCAATACCTATTGGAGAAGATCCTATATGAAAAGCATCTCATATGAAATAAAGAGCATAGCTGTGTAACCTCTGTGGGGATCTGTTGGTAGATGTCACAGGTATCACATGGGAGATGGAGCAAAAAGGCAAAGCCTTTTGGTTTCTTTTAAAGATAATTCAGGTGCAGATTGACACGTACACACGTGGGCACACGAGTGTCACACCTACATACAAAAATTGCTTCTTGTAGTGGTAGTTTATTCTGGAGAAGGTTTATAGTGGTGCCTCAGATGAAGTGTGTGAGTGTGGGGAGAGAAGCAGGTGCTTTGCCTGGTGTGTTGGCATAACTCTAACAGAACACCAACAAGAAAGCACGGTGTGAAAACAGTGATGTTGTGCACGAGGGAGTTACAGAAGCTGAGCTTACATTGAGGTTCAAAAAGTTTCTGAGCATGAATCAGCAGACTTACAGCTTTGAGAATGGCTGTATCTCTCAGTGATGAGTTATCTTGCAAGTATGTCACAAACACTTAATTGTTTGAACAAATTCAATATTTGGGGGTTTTAAGAAAGATAATATTTGATGGCCTCTACTCATAGCCTGAGTTGGCAGCGTAACTATCGAGAGAGCACTGAAGTCTGTGAGCCAAGACAGGAAAAAGCAGCAATGGAAATGTCTGAGACAAAGGAGCTGTTTCCATCCCCTGCACAGGGTTCTGTACAAGTAGACCTTTCTCCTACTGTTGCAGGACTATTCTTTAAGGCAGTTTTCTGTTTTTTTTTTTTTCTGAAAATTTAACAAACCTTATCAGTAACCCACTTGCCCAATGTTTTTCCAGTAAGTATTTTTATTTCATAATGTATAAGATCACAGTGATACTTACCTTGTAAAATAAAACAGGCTTCAAAATGATCTAAGCATATATAAGGGAAGAGCAAACTATGTTGAGTGCCAGAAATAGTAGGCAGAAGTGTGGAGCCTGTGCTGACTTCATATTTGGCAAGTTTCTCTCCCATCTAAATTTCCTTCCACATTTACATAAACATGTTGAGGTTTTTTTTCACTGTTTTTCAAGTCTGGGTTGATTCAGGAACAGCAGTTTGTTAGATGATGGTTTTGTAACAACTGCCAGGCTTCTGTCATAGGGATGACAGAATAATATAATAATTAAACTATTGATTGTTCTTCCTGTCTTGCAATCATCCTGTGCTTCCAGAGTCCTCATTCTGGGTACGGGGTTGTTAAATCTGCCAGGTAAGAATCATGGCTTGAAGTGGTGGGAGAAGCGATGTAGTTTGTAACAGATAAAGTGTAAATTAAGCTGTCTCATAATTTCGACAATTTGCTCTATATCAGGCAAAAAGTGCCTCCCAACATGAAGTGCCCTACCTGATATGTTGTGCAAAATATAATAAAAGAGTTCAGAAAACTTTCTGTCGTGATGCAGGATCAGTTAACGTGCTTTAGAGGATGAGGGCAAGGACCATGTAATGGTAATGATTTATGCTAATGATTTAATGATAATGGTTATTACTGGTGCAGATAAATTGCTAATGAACCAGGAGGCACATTTGTAAGCTTTCCTAAGTCTTTAATTTCCGAGGTAGCAGATATAGATGCATGGGTTCCTTTCACTGGTCGCAGCAGCGTGAAGTTGTTAGAAGAGGCTGTTGCAGTGTTTGTGGTGGCCCGCAGCAAACTGGTTCAAAGAGAGGCAAAACTCTTGCCACAGTGATTTTCAAAGAGAGAAAAATGTGAAAAGGAGTTCTCACTTTGAAACCTACACGAGAAAAGTGTGTGATGGGTTTGAGCTTGGGAAGGGAAAGGGGAGATGGCAGCTCTGATGGTGTCCCTTTAACGTGGCAGTGGGAGGCTGTGCTTGGGCGTTTGCCATGTCACAGCTGGGCAGGGCTCCTTGCATTGGGTTATTGGCACATCTGGGTGCTGTTTAATTTCCTCTCACATGTCATAGCAAAGGATTTCTTCCCTCAGTGTTCCAGGCTGACACAGTCGTGTGCTTACACGTGGGTTCCTCAGGTAGACAGAATCTATAACATTGTATTTCAGGAAGCAAGGAGATCATGGTTATTTAGGGCATTGCTCAGCAGTTGCAACAACACTGAGCTTTCTTTAAAGGCTTTTCTAAACCCACAGATATTTTCAATGTAAAATACAGTTTTGCTGTTTGTTTACCTTTTTAACTGTATTTTTCACACTAAACCTCTTAAGTGCCCTTCTTATCTATCTTCTGGAAAGTATCACAAATAAAGTTGAAGACTTAATCTACAAATCCCTTTGTCATGTCCTATAATAAAATATGAGCAGACGGTAGTTAAAGGTATTTATCACAGCATACTTGGCAAGTCTGGGACTTTTTAAGTTAGATAAATTGGCAACTGCTCCATTTTTTATCTCATAAGACAGAACTAAACCAAAATGAAACATAGAGCCTTCTTGCTTTAGGAAGATGCTGGACTTAGCTGTTGTATTTTTTATTTATTAAACTCAGATACTGTTAAAGAGAATTTAGGACACTGTGCTTTTGCTTCTATTTAAAATTATCATCTGTATAGTACCTTTTTATAAATTAGATTTTCCCTTTCAAAGTAATTTCTTCTTAAAATATGTCTGTCAGGAAATTATTAGGTATTTCTGGTCACTTCATCTACTTAGAGTGCATGCTAAACAAACTCAATAAGCATTTCATTCAGCATTAATGGGATAATTATTGTATGTGGAATACTGATTTATGATAAAAGGCACTTTTACTGGGATCTGACATTTGTTCAATTCATTACTCATGTAAGATAGCAATTAAGCTTTACAAGGTTATTTTAAATTGATCGCTACAGAATTTTTGTCACAATAGTCTTTATAATAAATCATCTACAGCTGCAGCACCACGTTAACCAAACATTGATTTTAACTCGTGTGTAGATATTCTGCTGTTAATTGTAGCTACTCATTGTTTACACTATGTTGTAGCATAGGAGGCAGAGTATTGTTAGTTAGTGTGATGGATATTTTGTTCAAGAATGGTTTTGGACTAAATTCTGTTGAAACCAGTGATGTGGTGCTTTTGGATCTCTTAATTACATAGAAAATTGCATCCCAAAGCTATGTAATAGAATGGAAAATGCATCAGGAATTTCGTCCCTCTGTGCAGACAAACACAGATCTGCTGGTTTTCCTGAAAGGCACTTTTAGCACCTCCAGCTTTCCTCTCCTGTTTCCTCAATCTCTGTCCTTTTTGGAGAGGCCTTGGGGAGTCACTGTTTCATTCTAATAAATAACGGATCAAGTCTCTGTCCATCCCAAGAAAAGGCAGAGGAAAGGAGGAAGTTTCATGGCTAGAGCAGGGCAGTGTTAGAGAGGCTGCTGACCCTGCTGGTCACTGCCTTGGAACAGGGAATGCTCTCAGCATTCCCGGAGAGAGGAGTGATGCTGCACTGGGAGAGGGATCCTGAGCTCAGACAAGGGAGGCAAATGAGCAATCATGTCTTTGTGTGAGGCTCCTGAGCTGCCGCCAGGGCTTCTGCCAAGATTTGCTGCAGGAGCCTCCTGGAGCATCCCAGGGACTGGGCAGCTCCAGCTCCCTGTCCCCCTGAGTGCCTGGGACCTCCTGCTCTTCCAACAGCACCACCAGGAGTCGGTCCTGAGCAGCTGGGGAGCCAAATCCTAAACACATTTCACTTTTGGCTTGTTTTGTTGCTTGCTTGCTGTTTCCTTGCTGTCGTGTACCTGTTGAAATCCCACTCCTGCATAGCTGCTTTTTTTTTTTATTTTATTTTATTTTTCTCCAAGAAATAAAAGGGAGGTGTAAAAAAACCAGGATGCTGAAATGGAAGGATGTTCCGGAGACTAGAAAAGAGAAAAAAAGGAACCTGGTTATGGGAGGGTGTTGAAAGAAAAAAAATCTTCAGTCCAGCATCAAGTCAAGGCTGTGAATTCAGAAAAGTGATATCTGCAAGCCTTTTAAGTCTGTTTCCTGCCAAAGATGCCATCCTTCCACCAAGATAATTGCCCTTTATCAGGCAGAAAAGACACGAGCAGGATTTGCAGTATTTGGTTGAGGGACCAAAAAAGCATTTTTGCAGGAAATGCTTCACACAGGATAACCAAAAATCCATCTACATGCATGGAAGCTCTGGTATCTAAAGGAAATCACTTGTAATATAGTTTTTAAGCTGTTATTATGGCTCATTAATAGCAATGATATAAGGCTACAAATGGCTGAAGGTGGAAAATAATTAGGAAAATATTACTGGGTACTTAACTGTAATTAGGATTGTTAATTTTGTGGTTTTATTTTTAAAAGGGGGGAAAATAATTTTTTTTTTTTTTTTTTGATTAATTGGAGGAAGATGCTCAGACATCTAAGAGTCCTAAGTACATAGAGACCAGCAAAGTGAAGCATGCTGTGAATGACCATATGTCTGTGGGTTAGTGTGCTGAGTTATACTGAATTTCTTACAATATTAAAAGTTATTTGTCTTCTAGGATATCCCAGCATTAAAAAAAGAAAAGAAAAAAAAATCCTTTGTCAAAGTCAGATAGTTTCCAAGAACTTTATATATTAGAAAACTCCATCTTTTCAAGCCCTTGGAAATTGGAAAAAATTCTTGTAGAGAGGAACTCTAATCTCTTGCTCTGATTTATGTAACTTATAAAATGTATCCATTCTTTTAAAACTTTCAATTAAATAAGAGATACTCACTCATTGTTACACTGTTCCAAAGAGGAAAAAATTGAAATTATGTGGAAGAAGAAGAAAATCTTTTTTTAAAAGAGAGACTTCTTGCTGCTCTTCGGGTTGACACGTTGGATTTCATGTAACAGCCAGAGACTGAAACATCAGTTCAGAAATTAAAATCCTCTGTAGTTTTGGAATGTATCATCAACTTCCCAGTCACTCCTGGTTTAATCTTCTTGTGATTCCAGAAAGAAATGAAAAGAAAAAAATTATCACAAGAAGGGCACTGTAAATAATTTTATTTTTATTTTTCTCTCTAATGCTAATGGATGACCTAAATCACTTGTGTTGATTAAAAACCCACAATATATCAGTCTTTTTTTTTTTTTTTTACACTTTTTTAATGTTTAATGCAGAAAAATGATTGATGTTACTTAAAAGTAGGAAGAGAGAACACCTTGGATACAGCAAGATGAAACATCTCAGGTTTTTAGAGTTTTGGGTGAACCTGCCCCCTTGAACTTGTGCATCAGATTCTATCTGGTGTTAACCCCAGACTGTGATTTTTCTTTGTTCTTTTTTTCCAAATACTTTTTTTTTTTTGTCTGAAACTCCTCTTAGTTATCAATATAGAACTTTTTCTCATCATTATTTCTACATGAGAAATACACTTCTCAGAAGTAAAACTAAGTATTTTTAGGGTTTGTGTTGCTTAAGATTGGAAACAGGTTTCTGCCCCACGCCACAAAAACGAAAAATGGATTTATATGTTCAGTATCCTGAGTCCATGTGCTGTTAGACGAGTAGATGTTCATAATATAAAGCCAAAATTAATTAAGAGCAGATTTGATTAACTAAAATGAAAAATAGAGCTGAGAAACCAGAATAAAAAAGGAAACAAATGCATCTTTGGGGTTTTTTTTGGTTTTTGGGTTTTTTGGGGGTTTTTTTTTGAGGTTTTAGGTACATGGAATAATTCTAAGCATATAGCATGTTTCAGTGGAATTAAAAGCATCATTTCCTCCCTTATTTTTCATATTTTTAGCTTACAAATTTTAGCTCATCTCTGGAGAACTTTCTAAAATAATATATGAGGATGAATTTTTGTGTCTCCAGCATATTTGATTGCAGAGGTACTTTTGGAAAAATTAGACTCTTTAAGCAATTAAAAAAATGAAGCATTAGTTAAATTAAAAAAAAAAAAAACCAACCATGATTCTGACTTTCTATTAGGCAATTCATTTATTTAACTAAGCAGAGAGAAATAAAATGCCCCAAAGTATGTCTTTTACAGAGGATTACTCCCACAGTGTTATTTAATTTTGTCTGTATGTGTCCTACTGAAATTGCCTGTATTCTTCATTTCTTTATTCCTGTTTGTATGTAAAGAATCTTATAAGCACATCAGTAATTTGCAGTCTAAACTCCCTCGAGGGACCGTGTTTTTCCTACACTTTTTTATGCAGATCTCCCAGGTGTTGCTGTTCAAAGTACAATGCCAAAATCTGCGGTTCACAAAAGGAATTATCCTGTATCAGCAAGGTGCTCCTTCTTTTTATATTGAAGAAATGCAAGGGACAATGTAATTGAAAAGCAAGTTCTTGCAAAAATGGCTTTCTGTCCCAATCCAGTGTCCTGGCTCCAGAAGTAATAGAATGGATTGGGAAAAGTGAAGTTCAGCTTGCAGCCCCAGGCCCTAATGGGTGCCAGGATCTGAGTGGTTTTACAGATTTGTTATCTGGAACTTTACCTTCCTGTTTTTAGCACCTCTCTTGTGCTGTGTTAGAGTTCTTTATCCCTCTAGTTACAGAAGGGCGGAGCAGTGGGGAGAGCATCACCCCCGGAGAATCCCCGTCCGCTTTTTCTCCCTTCGGAACTGTGACTGGAGCTGCTCCTCTGCTTCCAGCAGCGGCAATCCTTCCTCCTGGAGCAATGCACTTGCCCAGGACTCACTTTCTCTGCTGTGTCCAGGTTAGCAGCTCCAACTGGCAGAGAAATTCCCTGCCTGCTCCATGCTTGGCACGCTGCGCTTCCCAGCGCCGTCCCTCGCACCGGCTCCTCGCGAAGGGCTCCGTGTTTGGGGACGCGCCCCACTGGAGCAGGACATTTACACGGCCATTTTCCTGTCTGCCCCAGCTGCCAGGCTCTGCCACAATTAAAGGCTGCATCCACAGAGTTAAGACAGATGCCTGTCACTTCACAAGTGTAAGTGCAGGCTTTAGATCTTCAACAGGCAGCTCAGCTGCCACTCAAGCTGGCAGCTTCCCCCGGCCGCTTTTGCTTTCGCAGGAGTCGTGCTCAGCTCTGCGGAGGGTGCGTGACGGATTGGGTTATGTAGGAAATACTGGTGGCAGCTGGAGATTAAGTATTTGGCATTCACTGGAGCAGGACTCCAAGTGAGGCAGTCATCATTAGCTGACGGTCCTGGCTGGCTGGGTCTGGAATGCGAGTTTTGACTCAAAATGCTCTTTTGATGCCGACCCAGTGAATATTATCTGTGTGACATGGAGCAGTGCCAGCGAGCAGGAGGAGATTGCCTTGCCCAGAGATGCTGCACAGGGCAGCCTGTGGAGTGGGAGGAACAAGAGATGCACCCTCAGATCCTTCTGATGTGGCCCAGGACAGTTTTTGAAAGACAAACTCATTGCAGAGGTGTGGTGTAGGGGCACTAGGATGGGAATGAAAGCAGCAGCATGCTTTCATCTTAATGCCACAAAGTGAAGGGCTGCATTCCATATCTGCTCTTTGTGTTTTAATTAAAGTAGGGAAAGATGAAAAATAAAAATCTCATTAATCATAAATGGCTTTTCACCTGCTTCAACATTTCAGTTCGCTTTCTACTACTCCTCTTTTAGGTTATGGTAGACTTAGAATCTTTTAACTTTTACTAAGGAATCTCTTGCTCCTGCCTTCCCCTTCATCCTGTGCTGCCAGGGTAAGGGGATGGGAATGGGCCAAAGGGAGGTTTGGAGCTCAGTTTCTGCAGAGTGTCTTGGCCAGCCACGCCTGCCTTTGGGCAGGTGAGGGTGCTGTGCTGCTGCAGACCCAGAGAGCATCTCTGCTGGGCAATTACTGACAGCACCATTTCCTGGGGTGCTGTGCCTGCACTCTCTGAGACTGAAAGCCCAAATCGTGCCCCTCCAATGGCACTGGCTGATCCAATTTGCCTGTGGGGTGTTTGGGGGAGAAGGAGGATCCTTGGTTCAGTAAAAAACACCTTTTCTCAATATAATGTAGAAACAAGAGAAGTTCACTTGCAAACTGCAAAGTGTAATATTTTCATCCCCTGGCTTTTCCCTTCTTGCATCCCTGTAGTGTATTTGTTTCCTGCAATGTGGTGTCTGTGTCATGGATATTACATCTTTGAAAAGGAATTGAACCTACTAAATGAAAAAATATTCAGAGTCGTAGTACACTTCTTAATACCACAGGGTCTCTGCAGAGACCCTTTCATCTTTGTTAAGGTTAATAATTACATTATAATTTTTTGTAACTATATGAGGGTTAATGAAGCAGGAATGTGGTTTATGGAAGAATTCCTTTTACAGAATTGCTTTCAAAATTTTTCAAGTGGAATAGTGTTCAACTACATATTTTTCAGTTCAGGAAATCTGTTTCAGTGGGAATTACATTAGGTTCAGAGAAAACTTATTATTCCAGTGCAACTAATGTCTTTCATTTTTAAAGTCATAGTTTGAATATTTTATCTGTGGGATAACTATACTCTTGGTGGCTTTGCCATACTGATATTACTTACAGCTGTCATTTAGTTAAAAAAAAAGGATATTGATTCCAAAAAAAGAAAATCCTGGCTGGGACTAACCCTATACTTTGTTCCAGATCAGTAAAGTCTAGTGACTTTAGTCAAGGTGGTGGCTTTTCCTAAATAAACTGGCCCTATTTATGTATTACTGTTGCTTGAAGGTTGTGGAGAACACAGCACAAGTAGTTTCAAAGTTCCCACTAAACTAGAAAGGGCACACAATAATTTCCTGTCACCTCTGGGACTTGAACACAGACACTGTTGTGTAAAATAAGTTATGAACTCCTGCAGAAACGAGTTTCCAGAGTCCATCTGGTGTATAAAATCGTAAAAGCTCACTCTCTGAAGGAGAGCAGGGTGGAGATAAAGCATAGCAGGTTCCACTCCTGATCTTTCTTAGCTGCTGTCTGCAGAGGCCTGGGAGAGCTTTAAAGCTGCTTGAAAAGCCCGGCTCCCAAAAGGCAAAGCAAACCCGGGGAAGCTGTGGAAGAGCAGTAGGCAGGCTGAGGCTGCTTTCCAGCAGGGAGATTTGATACAGTGCATGTGAGAAACAACCTTCCTCGTGTTGTACAGCACTCAGAACTTGGGGTTCGCTGGGGAGGACAGCCTGGGAGACAGTGGAAATATAAAAACGGGTGAAACCTAAAGTGATTTTGTTGTTTCCAGATCAAGCTAGTATTTGGTTTGCTCTGGGGTGAGGAAGGGGGAGTGGAGTTTTCTGCATCCATAAGAACCAGCAAATCACACAAATGACAATTTGCTCAGGAGCTTTCCTAACCTGGTGCCAGTTGGCAAACTGGGCTGCAGTTCAAGCATCAGTCAAGAGATTCTAGGATGAAACTGTTTTGCAAACAGTGCCTCTTCATGTGATTTTAATGACAAGACTACAACATCTGGCTGTGCTTTTGGGCTCAGAGCTCATCCATTTGCATGCCCTGGTCCCTCCAGAAATGATTTCTCTCTTGGAGGGTGAACAGTGGCCTCTGTATAAACACTATATCCATGGTTTGTAATATCTCCTCTTTTGATTGCTTCTTAGCAGCCTAGAACAGATATTTTGAGATGACTTAGGATCATGCTAATTTTAAGAGTTTATTGGAAATTTCTCTATTTAATTGTCCCTGGGTTATTTTGTTCTTGTTTTTTCCAACTCCTTCATTAGTTTCTTCCTGTTTTTTCAGCTGGTTCTGTTGCCTCAGAACATGGGGTGCTGAGACCTTTTCTTTGCAAACCTGAGATGCCAAGGGCTCTGCTTTACAGAGCTGACCTGGAACATGGACACGGGAGTTTGCACCTTGTGTATACTGAGTTCCAAACCTGCTAATTCTGATGGAACAGAGATGTTTCTTTCAAGAAGACTCAGAATATACATTCTCATGTTCATGTTGAATTAGTAGTAAAACCTGAATACATTTTGGAGGTGATGTAATTATCTCAGTGTCACCATTAAGGGTACTAACTGAAAGATGGGAGTAGAAATAATTGTAACTGTTCAACAGAGACAGAAAAAAAGAAGCAAACACAGAAATACAAGGCTGCAGACTGTGTGGGTGGGAATGGTTCAGCTTGGGCTGACTGTTGTGCAGTGCTGGGGTTTGATTCTTCGTTTGGTTTTTCTTTTGACGTTGCACTTTTCCCTGTTCCGAGTTTGGATCTGAAATAGCCTTTATTGCAACTTCTTTTTGCAGTGACAGAAAATGAGGAACAGATAAAGCACAATGATACAGTAAAGATAATCCCCATTGATGGATGGAGTATTACTAGACATAGAACCCTCCTTTAATGACCAAAGTGCTTCCAGTGTCACTGTATGCAATGTGAAATACACTTCTTGTCCAGAGTAGTGTCAACTTTATTGTCAGTGGGCAGTTCCCAAAGCCTGTGCTCTGTGTATTTCCCTTCGGAGTCTGGGAGCTGGAGGTGTTCTTTGGAAGTGCAGTGGCTGACAGTCCTGTGGTGATGGCTCAATGCACCTCCGGCTGCACCACAAATTGTCACCAGGAACGGAGTAAGAGATCAAAGGGGACTCACTGAGAGAGGCAACAAAAGCAACAAACTCATCCCCACAATGGGACTTCATTTCAGTGTGTTCAGAAAATACCTGAGTTTGAGTCACAGTCAAGTCACTCAAATACCATTTGAGTCACAATCAAAGCAACGAATAACTGGAGAGGCAGGAGATGGATTAAATAGTAATTCCACTGGGGGAAAAGGTGTTCTGGCAGTAGGACTAGAAGTGACTAATTTTTTTTATGAGCAGTCCCAATCTAAGTCTTTGATGACTGTGCCAATGCATGGGAGATCCAGAACAAAAACATTGCATTTAAGAGACACCGCTTGTGATGGCCCATCTTTCATCAGAGGTCACTTGTGAATCACTGTGTGCATCACACCTTATTTACTGGGTCACCTCATTTTCTTTTTGTTTATGGCAGCACAGACAGATTTTTTCTTTGGATATTCTGTGGATTCTTCATTTAAATCTCCAACATGATATCCACACCCTGGATTTTACAGGAAGTTTACAGTTCTGTGATCTTTACCAAGTCAAACTACCAAGCACAAAGGGCACCTGGTGTGATCCATGATGAATGAGGGGTTTGTGGCTGGCTCTGTACCCCTGGCACCGTCCCTGCAAGCTGCCAGCCCTGGGGTTCCGTGTGTGCCCTGGGCAGGGGCTGTGGTGGATTCCTTTGGCATTTGGTGCCACAGAAGTCATTGGTAAAGGCTTCATTGATTCCACTGGACTGGGATCAATTAGTCGTCAATTAGAACATGACCTTGATGCTCTTTCACTAATCAGCATTTCCCTGTTACATCAGTGCTGCTTGGCACTGTCCTAGCTCCAGTCTGAGTAATTTTTTTTTCTTACAGATCTGCATTACTGCTTTTAGATTGGAGTAAAGTTAATTGAAGTAAATATCTTCCTTTGCTTTATGCCTGTACCAATGCACATCTTTTACTTAATGCAACCCATTAGATTTCTTTCTCTCTCATCTGTTAGTCATTATTTTATTACTTTTAATTTAGAAGCTCTGGGTTTCCTTCAGTAGTCTTTCAGTTTTAGTATAGATCCTGTAATAATTATTTTTTTTTTAAATTAAAGATATCTTATAACATGTGCACAGGCAAATACTCCAGTTGTTAATCATAAGAAATCTATTTATTAACTTTTGAGAAACAGAACTACACATTTCCATAAATGCCTTAAATATTCTACTTAATTGGGATGTGATCTCTCCTAAATGTGCCGGATCACTTCAGCCTGAGTGCCATTCAATGTTGCAAATTTTGTTTTCTGACTTTTAATCATTAGTGGTTATTCCCCTGATGAGCTTATTAGCCTCGAGTGCAAATACTTCATCTACCCCAGTGAAGAACTAAAAGTCTGAGGAACTCCTTAAACATGTTATCTAAAGTTCTTTTTTCTTTTTGTATTCACGGGAAGTAAAGTGAAGTGTCACTGTCATTATATAACATCATCTTCAGTAATTTTACTGTTTTAAGGTTGAAGACTCATATTTTGGAGGGATAGGCAGTGGCTGTCGTTTGATATAGATGGAAAACACAAGCCTTGTACATACAAGCTATCTGGAAAAAAACTCTGCATTTTATGTGTTCGTTGTCGAGTTTTACTCCAAAACTATATTTACTAGTCAAGCAGAAGACACCACATTTCTGTAGTACTTCCATCTATTTGAATTTTTTTAGACTGCAACATAGACTGTATTTTGTTCAGAGCTTTTTTAACAAGGACTAAGTGTAGTCCAAGGACACTTTTTCTTTATCAATCTTTGATGACAGATAATAATACATAACAATGTAAGATATAAAAATGATAAATTAGAACATACAAGGGTTATTTTGGTGATCATACTTTCTCTTGAAAACCGAGGTGACTGTCTGAAGCTCTGATAACACTTTTCTATAGTTTTCTTTTTGCTTTCAACTGTTTCTCACTTGGGTCTCTTTTGTGTAATGCAAGATTATTCTGAGTTAAGCATTATTTTTAGGTTTTTATTGCTCTATAACAGAGCAAAAAAATCCCTATGAGCATATTGAACCATCCTCCTTCTAATGGAACATGGGACAGGATGGAGGAACTGGGACCTGAGACAAGAAAACAGAAGTAGGGATTTTATGAAAAGATTTGAGTGTAATGTCACATCAATTTCTTGAGCTGTTTTTTTTTAGCAGACAATCAGTCCTTTTTTCTCTTTAGTTTCTTGAGAGTTTCTAGACAATGAAATCTCCAAGCATACTTCAAAGTTTTAGAAACAATTATTTTCCTTGCTCTTTTACTTGATTTTACACTGAGACACAAAGGAGGAATGTGGTTTTCTCCAGTGAAAATGAGAATAGTGGGATATTAGAAACCTGGATTTTGGCATTAAATATATATTTAGTATGTGTATAGTGCTTATTTATATATATATATGTGCAGTGCTAAAAATATATATTATTTTTCCCCAACTGTCTTGTTTTGCTGGTCACAGCTTTAAGTTGCTTTATTTTCTTCTTTTTTTTTTTTTTTTTTAACCTACTTAAACTTTCCTCCAATATTTCCAAATACTATGAACCATTTGTAGCTGTCCTAATTCTGGCTCATAAGCAATGCTAAAAATTCCTCCCCCAATTGACAGCTTTCTTTGCCAGATTACAGTATTCCCAGCTGATTAGTTATCTTAACCACAGGATTTTTTTCTGAAAAGTACAATTAGCAGAATTTGTTTCAAGCTCCTACAAACAGTTTGCTGTAGAATGTAATTTCTTTCATGTTTTCTGAGCAATGAATATTATTCACGTATTTTTGAAAAATCTGCTAAGAGTGTATTTTCATCCCTTTCCATTCTTTCTACTTCTTCCAATGCCAAGTAATAAAAATTGAAATTATGGTTTCATCTGGAACTAAGAACAGCCCTGGCATTTAACTGAGTGGCGTTCTGGATGTGCAGCAGTTGTCATTGTTAAAATACAACTATTTATGAAAATAACACCATGGTAGAGGTATCTGGGAGGAGAGGGGAAGCAGGAGGCTTAGGGGCTTTCAGCAGTGGGGATTTCTGTGCCTTGCCACTGCTGGGCTGAGTTCGAAGAGGTTTCAGCTCAAAGCTGAAGCTAAGGGGAATCAGAAGTGAAGGTCTTGTCCTTTGCCAGCACAGCTATTTAATTTTCATTCATTAGGGAGTTCCTGCTGTAAACTCTGCAGCAAAAAGCTGCTGCTTTGTCCCTGTTTATCAGCACTGATGGAAGAGGCAGACAGCAATCTTGCATGTAGCTTTTATAAAACTTTATAAAGATAAACACCCTATAATATATCCTTCACTTGGAGTACAGCAGCTGACACTTGCTGAATGTCTGCTGAAGTGTGATTAAATCCTTGGGAAAAGAAGGGAAAGTTACTGCAAGGAGCTGTTAAAAAGCTCGAGAAATAAATACAGGAGCCTTGATGTGTCTGGTTTATTTTGCGGGCACAAGAAGGTGGTGGGAGGCAGCACAGCAGATCTGAGAGGAAGAGGGAGGATGTAAGAAGCCTCTAATGCTGGTCCCAGATTTCCCACTGTCATGGTCTGGTTGTTCTGCAAAGGATTTCTGGAAGTTGAACAAAAATTTGAAGAAGTGATAACGAAACCTCCCTGTCTCAATGTGCATTAAATACATCCCACGTGTTTATGAATTGGAGACAGGGAGTCCTGTGGTAAGAAACTTGGGGATAGGGTTTTTGTTGCTCGAAATTAGGAAGTCTACTTCTGTTTATACCTAATTGGTCTGATTTCATTAAACAGAGAAAAGGCTGAAGTGCTGCCCAGGCACTTCAGAAAATACCATGGGTTTCTCTCTTAGCTGCACAGAAAATGTATTTGCTTTTTTCCAAGTAACTGCTATTAAAATTAAAGAATCTGAATCTACTGTTATTATAAAATTTCCATTTTACAAATCTCTTCTACAGATTCATTGAATTTAAAGACAATAAATGAGAAGCTGGACTGGTTGTTTATAAGACATAGGTAGAATTTTCATAAAATAGGGAAATTTCGGTTGCGCACATTCAACCATTAATGATAATTTTCACATTTACCAATTTGTGGAAGGAAATATGGCTGTTTAGACTCAGGATAATACCTATTTTTGGTTAAATGGTTATTTTCAAACTGAAGTCACGGGAGATTGCAGCCTGCTTCTCTCTTTGTTTCTTTCTTTTCTTGCACATTGTTTGCTTTTAAAAAGAAATAAAAGACTAAAGAGATTTACATTGGCCAGAGTTTAATTTGTATTGACATTTGTATCTTACCTCTGAGGTTTGGAAAAAAATGGAATCCAATTAGGTCAGACACATACAAATGAGAAGATATTGCTTAGAGTTGCATGAGCACTGAAACACCTAAATCCAACTTAAACAAAAGCGAGCTGGAAACTCAACCCAGCCTATGAAACATGGAATTTAGGGCTGCAAAATCTGTTTGTGGTTTAGTGAGTATTTATTGAAATCACAAAGCTCTGGGTTGGAGGGACAAAATCAGAATACCAAGTTAATTTTAATCAGAATCTCATGGACAGTATTTGTATGGGAGAAAAAACATCCGTTGACCTGTCATCCTCTAGATGATAAGGAACATGGAAACTGATCTGATTTGCAGTAGTGGTGCTGCAGGTTTTGGTCATCCCACACAATTTAGAGTATCATGTGACCACAGGTATTTTATATCAGGAAATAAACATGGCTTTACTGGTTTATAACTTGTGTATAGGACCAACATATTGTGTAAGGAACTCATAAGAGCATACACTGAACTGCTCTCCTGCTCTAAATGTATGTATTTTTAGAAGAGGTGCATAAACATCCCAGCATTTCCTACTATCTACCAATTTGTGATGTATGCTCTCAAAAGCTTTTCTTGAGAACGTGCTTCGTGTATTGATTACAGAAACACTTTTTCCTCAATTGCTTAATGTGGAGCAAAGGAAATAACAGTTGAATTTTCAGTCATGTGGAGAAATTTCAAGCTCTTCTTTCTGTTAACTGTAAATTTCCACCCAGAGTCTTTTATTCCCAAGATTGTATTTGTACCAAGAGGGATAAATGCTCTGCTATTTGCATGCTAACACTTCTGTGAAACTTGATGTTAAATCAGAAAGCTGCATCTTACAAATTCTGTCACAATGGTGTTGCTGATCATGTAATTACTGCTGTTATTTTTGATTAGCCAGCTATCACAGTGATGCTGCATGGAGCAGCGAAGTCATCCCTACCCAAGGAAGCCTTGGACCTTAGTCAGAGGAGATGCTAAAATCACCCTGTACGTCCGTCCTGTCATTGAAATGGATACTCTGAGCATTATCTGCTGACCCTGATGGCTGTGGGTATTTTAAAATCACTAATAAAAGGCTGGATGAGATGATAGGAGCTCTTGGCTGATGGGGAGTTACCTGACCCTTTTAAGGCAGGCTGCACTGCCTCTGTGCACCAGCTTTATGTAGATTGATGAAGGTGGGTGTTTTGTTGGGGAGACTTTTGTGAGACAAAAGGGGTGCTTAAAGAGATCCTTTTAAATAACTTGGTTTTCTTTAATAGGAAGTAGTTTGAATCAAATTCCTTACATTTCAGTAGTAATGACCCTAAAAGTCAAATTGCTTCCTGTTTTTTTATGAGCATCAGTACAATCAAGAGCATATCCAAAAGTGCACGGATCTGCAGTTTCCTGCAGAACCAGGGGAAAAAGCTGGGTCTAAAGCAGCATAATATGTGAGAATTGGCCCTCTCCCTGCTCTCAGTGATGTTTGAGAATAATAAAACGTGGCAGTATGACAGATACCTTTTGGGAGCACTTAGAGCTTTAAATGGACTCTCTGTATTACAGTACTAAATTGCAGAGTTACTACCATAAAACACAGCAAATAGATTTACATTTAAATGGTAACGGAACGAGGGAGATAATGTCCCAACGAGGCAACAAAACGGGAGAGCAAATCCCAATATATGTCAACTCCTTATTTCAACCTCCAGTTCATTGGGAAGTTAGGAACTTTTGAATTTTGAGTCACTTCTTGCCAAGAAATAAATATATAAAATTGTTCCTCTGAAGCTTTTCAGCCTCATGGACAAACCCCCTTCAGTGATCCAGGCCGATCACTGCAACAACAGTCCTTGTCTCCCAAAGCTCTTCCCACAGAAGTCTATTTCTCTCCACATGGTTCAGACTCTTCACTTTTTGTTGTTTTTCTGTTATTAAATTGAAAATTTGTGAGTTGTTTTTTTGTTGTTGTTTGTTTGTTTTTTAATTTTTGGCTCACAGAGATACCGTTTTTCCTCTCTTCCTTCACTTACTTTTTTTTTTCCTCCCCATCTATGGCCTTCACACAATCTCTCTGTTGTTCTCTCTCCCTGGATTTTATTTTTCCAGATGTTATGAATGAGCTAATTGCAGCCTGGCTCCTTGAGACTGTTGGTGCATTAGTGTAAAAGTGGAAACAACTGGTTTTTGAGAATATGGGGTGGAATGTATCTCTCTTTTCCTCTGGTCCATAAAACTGCAGTAGAGTAACTCAACTAATAGTGATTTTTCTGTAGCCCATCAGTGTGACATGAAATAAATATTCAGAAGTATCAGTGGAGCTTTTTTTGACAGTTACTCGATGAGTTTGACTCAAGTGCTTTGTGAGGACGACTCTTCTCTTGATTCATAAACAACTTGGGTATTAGTCAAACTTGTGCAGTTAAATTCTGCTTTAGCATAAAAGCGTGGCCTTTCTCCACTTGAACAATCATTTTTTCTACTGCCTAAATCTGTTGAGTTTTGCAAGGTCTGATTAATTCACTTTGAAAACTTTCTAGGTAGCTTGTGATTTATGAATGGACAGAATTGTGCTTTTAATAGAAGGGCTTTTTTCTTGCAAAGAAAATAAAATAGATGGTGGAAAGGGGACTTGCCTGTAACAGTCTTTTTCTGTGACTTGCATAAAATGTGTTTGTCTTTATAATGACATTGATTTTTATAGCTCCTATAACTACAAAAATAATTAAGAGCATTTCACTGAGCTAAAGAGGGATGTTTCATATTGACTTGAGAGTTAATTTAAATTACAAATGAAATACAGGAGAAGTGCCCTAAAAACTGCTGTGTACGTTTTCGTAGCACGGTGAACAGATAGCAATTAGTGATAAGTGATTTGCCTCAAAGTTGCTTTGAATAGCAGATGACTGCAGAGCTCGATACAGAGCAAATAAGCTCAGGCTCGCTGGAGAGAAGACAGAGGAGTTAATCTCCTTTCCAGGGCAATAATGTTCCAGGTGATATCCTTACAAAGGATTTTGTCACATTGTTTTTTAATGGTCCCAAACAATGGGTTTTCACCTTTTATTTCCTTAGGATAGTCTCTCACAAATGGTCTGTTTAGCAAGGTTTGGGCTTCCCTTGTATCTTCTCTTTCCAGATGAATCAATAGCATCAATTAGGATTGATTGGGAAGGTGAAACTTGGTCTTGCACTGGAAAGATTCGTAACCAGAGGTGGTCATAGTATGAATACACACGATTGTCCTTTGTGCTGTCGGAGTGGAGCATGGATTGTGCCAGGCATGGTGTGTCCAGCAGGACCAGGGCACTGACTGCCACCTGTGCTGGGCACTGGTGTGGCCACACCTTGAATCCTGGGGTCAGTTTTGGTCCCTCATGACAAGAAAACTGTTGAAGGGCTGGAGCGTGTCCACGGAAGGGAACGGAGCTGGGGAAGGGTCTGTAGAACCAGGAGCAGCTGAGGGAGCTGGGGGGGCTCAGCCTGGAGAAAAGGAGGCTCAGGGGGATCTTCTCACTCTCAGCAACTCCCTGACTGACAGGAGGGTGCAGCCAGGTGAGGTCAGTCTCTTCTCCTGGGTAACAAGCAACAGGAAAAGAAGGAACAGCTTTAGGTTGCACCAGGGGAGGTTTAGATTCGATATTAGCGAAAATTTCTTCACTGAACTGGTTGTCAAGCCCTGGCACAGCTGCCCAGGGAAGTGGCAGACTCCCTGTCCCTGGAGGGATTTAAAAGACGTGTAGATGTGGCACTTGGGGGCAAGGTTCAGTGGTGACCTTGCCAGGGCAGGGTTACTGGTTGGATTTGATGATCTTTGGAGTTTTTCCCAACCCTAGTTATTCTATGAAAATTAAAAATAATTGCTGCATCTGGAGACAGCTAAAATACACATTACACAGAAAATGAGTGGAAAAGCCAGTAACTGACACAGAATTCAGCTCATCTGATTTGGAGACTTGTAAGAAAGTGTCATCTCTTGACAGCTATCTATTGAGGAAATAAGTAATTTTCTAATTGATAGTTTGGGAACATTGCAATGAAGTTTCAGCTATTTCGCTTCTACCATTATGGGCAAATGAGTGAAGTTATTTCTGATGGTAGATGTTTTTTGTATTTTTCTGTCATATTTACCACTCTTAGTGATGACAACTTTGCAATCTTTTAGGGATTCATAATGCTGCCAAAACGCAAATGTTACTGAGCAGCCTGTCTCAATTATATTTTGTGGCAGAGAATTATTTCATATACATTAAGGTTTTTTCCATTGCTTGGGTTTGAATCTATTTTATTTCATACTCTTCAGCTCTTTCTGAATCTTGGTTTCAGTTTCAATTATTTGGTTTTCTCCCTGGAGATTTTGCAGTACAATTTGACATTGCCCCACAGAAATATGTTCGAAGGCAGATTTTTTTTCTTTTTTTTTTCTTTTTTTTTCTTTTTTTTCCTTTTTTTTTTTTTTTTTCTGCATTCTAGTTTGGCAGAACTGGGCAGAACAGAACTGCCTTGTGTCTGTATTTCCCGGATGTGTTTACTTTTCTGATGAATATCTTTTCTGGCTGAACTGGAAAATTTCAGGACAGACATCCTGTAGCTGTGCCATAGCCAGTGCTTTGGTTAGACTGGAAAAATCCAGGCCTGCTCTTGAGCCACAGTGGGTCAACAGATCAGCACTTGTGCTCCACAGGAAACCCAAACAAGTAGGAGACACTGATTATGGGATATGCAGGTGTGTGTGCATTTCTGCTTAGGTAATCCAGGATAGGAATATGCGAGTCTTAACGACACAGTAAAAATAAAAAATAGCTGGGGGCCGTAAAGGATTAGTTTTGCCAAATCTGTCCTCAAAGCAACTTTTATTCAGCACATGATTTATATGTCGGATTTCTGTGGCGTGTTTCTTCCACAGAGAGAAACTGAGGGTGGTGGAGACTCTTGGCAGGTGAATTAAAGCCCTGTGGGAAGTAGGGGTGACTCTGTGGGTCCCCTGAAATCGCTGCCTGTGCCCCAGGGGGGTGGATGCTTCCCCGTGCTCCGCCGGCGCAGCGCTGGCTCGGCAGGCCGCCCCGGCTCCTGCCTCATCGATCCGCCTGGGATCAATGGGGAAGTGCTGTGCAAAAATTATTGCCAAGGTTTGGTCCTCACACTGAATGGTGGCTGTGAAAAAAGCCTAAAAGAGGCGGAAACCCGGAGAGGGGCTTTCTTCCAGAGCACATCCTACTACAGAAGGTCTTACAGGAGGCTGAGTAGTCACTTTTGCTGGTGCCAGCTCAGGTGCAAGGCAGCAGGACAGGTTGGAGCAATTAAAAAGCCACTCCACCCCCTCCTAGGCCTTCCCAGGGTATTTGCTGAATGCCAGGTGCAGGCTGCCTCGCTGGAACAGAAATTGCTTGCGTCGATTTTGATGATGTTGGGCTTCATTTCAAAGGCTCGAGAAGTTGTTCTGGTGTGGAATTTGAATAAAGGACTTCGGAATTAAAAAGTAGAATCTATGCAAAACTCCAGGAGTAAACTGGCAATCAGAAAAGTACTGGCACCTGTCCGTGTTCCGTAGTCTTATTGGCATAAATGCAAATCATCTTTGGGCTGAAAGTAGCACATGTGAAAGCTTTTAATTTTGTTAAAATGAATTACCCATAATTATCTTGCTGTTAATATGTAGAAGTAGACTACTGAAAAGACACTGAATAGTCACAGTAATTTACCATTAATCAAGGACAAAAACCCCTCAAAAGACAGGTTAAAATCACATTACTGCAAAAACAGTTTACATCTTACATGAGTAATTTGCTGTGTAAAATTCAAAACAGAAATAGCAGCGGTGTGTGACTCTTTATTGACGAGGTTTGTCTGCAGGTGTCTCTTAGACTAATAAGAGGCCACATAGATACTTTGCAAGAAAACATCTTTCACTATACTTTTAGTGCACGTGTTGCTTATTTTTCATTTCCTCCTTTCTCTGACAGTGAATTGTCTCTTCCTGGTCCATGCTCTGCATGGAGCCACTCACTGGGAGCGATGTGGTGCTGATCCTTCAAGTGCTGTGTTTGTTGTACTGTGTTTACTCAGGTTAACCTAGGGGTTTGAGCTATAATTCTTACACAGAAGGATGAAAATTTGCAAGGAATGGTGACTTTATTCTAAGGAGCACACTTCCGTAAATACTGTTTATTCTCATTCTTGGGCTTTACTAACAAACAAGACAAAGAGCAACCTTAGTAACTCCTACAGCTAAAATTATAGCAAATATATTAGGTTTCTTAGAAAAGGCAAAACTTCAGATTTTCTGGTTCTAAACTGCAGAAATCTTTGCTATTGATGGTGTGAAGATATCTTTACCTGCCCCTTTCCATCTCTTGTTACTACAAATGATGGTTGATACTCACCATACGAATGAATCCCTTGGAAGTGACCTAGTGAAGGCAGATGTGCTTCAAGTTTGCCATGTGCCAAAGCAGGTTTTGAGTCAGGTTGTGAGAAAAAAGTGCAAATAACTTAACCCCCATGGTGATTTAACCCACATGGTGATTCTAGCAGTGCTGCGAGACTGTGAGTGCACACTGTTAAGGGGAAGGTGTTCCCAGAGCACCTCAGCACTGCAGACTGAGCCACTTCCATCATTAAAGTGTGAAGGTGTAGGCACCTAAATCATGCTGGTGTTCCTGAGGGCATTGCTGTAGAAGCTGCTGTAACTTCAGGTAGCCCCTTCTCATTTCCCTCAAATCTGTGTGTGGCCGTGGAGCTTTGATCCCTGCACGAAGCTGACGAGTGATGAGAGCTTCTGGAGTCGTGGTCTGTTTCTGTGTGGTTTATCTTGCCAAGGGAGCAGCAAAAGAACAATTAATCTGCTCAGTCAGACAGATTTTGCAGGTAGGATTTGGTTATTGTTGCAAATTTTGTACAGTGATTTCCCCTTTGCAGTTTCTCAAATCCTTCCCTGTTTCTCATTGTAGCGTTTTCAAAACAAAAGCAGAAACATGTTTTTGAATCTGATAATGTGGAGAAACGTTTCATGAATTATAAATGAATGTCAGTGATGTATGAATGTGCGTGCTAAACTGATGGAAGATTTGAAATATGCAACATGTTAGCATATAACTTCACTCAGTTTTCACTTTTTGAGTTTCACATTAGGGAGTCACAGTAGTACTTCAAAACCAATTTAAACATATTGTTATTAAAATAAGTTCTGTTTTTATTCACTATCAGTATATGGGAGCTGCCATGTACCGTATCTTGAAATGGGATTTCAAAATCTGGCCTTCTGCTCTTTCATCTGGAATTTAATAAATTTTCTTGTTGAGCTCAGTTAGGTTTATAAAAAATCTTTAGATTTTACTGTGTAACTGAAGGTAGACCATTGAAAAAGTAATTGATGGCAACCCTTTGGAAGGTGTTTTATTTCTATTACGTGCCACTTAATTAGGGAGGGGCAAGATAAACGACATACAGCAAACACAAGGTGACATCTGAGCATGGTTATCAAAAGAGAGTTACAATGCAAAGCTTCTTGCTGGCTCAATAACGTGCTCACAGCTTTGTGTGTTTTCTTTCCTGTCCATCAAAATGAAGCATTCTGAAGCTTGAGGATTTTATTAATCAAGTAAGCTCATCCAAATTAGTTTCATTTTCTTGAAAAGCTTTGTCAAGACACATGAATCCACGTGATCTCGCTGTTTTTAACCAGGAGCAGAGAATCTAGGCTTAAATAAAAACTGCAACTTCGAAGTCTGGCTACTCCTTCTCTTAAAGAACAGAACAGAAACCTAGGTTTTTCTCTGTGGTTGCTGAATGATGTGAAGCCAGACAGGTAACATGCTCCACAGTCAAAGGAGCAGAAACTTTCTGGTTATTTATACTTTTCTTCTGCTTTCATCCTTCCAGTTGTAATTTTTTTCCCCCAGCTTGGCATATTTCACCTTATAAAAATAAACTTAGAACTCATGGGTTCCTTGTACCACAGCAGGGCATAGGAAGGCTCGAAGGGATGGAATTAATCCAAATTCTTGGAAACAGCATGCTCCCCAATCACAATAAAATTCAAGATAATCAATTTAATCTAATTTCTTTCAACTGTTTTGAAAGATGAAGTTGATTGTGAGAGCAGCTGGACCCTGAACTTCTGTTCTTTAGATATTTTTGAGGATTTATTGTGGAAAACAAAGGAATGGAAGTATAAAGCTGTTATGCAGTTTAGTCTTGGGGAAATGTATACATCAAGACTGAAAGCATTCGAGGGTGAATTGCACTTCATGTTCAAAATGGTTTTTTGGCAGGCATTGATTTGTGTTGCTTCTGCAGTTGACCATTCTAAGCAAACACAGATCAAAACCACTCCTAACCACTTTATAATTATTTTATTACTTATTGTGCCACATGGATGTTTCAATTAAAATATGTTCCAGTTAGGCTTTATGTTTGGGTGGAGAAGAGGCCACACTGGCAGGGTGAAATCTGAAGTTTGAATTGAAGGTTTGAAAATGGATTGGTGTGGTGGTGATCATTTAATGCTGGCTTTAAGTGTTTAGGAGCATCAGGGCTGTGTATCAATTTGGGTTTGAGGCATTTTCATTTTCACAAATGCAATTAATGTTGAACTACTTACTGCCTTCTGTCGGACTCTGAGTAATATGTTTATGTGAATTAATGAAACAGTTCTTTCATTTTTCATAATGTTACTAGACACTAAAAAAAAAAAATAAATAGAAATGCATTACATGTTTTTAAGAGCAGCCTTCCAGGAGAGAAGTCCAGTCAAAGTCTTCATTTTCAAAATATCTGGAATAATGCCTCAAATATCAGCCCAAATGAGGTGTATCAAAGTAGGTGGATTTCTCCTTCCCTCAAACACTGCTCTTGCTCTCTTTTACTATCCCATCTTTAATGCCACAATTATCTGATTTAAGGTATGGCTCTAGGTGTGTTTTTATTTCTCTTCACCATTCTTTTTGGTTTTGTTCTTTATTGTCAATAAAATTGTATCATTTTGTCCAAGCTGGAAAAGTTACTCCCTTCAAAGCACTGCACCTGAGGGTTCATTTTATTGAAAGGCATTTTTAGATGTAGACAGTAAAACTTAACAATTCTTTTGATAGAAATTGATGTGGAAAACCAACACAAAAGGAAAACAACAACAGGGAGTAAGAAAAGGAGCAGAGGAAAAGAGGATTTTTTCATAAACTCTACCCTGTTCTAAAACACTGACCTGTATTAAAAGTAGAAAGACATTTTAGCTCTCATACTTGGCTTTTCAGCACTATTTTGTTCACAACATTTGATAGCTTGCAACAAATAGGAAGAAGATGTTTTGAAATGTTTGATAGTGAGAGTATTTTAAGTGTCAGGAAGACATTCCCTGATCACATAGGGGACTTTGAGCAATCAGGTCTAGTGGAAGGTGTCCCTGCCTGTGGCAGGGGTTTGGAATGAGATTAAAGTCCCTTCCAACCCAAGCCCTTCTGTGATTCTATGAATGTTCTTAGTCTGTTAATGTTTTAATGTAGTATACATTCAATCCAAGTCACTGTTCTCTCCAAACTCAAAGGGAACACAGTTGAATTTATTGTGGGATTATGGCAATTTACACCAATATTTCATTACAGTAGGTGTTCAGCCTTCAGTAACACCTACTCTGACTAAATTAAAGGCTGCAGGTAAGCTTATACCACTTCTTTTTGGTCTGGATTTGTTGTTTGTTTGTTTACTTTTCAACTGTGAGCAGTATCAGCAATTTTAAGTGATGTAATATCCATGAACCAAGAACTTGTTGTTCCTGCCACAGTAATGGTGATTCAGTGAGTTTTTAAATTTGAGCTCTTAAAACTGACCTTTAAATCAGGAAGCAGCTACTGTGAGAAAACGTGGCCCTAAGGTGACCTGCTTCTCCAGGACTATGGAACTTCAGCTGTCATAACTGTATTTATAGTTATTGGTAAGTTAATATAGGAAATGATTCACTTATTAAATCTATTAAGTCATTTTGTTGTGAGCTACTGGCTAGCAGGGTTGTTGGCAGTAAAAGGTGTCTATTCCCTTGCTTTAGGAATGAAAGTAAAAAGGAATTTGCCAAAAGCCATTTTCTTTCTCTGTCCTTTGTCAACATCTTTCTTGGGAGCATTTTGCCTTCCCAAAGCAGATCTTTCTGTGGAGTACTGAAAGTGACAGGTTGGAATTCTGACCCTTAGGGGCATAGGTAATTTAGGATTTACATGTGGCACAGGCACGTCAGGATTTTTGAAGTTTGTAGATTTTTTTGTTTATATGTCTATTTCCTTGAGTTTGGCCGTGACTCAGCCAAATGACTTCAGAAATGGTGTTTATTGTGTTGGTTTCCTACCTCAGTTCACCACGAGTGCTGCCTTCATTGCCTGGAGAGAGCTGTGCTATTGATGAGCACCCACCTGCCGAGCTGCTGGAGCCCAGCAGGGCACAGCCTTTACTCTGCAGCTCCATGAACTTCCACACAAATCCCCCAGACTGAAGTTTGAATTCCAAGCTGGACCCCCACTCTGATTGCTTGTGACTAAAATCCTGTCTCAAAACAAAGATTGTCCTACCAAGGACTGTTTCCACTTAGCTGCTGTTTGTTCCTACCTTTGCAGGAAAGCTCTGGGGTGTAATGACTCAAAGTCAGGGGAGGCTACCTGCACCCTCTCACAGAACAATAGCTCTCATCCCCGTTCAGTAAATAAAAGGGTTTTCTGAAAAGAAGGATCATAAAACAAAATGCTCATGCCTGGTGCTCTTTGGCAATGTTCTTCCTGAGATGAGACAAGCAAAGGAGAGCTTGCAGGAAAAGAAATTGCTGGGCATCTCAATTGTTTTTACCTTCACTTTTCCTGCTGGCCATGGGTGTCTTTCTGGCAATGGCTGACAAGCAGTAGAGGCTGTGGGGTGAAGAAGGGATCTGATTTAACTTCGTGCCAAGATGCTTAATTGGTGTGGTAAGGACTAAAATTTCAGGCCAGACCTTTTGCAAGGCTGACCGATCTCACTGGGCTGCAGCTTTTCCTGTCACAGCCCTTTTACAGACTGTGGGATGTGTCTGATTTGCTGCTCTATCCCTGGAGACCTGATGGTGAAGGGATCGGGAGAGCTCAGGGATGTCAGAGAGCTGCTGCTTGCTCACCCCTGCTCTCCACATTTTCCTCTTGATGAGTGGGTGTAAAAGGCTTCATAAAGCATTCAGTATATGCAGATGAACAAACAGGTGAATTATCAAGAACTATCAGTTCAGGAGGTAAAAAATGGCAAGTGTCTTATCTTTCCTGGAGACATATGCTACGGCCAGATAAGCAGTTCATCTTCTCAGGTATGTTCCATTAAGTATATTACCCAATCAGCTAGGATATATAAGACATATTGCAACTCTAATCTCCCCGGGCAAGTAGTATTCAATTATCCTTACCATTTTCAAGAGAGAAATATCCTGAGCATTTAGAGTGCTTGTGTTTTTGGCACCCAGTTGTGTTACGTGAAGGCTAATAAAGAACATTCCAACTAAGAAGGCATAAGACAGGCAGATTAAATATTGAAGAAAATAGTATTATATAAGTCCTGAGGTGCAAATGTTCACCCTCCCTCAAAATGGTTTCCTGACATCTTACCTAATGTTTTGAGATTGGGTCAAGGATGAGAATGACTGAGTATTGTCATCCACTATGCCGACGGTGTGTGATCTGTGTATATAGTTATAATTAAAAGAGAAATTCTGTTGAATACTTTGTTTGCCAGTGCCCTTTCTGTTTTAAAAGTGTTTTTCCTGTTGTGTGTTGTTTTGCTATGTAAATTGCTTTTTGAATTGAATACTGTTCAGACAGGCCAATTTTCCTGTTACTCTTCTAAGCAAGCATTAGAGATTCAGAAGTCACGGCTCCTGCGAGTGCTCTTGAATGGGATGTCTTCTCTACCACATGAGATGTGGCAAGTGGCAGATCAGTTCAGTCACAGGCAGCTTCATAATTTGGTAGCTGACAAGAATCCAACACAATTTCTTTGGAGGGTTATGGGAAGAGCTCTGCTTTGTGTCTGTTCCTGGAAGGACTCGCAGCAGGGGTTACTGTGGAGATTGTTTGCTGCCTTCCCAGACCAAACCCTGCTCTCAGTCGTTTCTCTTCTGCTGAGCTTTAAATATATTGCAGAAATTCTCGTGTCAGTTATATGAGCTAAGTTAAATACTGGGATATTTCAGTCTCTGAAATATGTCCAGTGTTTCAGAGAGAGAGAGATTAAAGGGAAAATATATTCTTTGCCTGATTGTTACATACGAATGGTACAGCCTTTCTTGGGATATGTTCTAAAGGTTCTATGAAGCAAGGAAGCATTTCCCAAATTCCTTTATCCCTCCATTTCTTAAGTGACCCATGACTTTCTTCATTCAAGCATTAAAAAATGGTGTTGAGAGTCCATATATTCTATTCTTGCTCCTGCCCATGATACACACCTGTATCTTTATTCTTCATGCCCATATTTACCCAAGGTATAAACATCTAAAAATTCATGCATATTTACTGTATTTTCCTACATTTTTGCACTTACTTTCTTTACTGGTCCTTTGCTTTTTCCACAGGTCATTTTCCATACACCCATTCAAATGGTGCAATGTTATTTTCCCCACTCTTTGATTTTTGTTTCCTATTCTTTCACCAGCACCAGAGAGATTCTTCCATATCTGCCCTCCTCTAAAGACTTCCTTTATATAAACCACAGTCTTGGGTGTCATCTTAGGGAAGATCTCCTGCTAGAATGGGATTCTTCATCAAAATTGGTACACATTAATCTGCTTATTAGACCAGCAGATTTGGCCTATAGATATTTATTTTGCACATACTTTCAGTGTAACTAGTGAGAGCTGAAACCTGAATAAAGTAACAAATCTTTAATGAGCCGTTCATGATCTGGAAGTGAGCAATGCACAAGACATAAAAGGTGTTTTTTCACAAAAATTTCAGTGTTTGCAAGCTCAGAGAGAAACTGAGATCTGTGGATGTGCTCCAGAGTGTATGTTTGGCCAAATTTAGTCTGCTAAACTCTTGAAATACCTGGTATAACATCCATTTACAGAAGAACTAAATTTATTCAGTTAAGTAGATAAGTAGTAAAGATATGCACTTATTAGTGGGAGGAAATGCATGAACTTGAAGCTGGAAGCTGCCATCAGAGGACTGATATGCCCTGCATCACTCTGTACCCCACAGTTGTTTTCTACTCAATTTATATTTTTCTCAGAGCAGTTCTAACCTAATCAAGTGGAATACATCTATTTTCCCCCACCCTGTCTGGAGCACAAGACTCTTTGTAAATTAAGGTTTTTGGAGCCTGGCTTTTTCCCTCGCTTACAGTTTTTTAGCACAAAACCAAAATGGAAGAAAATCCTCTAATGTGGTAAATAGGACTTATTACTTAGTGACAGTGCCTTCCATTTCCAGCCTCGGGTTCCCAGTGGGTCCCACATTTGCCTCTCCAGCTAACTTTGCAATGAAATGTTTATCCCTTCCTGAGAGAAGTGGCTTTTCAGAAGATAAGCAGTTCAGACAGAATTAATAAAAGCCTTGGTTACAACACTTACCTTCTGGTGGCCACTTGGGAAACGCTGCCTTCTTTTACATCACTTCTCACCTGTATTATGCAGGAGAGAAAAGTATTTGTCTGGCTATTTTGCAGTCTAATTCAGGCCAGTCACAGATGCTTAGGTTATGCTGCATGATTCTCCCTGAATTCCAATTTTTAGAAAAGTTCAAGACTCCCAGCAGATCTCGTTAATTGAGGAGTGAACTCTGACCCAGTTTCATGATCTTCCTCATCCCTCAGTCTTTATTTCTTTTGCTCTCCCTGGATAGTTTGCAGCAGCCCAAGTGTCAGGATTTTGCAAATAGCCAGTTTGTAAATAAGCACCGTGTCCTAACGAAACATGCTGCACAAAAATCATTCCACTTTTTTGTAGTAGTCATATGTGAGACCTTAGAAATGTGGCATTCATGTTAAAGTCTCCTAATTTCTGAGAGGGTTTTAGTGGTAGAATCTGTTACATCACTTGTGTTGTTGCTGTTGTTCAAGTACAGGAACTGCCGAAGGAGCAGTGAGATTATTTGAAGCAAACAGATCTGAACTGGTTCTGTCACAAAGCCAAAAAACTTCAATTAAACTTTCAAAACCAGATTTCATTCTTTGTTCACAGAATAACAGCTGTAATGATGGATCTGTAAGGTGAGAATATTACAGAAAAATAAGGGTGCTTTTCTGTTACTTATTTCCCCCTACATTTCATTCCATCTTCACCATAGGTAGAGCAGAATAAACACTGTTTTGCATTGTTTGCCCTGTGGCTTTACTGACCAGAGAATATTTCAGATAACCTCTATAGAACATCTCCTGCCTAAGCAGCAATTCGTACATTTATTAAGTGATTCCTGGTACTGAACTAAAAGTCCAGCTGTTAATAAGACAGTCAAATTTAAAAGATAGCACAATTTCCACTAAAATCCGTGTATCCCACAGTTCAGTACTTTGTAGTGTAAGGAATACTCCAGTCAGGAGGAGTTAAGCCAGAAAAGGTAATTCCAGGAGGCCGACACAAGCTGGCAGCTGAAGGACTCCAAACCCTCTGCTGCGAGACTTGGCTGCTCTATCAAAAGTATCTGCCTGTCACTTTCTCCATTAATTACTGTGGTTGCAACTGCAGAAATGGATATTTTTGAAAGAATAATATCCCTTGATCACCTGCAGCGCAGGTCTGGGGTTATCTTTTACTGCCTGTGTAAAACCCCACTATAATTGGTTGTGACTAAATCTCCCATGACAAGATTTTGAAATGATTTTTCATCTCGGCGTTTCAGATGCACGCGGTGTGTGCCAAATTTTCAAGCCTCAGCTCAAAAATTGTCTGAGGATGGCATATAGGGTCACTAATGACATTTTTAGACATGTCATTAAAGATAAAAATTTTCTTGCCCTGATGAATATTTACCCAGAAGTACGTTGATACTGTTTATTGTTCGCCAAAGTTGATTGTTCATCATCAAAGTAGTTTGTAAGATTAAATTTTATATAGAATGTAGAATGCTGAACTGTAGAACTATTTTTTTTATTGATCATAGAATTTAGGAAATATTCATGTATATTTTATAGATTCCTGAGATGAAGGGGGCAATATTGTAGTTTCTTGCTCTATGTAACTTCATACCAACAGCTCTCTTTCATTTTTTAGTGCCTAAAAATCATGTTAATCTAATCCAGAATAAATACATTTAACAGAAAGGCAGAAAAAGAGAATTCAAAGACATTTACTCTGTGTGGATTTTTCATAGGTGCTCCACAAGTGGAGGCTCTCTAACTTTCTGATTAAGTTTCTGAGGTTCATGAAATGTATGCTGTTTTAAGCAGTAATGAAGAATATTGAGGAATAAAATTTGTTCTTTTCTCCTTTCCTCTTTGAACAGCACTTTTAATGATATATAAAATCAGCAAGCCTTTAGAAAATCTCCTTTGCTTTTTAGAGAAATAGAAAATCTTAACCTAAAGAATTCTGTGGAAATATTGCCTGGGGATATCAAATTTATTCTGCATTTTAATGAAATCACAAATGAGTCAATTTAAAAGTAGTATACTATAAACTATGCTTCCTTCCTACATCTGTTCATAAACATAGAGGGATGTATACCTAGGGGAAACTTGCTTCCTCTTACATGCAAGGAGGAAAAATTCTAACTAGGAATACAAATTTTTCCTCATTCCCTGTGGGTAAACATCACAGAAGGCAACCTAGTTAGGTTTCATTTCTGAGAGGCAGAGCTCCTCGTGGGTGCTTGTTGTTAATCAGGTTTGGTGGAGACAGAAGTGTCTCACTCTGGATCTGCAGAGTGCTGCAATTTGCATCAAGCCATTCGAGCAGAACTCCTGCCTAACAAACCATACAAACCATCATAACAAAAAACAACAAACAAAAAAAAAAGGCTAAGAAAAGTCTTATTTATTAACAACTTGTTTTGCAAAAAGTTTCCAGGATTCTTTAGCAAAGAGTACCTCTCTTAAAAAGGGCAAAACAAACTTTGAGGACATGTTTAGTAATGATACATAATCAAAATGCTTACATATAATCTCTAGGTCTTCCAAATGGACATTTTTAGAAATTAGAACTGACACATGCAGGCAGATTATAAATGAACCCTTGTGTCATCATTGCCTGCTCCTGTCAAATCTGGATCCCCAAACTCTGCTGCACTGCACTGTGTGTATAAGCACTTCTAAAATAGTGGTTCTGTTAAGTGACATAATCAGGCATCAGAGGTTATAAGTGACATCTCAGCTGTCACTGTGCTGTCACACAATGATTTACTGCAAAAGGTGACTGCTCATTTTGTGTAAAGGGAGTGGGATGCAGAGAGGGTAATCCCTGCTTGCCAAAACTTGGGTTCCAAATCCACGTCTCTTCTGAGAGCAGTGACTGAGCATGTTTGGTGCACATGACAGAAGGAATGTTTTGACCACTGTTAGCTTTTTTTGTTTTTTGTGTACCTGAGTACTGTTATATTTATATTTCTCCTAAACAAACCACCCACACCACTTCAGAGAAGTAGAACTCCCAGCGAGGACTGCAAGTTTTCTGTTCAGGTTAAGCAGTCACACCTGAAATTCTGTCAATGTGAATGGAACTAAAGGGGTAATTAATAAACACTTACCTGTGCTTGAAAGAGAAGTATCCTCTGAAAAATGTTACATTTATTCTCGTTGATTCAAAACTGTTGCTTTGCTGTATTTTTAGGGGGGTTCATGTTTTTTGAGCAGGGCAGGTCAGCATAGCATGTAGTGTATGGACTTCACATGCTAAATTGAATAAAGATGGTGCTGCATGAACCCAGCCACAAATAAATACACAGTGGGATTCCCATTCCATGAGCATTTGTGTCATCCTTCAGTAGGGTAATCCGTTTTGAGCAATCCTGAATAATTCTTGAATTCATTTTTGTTTCTGAAGTGTTAGAAGGAATATAATTGTCTGAGTGTAGAAGGAAGATTCAGGATCGAGTAGGAAGCTGGAGATCAGTGCTTGCTGCATTAATTGTGGAAGTTTCTTTTCCCCGAATGTGTATATGGACTTTGTTGGCCCATGTACAGGTGCTGATATACTTTTTTTGTTGCCATAAGTAGCAGTAGAGAAATGAGAGATTTGCCATCTGAAGTGTTGATCCACCGTTTCTCAGTACGATCTCCAGGGGTTTTACAAATATCATAGTGATACAGACTGTCCTTACCTCCTGTAAATTAATATTTTCTTAGCATCTCCACATTCCTGTACTAAATCAGTTCAAAATGGCCATGGTCACAGTACTTTAAAAGCTTTTTTCTTTTAATATGACACTTCTGTTTGAGGTGAAAGTTGCTCTGTCCTCCATCTCTAATTAATTGTGCCAGCAGCCATAACATTTTATTATGTGATTCATAAAGCTTTTATTTGGCATGAAATAGAAGTAAGTTAGCTTTGGGGTATGATCTGTTGCAAGAACAGAGCCTCGTATTTCATTCTCTTTAAAATCACCTTAGAAGATGTTTAAAGATTCCTTTTAGTCTTGCTCAGGTTTTTCTAAGGACTGTAGCTGTTGTTCTCCTCAGAAGCTGGCAGGTGACAGCTCGGAGATCAGCCCTCCTGGTGATGTCCCTGTTGTCCTGCACACACAGAGCATCTCCAGCCCTGCTCTGTGGTTTGGCCAGTGGTACCTGATCTCTGTCACTGCTCTGTGGTGACAGGGCCTGCCAGAAGCCTCAGGATAAGATTCAGTTTGATCCCCCACCAGCCCACTGTCATCCACCTTCTCTCTCTCCTCAGCTCCAGGTACACTGATGTGTTGCAGTGACATTGGCCGAGCTCAAAATGCTTCTCGGGGAGAATAAACAGTTGAGGGAGAATATGAGAACAGGCTCAACAGAACAGCTTTTCTCTTTAGCCTTTGTACGGGGTTTTGACTCCAACCACAGTGTCAGAAAGGCTAAACCTCTACCAGGGCATCAAGAGAAAGGAAATGTTCCCATTACAGGGAGATAAAGAGCTTAGTTGCAGTCTGCTTTCTCTCCAGTGGAAGCAGGGTCGTCATTAGTCATTCATTATTGAACAACACCTTTAATATTGGGTTTAATTATAGATCAGGTCATTATGTTTTGCGATAATTTCATATCTAAGATATCTATATCCAAAATTAGAATAAATGTGGTATAATAATTTCCTTAGTAGCAGCCTTTATCTCATCAAGAAGCCATATTAGATAAACAGGGTGAAGGCAGTTTGGTTCTGCTGGTTGATTAGCAAAGGCTGGATCTATTTGCTTTAAATAGAACACAAAACAGGATGAAGGGGAGGGAAAATACCCCAACTATGTTATGATGGAATCACTTGGCATAGCTTCTTAAATCTCTGCCTTCTACCTAACACAATGTTGATTCAATATTAAAAAAGAAAACCCAGGAGGGTTCAAAAAGTGGGTGGTGTTAGATCACTGTAGTTGCCGAAACAGACAAAAGTGGAACACAAAAGCAGCATTTTAACACTCAGAAACACTGAGACCTTAGCTCTGGTTCATGGCAGGGCAACACAAACCAACCTGGGACTCTGGATTGGGGGTTTTAGGAATTCCTCTATCCTGTCCATGCTCTTCCGTAGCAACCGAAAGGAAAGATTCATCTTTGGCTCTTTCATATTGACGCCTATATCCGAAAAGTGATTTCATTGGAGAATAGTTACTATTCACCCCATGGCTGTTACATGAATATTTAATGTAAGATCAAAATGCCATAACCATGTTCTTGCTTCTGATTCAAAACACACCATCAGGAGTGATTTGCTGTTAATATCAGAGAGCCTCTGGGCGACAACTGCCTCTCAGAAATCAGCCTTCCTAAAGCGGCATTCAAATGTTGTCTGATCTGCAAATACGGAATTCTCCAGGGCTTTCTATACAATAACCTCAGATGCTAAATGCAATTTTGTCTTCCCAGTAGAATCTTTGGGAAATTCTGTGCTCGAAGTCAGATTTTTTCATGTTTTGTAACTTACCGATGTAATTTTTCAAAGCAAATTCTTTAGACCGTTCTTATTTTTAAGATCTATTGATTTACCAAGAAACAAGTTCAGAGAAAAAAAGAAAATCCAAACAAATGGTCCAAAGTATTAAAAACTGTGTGGGGATGGAAGAAAATGTCTTGTAAATGTACTTTGAATTATAGTAATTTTGAGCCAAGCATGATCCATTTTATGTATATAGAGTCTATTTCTGATTCTTTTCCTAGAAAATTCTGTGGAAACCCCCAAACCTACAGACTTCTCAAAGATCATTGTTCTTTAGCAGACTCTAAAAGGTCAAAACTGTCATTCTGATATTTATGTGGTGTCATTCAAAACTGTGAGCTGGATGTTAGGATCATGGAATGGTTTGGGTTGGAAGGAACCTTACAGATCATGCAGTTCCACCCCCTGCCATGGGCAGGGACACCTCCCACCAGACCAGGTTGCTCAGAGCCTCATCCAGCCTGGCCGTGTTGTGCCTATTTTCCTCTCCTCTGCGTGTTTTCTCTTAAGCTTGGTACTTATTGGGGGGATTAGGACTAATAGGGCAACATCACATCAGTGTCAGTATCTTGGGTGCAGGGCAGCACATCTTTATTTTGTGTCCAGCCTAATTATCTCTAACACAGACAGAGTGAATCCCACACTATCTATTTCTCTTCAGGTTTTGCAGAGCCAAGAGGCTGAGTGACAAACACATTTAACTGCTAAATGTTTAACCATATTCCAGTGAGGATTGCATTGTGGACTGGACTGTAGAAATTGAGGAAAATTGCAACATTTGCCATCAGCACAGAGTTACTCATACTTTACTTTCTTCTGTGCACTTCCCTGTCTGTAGAGCTCTGAGTATAGCAAAACTATTAACCCTGGGAGAGGAGTTTATCACACTGAACAGGAAAGAGAGTATTTTACATGCGTGGCAATGATTTAAGTATTTTGTAGGCAATTTACTTGCTTTTAAGCAAAACTGGTGGTAATGCAGGTTGCAGTTTCTCCATGCCTGTGTGCTTTCAGGTTTATGCAGAGACGTCTGAATGCTTTGCTGGATGGGGGTCAGTGGCCTGTGCTGAGCACAGAAAGACTTGGACACTTCCTTAAGTGTAAGCACACGGTTCTGGGCTGATTTGCCCTAAATACATCCCTAAATATAATACTAGGGAAAGATTGCTGGGATAATGAACAGTAAATGGTGCCTTTCCCAGGGGGATAATGCCCTTTGTAAGATCTGAAAATGCATCTCTGTTAAGATCCAGGGCTTTTTGCTTGTTACAGGATGCTCACCTCTGCCTCTGACTTGAGCAGAGCTTGTGCCTGTAGAGGCAGTGTACGTACACAGAGGCAAAATTAGGGAGAAAATCTTTGGAGGAACATTGTAGATTGTTAAATGAACAAAAAAATGACTGCTTAAGTTTTTTTGTCTGTGAAGAGGGATATATAAAGAAAAAAAAAGTTATTCCACGATGCAAAGTTTGATTTCTTATCCCAAAGTGTGCTTTCTTATTTCACACTAATTGTTTACAAGGTTTAACCAGAAAACTGACCACTTCTTTTTTGTATCCCCAGAAGAAAATTATTATGATTGGATATTCCTGTTAGAAGGAAGGTCCTGTTTCCTTGGGAGCATTACTGAAGTATTGGCTGAGAGTTTGCTGCATCCCTGTCCATGTTTAAGAGGCATTTGGACTATTTCCTTAATAATAGGCTTTAACTTTTGGTCATCCCTGAAGTGGTCAGGCAGTCGAACTTTTGATGGTCATTGTAGATCCTTTCCAACTCTGGACTTGACTGTATTTTATTCTGTTCTTTCTATTTTGACACTTAAAACTCAGCCCAGGAAGAAACAAGAAGATCAAAGATATGCAAATAGTTCTAATGAAATGTTGGAGAACATTTGCAAAGCCTTCAGTTCAGTTTGGGAATTGGATTTGGTCAAAGGCTCTCACTGAATACTGTTCTCATACTATTATTTGCTTATTTCTAAAAAGAAAGTTTCTAACCATCAAGGGAGTGAGGTTTGTGAACTGCCTAAAATAGAAACAAAAGTTAAAAAAGAAATCAAATGACTAATTCTAAGTAATAATTAAATTGTCTCTAATTAATGCTTTAGTATGAACACATATTTCTCACTGACAATTGGAAATAAGATTATTTTCTAATTGTACCTAGTAAAATAATTTTGCTACAATATCCTTTAGTTTTCAAAATGCAATTTGATTACTTCCTCTGGAGTAAACAAAAAAGAGGAAGAAACATCATCTTTCTTAATTTATTTTGATTTTAAAAAGCCAACCCATTTGCATTTATATTCATGTTCATCTGGGCCCACTTTTAAGCAAAATAACTTAAAATAGTCCTCTATGCACATGTTAGGATATGTTTTTATACTGTATTTGTTTTCAAATCTTCCTAAAGTTTAGTGTTGGGCTACGCACATGGAAATCTCAAAGTAGAATATCATTACAGCAGTTTGTGAAGGTTGACTGAAACATCTCTGTGGTCATGTGAAGCATGATCAGCCCAAATAATATTCTCAGCAGTATTTGGGATTGTTGGTGAAGCCAGACTGGTGCTGGCCCAGGTGTGGTGGGACACTGAGGGATGTGCACATCAAAATTATTTGTTGATATATATGTTTCGCTAATGGAAAAAAAATACCGAGCTAGAATTTCAGTGTAATATGAACTTAAGAGGCAGATAATAAATATACATTTCAATGTAGAGAAGTGTTATTTGTGTATCGGATCTGGGAAAAAAAAACTTCTAACAGCAAATAAATTCATTTTTCTAGCCAGATTTGAAAGGACAAATGAGAGGATGCTGGCTTGCAATAGAGCACATTCTGAGGCAGACCTTGTCACCTCTGTGTTATGCCTACAATTGCACTTGCCTTTTGCAGCTTCTTCTCTTATTTTTCAGCAATTTCTGACTCAACAGCAATTACTTTCAGTGCGGGCCAGCAAGGGGTGTTCAGGGAAAGCAGGAGCATTTCATAATCCTTGGGTATTCTATGGATTTGTGCTTTTATTTCACCTGACAGGAAGAAGCACAGAAGATAAAACGGGCAGCATTAGGCTTTGATTTGAGCTTTTTTTCATTTTAAATGTCCTGAGACACTAACATTGTTCAGGCTGTGATATTCAGATTTCCAGCACTTCTATTTCAAGTGTCATTGCTTATCATTATGATAAAAAGACATTGCCACTGAGAGAAAGAAGAGAGTCAGCTGCGCGTATTGTCAGACCCTCCTTTGGAGTGGATATTTTCAAACACAAGGTCCTGTTGAATTTGGCGTGCAGGGAGGTTGATTGATGCTGTAATTGATTTAAAGCTGATTTCTGTTAGAACTGTCATTGGGAGAGCGGAGGTGATAACACAGCTCTCATGATTAGCTCTGCATATGGTTTGCTGATAAGGAAGTTGGAGAGGAAATACTATATGCAAAAAGACCTTCAGGATGGAGGGAAGAGAAGAGGGAAGGAAGGTGAAAGCTCTGACAGTGTTAACATTTTTGCTGGATCCAAACCAGCATGGAGTCCTGCATCCGGGCCAAAAGCGTGGATACAATCTGAAGAGCTGGAACCCAAAACAAAGCAACACTTATTTAAGAAAAAAATGCATATAAAAACCTCAACATACTGGTAAATTATTCTAAGACTTGGATATTCCTCAAAATATTGTGATAAAATCGATAAATGTTGCTGACTAATTCACCTTCTGCAGTCAGTTTAGCCCAGCTGAATTGAGCTGAAATTCTGACATACAGAATTATATCTGTATCTGTCTATGTGGTGCTCTGAGCAACCTGGTCTAGTGGAAAGTATCCCTGTCCATGGCAGTGAGGTTGGAACTAGATGATCTTTAAGATCCTTTCCAGCCTAAACCATTATATGGTATGTATGTATGTATATAAATGGTATATATATGTATATTTGAATGTGATCTTTCATTTGAAAGGGGGTGTTATTTGAGACTTTGCTTTCTAGTTTTTGTAGCTCTTTAGGTGCCTTAAAATTGCACTTTTCTCAATTTTATTCATTCTCATGGTTTTGGAAATTGCTCAAGTTCACTCACACCTTGAGAACAGCTTGAAAATTACTTACCAGTCTGCTCCTGAAACGTTTCCAGTACTCAAAATGGGAAAACACACTAAAATTAACCTGTCCTTTTACAAATCTTAACCTGATTCATCATGCTATGAATGAAGTGCAAAAATCTTAATGTTTATCAGTTCATGCACTGTCACTTTTTAATGTTATGATCGGTATGAGGAAGATGAATAACCCTCACAGGATTTGTGCCTTGATTCACATCCTGGTGTTGAAAGTTGGGATTTTGGTTGTGGCACCTCTCTCTGAAGTGTGGCTGGGCATATGTAGGGCCAGCAGGGGCTATTCTGCCTCCAGGGTTTTGATTCTTTAGAAGTCTGCCAGCACTTTGGAACCCATATATAGAAACACATGAGGTAAGCAAATGTTATTTATAGCATTTAATGCCTGTGAGGGTTTTTTATTGCTTTTTTCTTTTTNTTTTTTTTTTTTTTTTTTTTGGTGGCGATTGCTCCTGGAATCATCTTCTACTATAAAACAAAAGAACAAGCGATGATTAAGTCTTTTTTATGCAAATGCCGGTAATGATCCATTAACCCCTGGTGTCAAAGCTATTTGCACATTCATCATTCAGCAACCTTCTGATATGGGGAAAACAAATACGATTCCAGCCTATTCTGTTCAGCTGGTCCATTTTCTTCCAGGACAATAAGCATGTAGTAGAATGATCAGATTTTAAAATATGGGTGAGGAATGAGCTTAGTGTTGATACAGAAACACACCACTCCCACTTGAAAAAAAAAAAAAAAAAAAAACCAAAATGAAAAAACCCTGAAAAACAAAAAAAAACACAACTTGAAAAGTTAAAATTATTTTACTTTTGGTTTTGGCACTTGGATGTCAGAGTGTAAAGAGTAACAGTGAATCACAATGAACTGTAACAGTGATAAGAGAAAAGCTGTTGCAAGCATAGTACACAGCATTAACAAACAATTAAATCAGTCTCTTTTTTTTTTAGCATTTTTCTACCCATATGCTTATCTTTAGAATACTTGTGACTGAAAAAGGTACCTGCATCTTCTGTTTTATCCATATGGTCCCATAGTAACAGATGCCTGAAATGGCTTAGGAAAGGTGTGACTCATGCTATCTGCTGGATTTTTCCTGGCATTTTTTCCCTTGATTTGTCAAAATATTGCACAAAAGAATGTTCATTTATAGGATTACAGACCAAAACCTACATTTAGAAATGCTGTCATAAATGCCTGCATGCAGTCTGGCTGTCTTTCCTGCCAAGGACTGTTAATGCTTAAATTAGCCACCTGATGGTCTGGTGCCTTGTTGTTCACAAATGTCAACTGCTCGTGAAAGAAATAACAGTTTTTTTCCATCAATTCACAGAATAACATTCTGAGTGAGCTCATAAACCCTTCTAATTGCTGGCAAAAATTTGCATGTACTTTTCCTTTGGATTGTTCAGTGCTCCATTGTAGGTGGCCTGGCAGCACATGGAGCTGCCACCAAGCCTGCAAGTGGGACTCTCCAAACTTTGCCTCTTTGGAAAGAAAAGGTGGCTGAGACAAGGGAGAAAAAAACAACTTGATGTGAGTCTTGTTTCTGGTTATAATCATACATAATTATTAGGCAAGGAATTTAAATTACAGTGTTTTCCTCTCTACAGAACTTATTCAGATAAAAGGTATATTAATTTTCTGTGTTTTTCTGTCACTGAAACATACTCACTGTCTGCATCATTTGGGTTTTTTGGTAGTCTCTGTCTCCTCTTTGCCCTCTTCCCTCCAGCTGTGAATTCTGCAAAATACAGAACCTATATCAAAGTCCACGTGGGTTTTAAGTATGTATCTATAAATTAAAAAAAAAAAAA
>VWZW01004119.1:1885513-1897020 GCA_013397115.1 Edolisoma coerulescens
AGGTGTTTCTGATTTGAGACGCAATATTTAAGAAATTTAATCTTCTAAAAACCTTTTTTCTTGAGTTATCAAAACCACCCAAAGTCAAACCATGACATGTTTCCTATAATGCAATCTAATTTCTAGAATCGTGTTACCAAAAGAGCCATTTAATTTGTACTTTTCAGCAATTTTCAACTAATTCTCTATTGTAGTTTCTGGAACTGTTCCTTAGAATACATTTTACTTCAGATATATAACTACCCCCTGAAGCTCAGGCATCCTTCATCTGTTGAAAATGTGATTTCTAGAGCTGTCTACCACACTATTCTGAGAAGTAATGAATCAGTTTGGGTAGCTACAAATACCTGGAATTCCCGTAGCTCAGTAGCAGTTTATTTGACAGTAAGCAAATAGAAATATTTTTGAAGAAATAGAGGCTTTAATGGAAAGACTGAGAAAACAGAAAGCCCTGAGAGAATATTGTCACTGTTGATGTGTTTGTATCAGGCACAAAGACAAGGTTTGCCTCTGCAGATCTCAAGTGGCAGAGCCTCCAGAGATGTTCTTTAAAATCTCTGCCTCCTCCCAGCCTGTTCCAGGAAGGCTGGTCAGAATATTCAAAATAAGAATATTCTTAATATCGGATGGTTTCATAAACCCAAGTTTTGAATTATTCGGAATATGGTGAGAATGTATGTGTAAAAATGAGGCAGCTGATTGACATCATTGGTTTAGTGGGAAGTGTCCTTGCCAATGCCTGGGGATTGGTACGAGATGATCTTTAAGGTCCTTTCCAACCCAAACCATTCCATGATTCAATATAGGTAATGACTTTCATCAAGTGTTTGAGTGGGCAGGGTCACTTTGGAGGTAGGAATTGACAGTAATCCTTGGAGACTTGGCCTGTTGGCAGTGGGAATGTATTTCCCAAAGCACCTTCTCACAAGGGAGGTAAAAGGGAAATTTTCCTTGCTGTCTACCCTCTTAAAATATTTATGATTCCAAAATTCATAGCAAATAAGAAAAGTAATCTTTCAGCTTCTGCCATTCAGAGCACCATCCCTAGGTTTGGTTTTGTCCTGCTCTATTTACAAGGAGAACAGGTCACCAGAAAAGGGAAAACTACCCAAGCCTGTCTCTTTCCAAAGTGTGTGAGGTACCTGGGACAGGCCATGAGGGTTGTTGCAATACAAGGATATTTGGTTTTGCTTACTGGCAGTGAAGGAGCATTTAAAGTAATTTTTTTAGTTACCCAAATGTAATTTGACCAAGACAGGACATGGTTTATAAAAAGGGGAGAGGACTGATCAGGCAAAGACTGCAATTAACTGTTCCTGCATGCGGGATAGTGAAGGATCTCCTTTCCAGAAGGGGAGTGTAGGTGAGCCAGCATTTGAAAATGAAGACGAGGGCACAAAGAGATCTGATGTTCACAGCAGGAACTTCAAACTGTGCTCTCTGGCACACAGTACTTGCTTTTAATAGCTGGTGCTCTGAAAATCTGCTAAAACCTCGTTATGCTGGTTAAAACCAGGCAATGATGAGCCCACAGGTCACTGTTTTCTTTGGATCATAATGGAATATGGCAGTTCCCTGACTAGACTCAAGAAAACATTCAAATTTGGGTTTTATGAACACAGTAGGGTAGCAAGGCTTGGCAACATGAACCATCCATCTGATAGGAACAGGGTACAGAATGGCTGTACCAAAATACAACCAGCCTGAGACTTTTGCAGCATATCTAAGCCGTGTTTGAGCTTTTTGTCTTACACCAAATCGATTTCCAAGCTCGTTAAAGTTGCAACTGATGATAATTATTTGAAAGCTCCTACGCTATTGTTGTAGTAATGGAGTAGTTTCTTTTTAGAGGCTACAAGACTTTGTATATAAATTACATATAGAATTAAGATAAGTAGGCTTGACTAAGTGTAGCTACACCAATGTTTGTAAGAAATGTTTAAACCTTTTTTTGCTTTATATGGGTTTGAGAAGAGATTCCCAAGACTTCGTAGAATAAGTAGTTTTCATTCTTTTTTCTCCCTCTTTCCTGCTCTGGATTTGTGACTAAAAATGAGTTGACTAGAAGACAAGTTATTGGGGTTTGCCTTTATGTAACCCTTTTTTCTACGCCTCTAATTATGTACAGTTTAAAAATTGTATTAGAGTGGTATGGTCTAGACATGGCTTCATAGGTACTTTGGTTTGAAGGAAGGATGGAGAAGTTTCTTGACAAGTTTCTTGGAAAATTGGTAACTATTGACTGTGTTTTTGTATAATTAAAATTATCCAGTCATCCTTCTGTTGGCTTGGGAAAATCCTTCTTTCTTCCCTGTGAGGGGGGTGGGACACCAGCACAGGTTCTCAGAGAAGCTGTGGCCACCCCATCCCTGGAAGTGTCCAAGGTCAGGTTGGACGGGGCTTGGAGCAACCTGGGACAGTGGAAGGTGTCCCTATCCATGGCAGGCGATTTGGAACAAGATGATCTTTATGGTCCCTTCCAACCCAAACCCTTCTGGGATTGTATACAGGTCATGACTTGCACTTTCTTTAGGTGAGCAAAGCGCTCTGTGAGAAACCAGCCATTTCATTATGCATTAAGAATTAATAGAAAAAAACCTAAACTATTAAACAGAGTGTTTCCGTGGAGAATCTTTTGTTGTGATCTTTAGTTGTGCATTATTTATGTGTATTTGCTAAGGTGGTGAATGAAATGGAAAAACATTTAGCATTTTACCACTGCATTGAGCACAGTCATGTAGAAGAGGATTCACACATTGGAATTACTCCTGTGCCACTTACTCACTTTAAAGCAAACAGCTCGTTGTCATTGTTATATTGTGTGGATAAAAGGGTTTGGAAACAATACAGAATTTTCCTTTTTGATAGACCACAGGGCATTTCTCAGAAAATGAGCAGTTCTCTTACTTTGGGAGACATGTCAGGGAGACTTCCACATCACCTCATGTTTCTTTCAGATTTTCTGAGGCAGAGTTGGGAAACAAGTTTCAAAGATGCTGGGTTCTTTGTGCCAGGGCAGAACATCATTTGATGTGGTTTAGAGTTATTATACACTTCTGCTGCTCTTTTCAATGAATAAAAGAAATAATAAAATATTTAGGCACAGATTAGCCTAAGAACATGGTTACTTTCTGTGAGGAAGTAGAAAGGCAGTGAACAGAAACTGCTCCTCTGGGCACTGTGTACTTTGGTTTTCTAGTATTGCTTCAAAAGCTTTGTAAAAAGAAAAGGGAAATCCACTGGGTACTATAGAGTTTAATGTCAAATGCAAAATATTCCATATTTTGAAAAATTGGCTGACAGAAGAACTATTGTAATTATGTCACTGATAGGAACATTACAGGGAAAACCAATTAAATAATTTGCACTGATTCAAAATACTGTATAGTTTGTGGAAGACAGTTTATTTCTCAGGAATTAGTATCTTTGGGGGAAAAAAAAAGGATATGAGTACAATTACACCAATGTTCTATCCAATGTTTTTGACCAGAGTATGAACTTTTACAAGACCTAAATCTTTTATTAGCTCCCAGCTGTATCACTGCTGTCTTCACTTCAGTCAGTTTATATAAGCTCCTCATTTTGTCCTTGATAGTGTCACAACTTTTCATCGTGACATCTGCAACATTTAATTTTTGTTTAATAATTTTAATTCTTTTATCAAGAAGAATAAATTATGCTACATCTATACTGTAAAAACATATATTTTTTTTTTAAGAAGCAAATGGGTACTTATTCTACAGTCCAATATCCAGAAGTAGAAGGAAAATGAAATGACATTTCATTTGTTTCACAACTTCCAATACTCTTCATGTTCTATAGGGATATCTATTTTTCTTTCAGTGTGGTCTTTATTTTTAAATATATAAGTATCTGTGTGATTGTGTATGAATATATGAATATATATATGTATATATATGAATGTAGCTATGCAAATCTAGTTTAAGAAACTTTGTGAGAAATTTACTCCTGAATGTTCTTAATCAATACCTTCAACATACTGGTTTTAATCAAGAATTTTTACCTACGTAGTCCACAGAAAATGTGATGGCAGAAACAGATGGAGCTGCACAATACCTGACAGCAGAACATCGGGGAACCCTCCAGGGAGGTGTGAAATAGGGACTAAAGTCTCCTCAGCTGGAGGAGGATATGGAGCAAGATCTCCCATGGGGAATGTTCTGTCAGCAGGGTAGGCAGCAGTAGGCAAAGGGGCACCTTTTTTTTGGTCTTTTTCTTGAAATTATCAGAGCTCATCTACATGATGAGCCTGACAGGTGAAAGGGCTCAATGTCATCTTGTCCTGATGATTCTTGACCATAAATTTGAACATTTTTGGACCTCATTTTTTGCCCATAAGCTCTAGGATGTTGGATTTAAGCTCTTAAAGTTTTTATATTTAGATGCCCAAGGCTTCTTCCAAAGATATTCTGCAGTTTTATACCAAAACTATCAAATTAAAGTTATCTCAGCAATGACATTTTTGTTGTTTTTGTAGAGCTATTCTTTGTAATAACTAAAATAATTAATCTTGGGCAGGTACAGATACCAGACAGAAGGATAATGTTGTGATGATATTTAAAAAGAGTTGCTGCTGGTCCTGATGATTGCTAGCCTGTTAGTCTGGTATTGATCCAGAGCAAAATAATGCAGTGGTTAATGCAAGGCTTGCTTAATAAAAATGTAAGGAATGTAATGTAATTAATGCCTAACAGCATTGGCTGAGGGGAAATAGATCCTACCAAGCTACCTTGGTATTGGTTTTGATGAGATTACAAGTTAATTGATAAAACAAAGATGTTGACATTAGTCACGTGCCTCGGAAAAAATATCTGTAGCATGAGATACCTCAGGAACAGCAGCAAAACAACACAGTGCTGTAGATTAACAATAACCAAATGGTATATTTTAAATTGGTTCTGGTTTGAACAATTTTGGCACCATGGAGTAGAAAATTCAAAGATTTTTTAGCCTTAATTACAGAGCTGACCAAACAGTCTCAGTGCAGTGAACCTCTCCATTTTACACTGAAAGATCATCTCCAGTCTGGTGGTCGTGGTGTATTTGTGAGGTCAGTTGAGCCACTGTCCACCAAAACATTCCAAAATTGTGGACCCTGGAGCTTTGCTCCATGAGGGCATCAAAACTTTCAGCAAAAATTTCCACACACTCTAATATGGGTAAATATGCAACTCTTGTCCCATTTCTGTCTTAATAACAAAGAAGTGGGAATTTCTAGCTAAAGAAATGTTTTAAAATTCCATGCATAAACAGGAAGGTGAGTAAATTTTGGCTGTTCTAGTTCTGGTTGGGAAAATCTTTATCAGACTAAGGAATCACCAACTGTCAAGAAAAAGCAATATATATCTTACTGGTATAGATATTATTTGAGAAGCCTCAAGACAGGAATGACAGTAAGTGGATTTTTGGAGGGCGAGAAAGAAAGGAAGATAGACAGAACAAGCCCCATAGCCAAGTTAAGCAAGACAAATTCCCAATTTTATTTTTAGTAAGATAAAGCAGTCGTAGAGAACAGAGCAATATGCTATAAATGAAGAGTGCTGACAAAGCATATGTTGTTAAAATCTGAGGAAGGATAATGAAATAGGACAGAGAAGGCTGAAATTGTGTCAGCATTCCATAATGCAAATGAAAAGAAGCCATTACAGTTGATCTTTCTTGAGGAAGTGGTCTACATATATTCGTTTTTTAAATCATAAAGGAGATTAAATGCTTCAGTAAAAAAGAATTCTGAATTTTCTATTTAATTTTTTTTGTTAAGTATCCTGGTAAAACTACATTGAGAGTACTAGAAGAGATGAAATGGAGTTTTTTTCTCAGTTTTGTTTTTAGTTGTTACTATTATTTTGAGTTAAGTTTTGGTGTGGAATTTAAGGAGATGTTCTTTTTGGTAAAGGGAAAAAAGCAGATCATGTAGGGAGGAGTGGAGGAGCTGGCATTAGGAAAGCAAGTGCTAATTTTAATTTAGAGTTGGCTTAGAATTTCTATGCCAAATTCATTTTTGTTTTAAGAGGCAGATTTACTAAGCTATGTCTCTGAAAGGATCCTAGACAATAGTCTAAGTCTAGATTTTCAGCACACCTAAAATTGCTTTTCTTCTCTGCTGCTACCTTTGTGAGCACATAAAAATGAATAGAGTTCCCTCACTGTTCATATGGGTAAATAATAAGAGGTGTAAATCAGTGCTCAGGTGTGTGCCCCTCAGTGCAGAGCTCATCCTCAAGGCAGTCATGCTATTGTTATATATTTTTTTAATTGCCCTATTGTTTAGTGTGCATTTCTTGATCTTCAGGGTAGTGAGTAAACCCCAGACTAAAATTTCTGGTAAACCTGAAGCATACATTGGTTCAATATTCCTAAATACCCATATGCTTTACATAGGGACAATATATTTTGTTTTTTCAGAACTCTTTCCTTTGGTTCATGACCTGGTTTTGGGGTGAAAGGGAAATTGTTGCATATAATCTAAGGAAAGTTGTCATTTGTACTATGCTAGAAGTATGAGGAATGCTTTCAATCTTTCATTGGAAGCAGATTTCTGAGTTTCCAAATCTTCTCTCTTAATAGGAGATTCTTTTGAACATCAGAAACACGAATGACCTCCTCGTAAATGAGCCTCAGTCTCAATTAACTGCATCTCCAACTGGTAGTGAACAAATATTTCGTTGAAAGCAAAAGCATTTTTCAATTTTTTGATATTTTTCCTTACAGTGATATAAAAAAGTCTGGTGTAATTCACCATCAGTATGACTTAGACAGGAACACACACTCATCCTGCCTGGGCCTGGGATCCCTGCAGTCCCCTGACCCAGGCCAGCTAGCTGAACAAAAGGGAAGCCTTAATTAAATGATTACATAAATTCCCTTTGGAGAAGCTGAATAAAATTCATTGCATGTAGGATTTCCAGCTCATAGCAGATGTGAAAGGAAATCTGGAAGCCTCGTGAGCTGGCAGAGAAATCCCAAATCTAAGCTACGGAAAAATGATGGGTTGAGAGATGAGTATTTTTGAAAGAATTGCATCCCCTTCTGAGGCACTCTTGTTTTTTCTCAACCTCGCTCGTGTCTGGGAGGTTTGTTTGGAGTTAAATAAATACTTTTTGCTTATGGCTGGCAGTGTGGTTGGTGCCAAAGAGGGGAGATGGAGGTTTGCTGCACATTGTGCAGACTTGTCAGAAGGGAAGCAGGGAAACATCTGTTTCTCTGACATGACAAGGTGCTGGTGAACAGCAAATATTACATGTAGAGCTTGTTGGCTTTGTACAGCCAAAATATTTTGCAGGGATCTGTCAGTTTGATGTTTTGGGTGAAGAGGGGAAGGGGAAGAAGGACTTCCCAAAATACTGTGTAAGAACTGTGCTGAAATCATCTAAAATGAGTGTGTTTGAATGTTCTGAACGTGGCAAGCAGAACCGTGGGCAGGGGCTGTGATGGGCTTTATGCTCCTCTCAAATATCATCCTAAATACCAATGTTGAAAGTAAGGAGTGCGAGTGTAACTTTGAAAGTAATATTTCAACTTACCAGTTCTGGGTAACCATTCAAGACACTTAATTTTTCTCAATTTAGACCAACCACAGGTTCTGAAATACTAAAATGCTACGGTAAAGTATTGGTACAGCCTTGCAAGGGTTTAATTGCCTGTGTTGGTGGTTTCTGTCTAAAAATAACTATTAAAAAGTGGGTTTAGGAGGTTGTTGTTAACTCAGGTATCCCGTGGCTTGTCATGATGGAAGAGTCACTTCTCCCATTTCAGGATGGAGCTCTAGAGCTCATATGCAAACTCCGAGTCAGCATCCCATCCCACAAAAACATTCCAGAGATGTCATGCATGGGAGCACCAGTATTGCATCACATTTAACTGCCTAACAGCTGGGATTTTACAAGATCTGGTCTGCTAGTAATGCTGAAAGTGCAAAACCTGACATGGTTCTTTAACAACAGCACATTCTCTCGGTTCTCCTGTGCCTTCCTAATGCCACCACACTGGATGCAGAATTGCTCACTGACCAATTCAATTATTTTTCTGTAGCTGGACATGTTGCTAATGGTAATCCATTAGGATCTCCTTGTACTGCAGGCAGGTCTTTATTTATCCATGGGACTGAAAGCGTTTTAAATCTCCCTGGAAAAATATCTTTCTAGAGAGAAGTGAATAGTCCTCTGAAAAGATGAGGAAAACTCCCACTTTTTCCTCTTTAGGAAGGACTTTTTAATGGAAATAAGATGTTATGGAAGTATTGGCTCTTGTTTTATGCTGAATAATAATGATGATGATGATAAAAATAGATTGAATCAGACCATTTGCATATGGTTCCTCCAGGAGCAGTTTCTGTTCTTTCCTTCATTGCTGTCACTTAGAATCTACCCATGTGCAGAGTGAGCTGTGTTGGGAGCTGATCTGTCTGCAGACTGTGCTTTTCCATCAGTGGGGATGACTCTGGGTGCTGGGAGCTGATCTGTCTGCAGACTGTGCTTTTCCATCAGTGGGGATGACTCTGGGTGCTGGGAGCTGATCTCTCTGCAGACTGTGCTTTTCCATCAGTGGGGATGATCTTGGCACGCTCCAGCTTTCTGTGCAGTGCTGGCTCCCGCGAGTGCCAGCGCTGGCATGGAGGAGGACAGCCAAGCCTGGGGTAAAGAGGGAGAGCTAGAGCAGATATTTTAAACTGCAGTCCCAGTGTGTTTTCTGAGTCCTGCGTGCTTTGAATGGCAGCAATTTAGCAATTTGCTTGGAAAGTTGTTGTTTTGGAGAAAAATATTGGACAATACTGTCCAGTGACTCAGACAGAATCTCTGCCTGTTTATTTCAGTCCTTGACCTTTGCCATGGAGTTGGCTTTCACTTTCTGCAGTACAGCAAATTTCCAACCAATTTTCAACTCTGGGTTAGCTAATAGTTCTGTGTGAGGAGGTTCACACTGGTTTAAATGCTCTCTCACTGTTTAAATAACTTTTTTTTTGGAAAGCTGTGAGAATGCAACCCCAAAAAACAAACAAATTGAAGGAAGGGGAAAAAACATGTGATACTTGGAGATAACTTTGTAATGAACTCTTAGAATGAGCTATTTCTGCTAGATAACTCCTATCCAACAATAAATAAAATAGTAGCTAAATCTAAGTTTAATTGGATCAGGTATACATTAACAATAAATAAGCTCAAGGATTCAGAAGCATAAAAACTTCTAAGATGGAGAATCCAAGAGCCCAACCAATTCAATAGTCTTTTGGAAAGTGGCCAGTAGGGAAACATAAAGCATCCAGGGCACAGGGAGACTTATCCGACCTTGGGATACTTCACAGGTTTTAACTGATGCGTTAAGGACAAAGAAAAAGCACTTGTGAGGTGGGATTTGTATTTGCACCATCCTTACTGGTTGGCAATGACAGGCTTTGCCCCGACCTTTTTTTGAATCTGTTGACTTCCATCAAATCTTACAACACTGTTGTAAAACTATGATTTCCAATGGTAATTTTACAAGATTCTCTTTTTGTTTCTATGAAACACATGAAATAATTCTTTTTTTTAATGGCATTGTATGATTCATTATTTTATATTGTCTGGTTTTGTTCCTGTTTCTTTATTGGTCTGAAAAATTTTGCTCTACTTGTAGATTTTTTTCCCCTTTTCATGATACATTTGTTTTTTTTTTTTTTATTTGGTTTTTTTTCCTATTTAGAAACATCTGTAAAGTGTATCTTTTTAAAAATTTATTTATTTTCTTTTTCCATAGTTCTTCCTTAAGGCTGTCTTGAGGTGAGATGCCTGGGATTGCATGGAAAATTCCAGCCGTGCATCATGAATTTGCACAATGGCGTGATGATGGTTTTGAGATATTCTTAATAGTTTTCTATTTGCCTTTTTGAGAGCTGCTGAGCATTAAGCTGACACTTTTTGGGAACTGTCTGAGATGACACCAGATGTCTTGTATGAGTGGCAATGTCTTATCTAGGGTTTAATATTGCTCTAGGTAGGGTTATTTTTACTTCTGTGCTGCCATTGAGACGGCTCTGCCATTTTATCACCAGTCTGTGTTTTCTGTGCCTTTTCCATCAAACTTATGTACAAACATTCCAGCTTGCCACATGATTTACTTAAACGTTGAACATCACGGCTCTGAGCCCTGATCCTTGAAATAACCTACATCTATTGCAAGGAAAAAAGTAATTCTGCCGTATCCTTTTAATCTTTTAGAGGCTCTTTAACTCACAATATAGCCTTCTCCCTTACCTCATGATGGTACACTTATTTTAAGATATTTAGGTAAGGGACACTGGTAAAAAAGGTTATCATATAGATATAACTTATATTCATTATTCTTTTCCAGGAGCTTCTCACCTTCTGAATAGGCTTGTATAAACTTGAGAGACACTTTATTTCTATTTTAGTTCCATGTTTATTTTAACTTTCTTTGTGTATCTTCTTAATTGTCCTATCATGTGTTTGTTAGCTATTTTTTTGATATAGTTTCCTCCTGATTCCTAAGGATGGTAGTCTCGTTTTGTCTCTACACCAATATCTGTTTTATGTAAATACTAATGACCCACTAATTGCTGTAATACTGCTCCTACTACTAAGGCATGCGAGTATGATCTGTCACACGTAAGTTTTCATTACTCCTCAAAAAGAAAAGAAATGAAGATAAATACTTTAATTTTTTGAAGTTCATTACTACATAGATTTTACTTTGGAAGATGTTTGGAGTGTGGTTATTTGTTTACATGAAGAGGAAAAAAAAAAGGCTCCCTTAGCAATTTTTTTAAATCTGGATTTTTACTGAGCTCACATTATGAAAATGACTTGCCTCTGAAGAATTGTTCTATATAAATTTAGCCTTCATGATCAAATTTAGAATATAGTGAAACAGAATTTTAACTCATTTAGAAACTCTCAATCCATCTCTAAATGAAGTTTTCCATAATCAACTTACATGGGGGGAAGGAAAATTGAGAAAATTCAATATTTAACAGTTAAAATGTGACATTGTGCAGACCCCAAGACACTAGGAAGAAGAAAGTCCTGCTAGGCTTTCTTTGAGGAACATTTCCCATTGCTGTCTAGAAGCCAATTTTCAAAACTCATTTTCAGCAGTGGAGCAGCACTGTCTTGAATAGCAAAATTTGATGTTTTCTTAGGAAACTTACTCAGTTTAAGNTGTTTTCCACTGAGGTTTAAGGAAAGGGGGGAAAAAAAAAAAAAAAAAAAAAAAGATGTTTTGGTACACTGTCTTTCTCTAATAAATTCCCAGCAGTGAGAAATTGCAAATGAGTGTCAAATAATGATTCTCTGTCACTGAAATACGTTCTAACCCAGCGGCTCTCACAACACAAAGCGTGAATGGTGTTATGTAGTGCCAGTGTATTTTGTTGAGCTGTTCCTGGGCAGGTGTGAGAATTAATAACCTAAACCTCTCTTGAAAAGCTCTGTTTTTTCTCTTTTCTTCCTCCCTCATTTTTTTTTCCCATTGTAAGTTCTGCCATAAAGCAG
>VWZW01004119.1:1897074-1982211 GCA_013397115.1 Edolisoma coerulescens
ACGTTTCTGACCTTCTGGATTAATATTTTGGTGGTGATGACTTAGTAGGAATAAGATTATCCAGTTCTGATTATAAGACTTAATAATGAACTCAAGGTTAAATAACACTTTTATAGCACCTTGCAGTGGGGGAGCTCAAATGTTATATTCACATAACTAATTGTGATGTAGAAGAGAACTATTAGAACCATGGAAGTAATATTAAGGAAAAGCAAAAGTTTGCAAAACCAGTATTTTTTCTCTGAGTTATGCCTATGAGTAGACCCATACAATTCTGAGTTTCAGGCCCTGTCTGAATCACTGGGCACAAAAAATATATTAAAACCAAGCCACACCACATTAGAAACAGAAAAATAAGTTCCTCTGCACTCCAATTTCTCTCCTTTTAACTTCAAAGTGAGTAAATGTGAGCAAAACTTCGGGGGAGGCAGATATTTCTACCCAAATTTCACTTCAGTGGCACAGTGCTGAGGTGTGTGTGATGGACACAAGCAGAGTAAGCACAAGAACACATTTAAGTGCCAACAGGAAATGAAGTTACCTCTCAAATAGCAGTATTTTGTTCTGATTTCTTCTGAACTTTATTAGTGAGTAGGATTTTAATTAGTCAAAATAGAAAAAATATAAATGTACAGGTCGTGGTCTGGATGTTCCTTCCCAAAATCAAAAATTATCCGAGTTATGAAGTATTTTTAATTAGTTCATTCTTTTAGTAGCTGTGGAGAGAAGAGGCAGGCTAGAAGGACATTTGTCACTTAGAAGAAGAGACATGGCACTGCCCAAAATGATGAAGAATCAAGTTCTACTAAAGCTTTTTTTTTTTTTTCTTTATGAGAGTCAACACCACAAAATGCCGTTTTCTGCCGTTTTGCCTTAGAACAAGGTGAGAGGTGAGAAGTCAGTCAGTGCCCCCTTCGTCCTGTGACAGGGATCTGGGGATCCATCAGGCTCTGAGGGTTTCACTCCTCTGAGCTCTGGGAACCCCTTGCTGTTCATGGACACTTGATCTGGGTTTACCCCAGCCAGGGAACCCCGAGGGTTGCGGCACCCACGGACATTCAGCCGGAGCAGGGGGGGATTCACCTCCGGAATCTGGGAGTGGTTTTCTGTTCTCCTTAGGCAGCTGAGAAGAACACATTCAGCTCTGGCAATTCCAAATGAGCACAAATTAAGGTAAATTAGAAAATCATGAACTATTTAATATTCTTATTTCCACATTATTTATTCAGAAGAAATTTCTATTAACAGTGCATTGGACTCACAAGGCAATTTACTCCCTCCCCTCTCATGGATCCCTCTGCAGATACACTGACATGCTCTGCAGAACAAAGGATTTGATCTTTGGGGAAAATAATTTGCTGGATTGTTTTTCTTTCTTTTTTTCTTTTCTTTTTTTTCTTTTTCCCCTTTTTCCTCATTTGCTTGTCCTTGTGTTAATATGTGAGGGAAAACAGAGAGTTACTTTGCTGCTGTCTGTGAAGACATAGATCAGGAGGATGCATTTACATCTACATCCACTTCAGGATTGCTTTCCATCACTAACGTTCAGAGCATCCAACATGATTGTCTCTTCTTCCTTCCAGTCTGCTTTACCCTTGTCTCCCTGGGAAATAGCAGAAATAGAGTACACAGCTTGTGAATTCTACATTTAGTTTGGTGCCTGATGGAGATACAAAACACAGATGATGGCTCCTCTCAAAGAGTACAAGTGAAGCAGCTCAACTCTCGTGTATTTCATTGACAGGAAAATGCATCCTTTCTCATTTCCATGGGGTTCAGGAGTCACTTCTGGCACGGTGGATGCCTCTGTGCAGGATGGTTTGTTTTCTGCATAGCTCTAATAAGTGCTGCAATGCTGAAGTAAATGCACACTTTAATTATTCTAAAACATAATTTATACATTAGTTTCCATAGTAACTTGTCATTGCTGTGACATGGTTGGAGCTAGTGACATTTGTGAGTCAATTAAGCAATGATTTGCAGTGTAGTGTTTTATTTCTCGAATAATTTTTTTTGTTTTGTTTTGGCCAGCTACGTTTATATTGAAATTGTTCTACATTCCATAGTTATAGACTAGATGGAAAATTAGTCAATGAGGTAACTGTATTTTAAGCATTAAAGAAGTGTAATTGAAATCTGTTTCTGCAGAAGGCTGTATTTTCAAAAATACACTCCTTTGACACATGGGAATATTGTTTCTTCAGGGCTTGCTCCACTATTAAATAAAGATTTAAGTGTTTGGCTCTGAAGGAATCATCACTTTCAACCAGGGACAATTCACTGTGCCAATAAAAAGGTTGTGTACAATTTAGAAAGGACCAGAAAACAATGTTCTTTGCTCTAATTAGTTTTCTTGATATATAAGGTAATATATTTCTCAGAAGGATATAAATGATACCAACACTTTTATTTTGACATAATAAGCCTTCTAAAGAATTACTGAGTTTAAATGAAAAATACATACAGTACTAGCAACTCCTGTTTCCCTCTGTTCCTACCACAGCCATAGCTCCATATATCTGCACCTGGAGGAAACTCAGGGATTCAAGTATTGTGATACTGTTTTTGCAAACTCATTTTTTTAGTAGATTGTGGCCATCTGCAGCAGTAGAACAGGTTGGAGAAGAGCTAGTTCATATCCCACAGTGAGTTTGTTGATGAGGAAGAGAAGAGACACACAAATTTTGTCACAATTATCCAGATTTCAAATATTCCAGATCAGATATGTGAAAGAAATTCTTTACAGGCGAGGCCCAGGCACAGGTGGCTCAGTGAGGTTGTGGCTGACCTTGGAAGTGCCCAAGGCCAGGTTGGATGGGGCTCTGAGCAACCTGGGATAGTGGAAGGTGGCTCTGCCCATGGCAGAGGGTGAAATGGGAAGGGCTTTAAGGTCCCTTCCAGCCCAAACCATTCCGGGATGTTCATCACAGACTCTGATAGCTACAAACCCACAATTACCCACAAATTGCCTGAAAAAGGCACCACAGGTTAGAATGCCAAGTACCCATAATTTGATGTAGGAAAGCTTTCTTTTTCTTATAGATTCACTAGATTATCTTCTAGTATGGGATAAAAACTTGGATATATTGAAACAGTAGCTTCATACATGTTTTCTTGTTGTTAAAATGCCAGTTTTTAGAACACAGGTGAGTAGTCACTTAGAGGAAATCTTTTTCATTAGTGGAAAGCACAACTTTGCAGAGATAGCAGTCGTAAGTAATACTTGTGCCCAAGGGTGTAGCCCCTGACCACAGCCCCACCACTGCACAGAATCAAACACTCTCCAGTTGGCAGGAACAGCACCAGGAGTGCTGCCCTCTGCCAGGGAGGTACAGCCAGGTGAAAAGGGTATCAGACTAGGGGAAACTTCATTTCAGCTCATCAGTGAATTACTCCTTGAATCAGAGCAGAAGTATTGGAGTTGTAACTGTGCCCAGGACACAAAGAGGTGTTGTAAAGGGACAGGGTGGGAAGTGGGGATGGAGCCCAGCAGGTTATCAGGAATTTCTGATCTCCCTTCCTGTCTGGCTCAGAAATGTTCATTGTCCATCACATGTATTGTTCTTGTTCTCATTTGATGACAGAGGAATGAGAAATAGGTTTGTTCTATGAGGTCAGTTTGAATGCTGATGGAGAAATAAATTGAGATTGTTTTTGAAGGGAACATTCTCAGGCATTTGAATAAGGCTTGGCATTTTCATTCTTACCCTCCACCTCCCCAGTCACCAGGAATAACTGGCCAATGGAAATTATAGAGACTGATGGACTTGCACCACCTAGAAATTAATCTGCATTTTTATATTTACCCATTCTGAGCATTTCCAGCTACTGATGGAGACAGTAAAAGGTTGTGCATAGCATTACAAAAATCTGCTCCGAATAACAATCGGGGTTGGGAGGGATAAAATATATGAATAAAATTGGAAAACAATAAAAGTCACATCAGTGAAGCTTCTCTAATACCTGACATGCTTTATTTTAGTAAAATTTCTTAATAGTTTTACTTGCTACAATGATCTACACATACATATATTACAATTATTGCAGTACTAAAAAGATCATAAAAATTGTTAAAAAAAGGCAAAGTATGGAAGACTACTGGAGACTGGCTGTAAATTGAAGACAGTGTGGAAACAGCAGGGGCAGATTTGAGATGAAGAATCAGAAGTTTATCTGTCACTATTGTAGTGTAATGTCTCTGGTTTTTTGTCTGTAAAATGAGGATAGTAGGAAGTCTCTGTGGTGGGTTGGTCAGAACATGGTCATGTACACAAATTGCAGTAGTTCAGCAAGTTACTGATTGTCAAAGGAGCAGCAAAAACTGCGTGAGTATCATTTGAGAGTAAAATGTGAAAGCTTAACCCGTGTGCATCATCCTTGGGAAATGAAGAGTGTTTTGCATGCACCCAGAAACCCACACACACACGGAGTGAGTGACTGTGACATGATAGATAAACTATAATTTACCTGTCAGCACATGGACGTGGCCAGTGACTCGTGAGCAGAACCAGCTTTGTAATCCATGTTTTCCAAATATCCTGGCGTACGTGGATGTTCCTGTGCCAGAGGAGGATGGGTTTTATGCACGTGCTTTTTTTAGTCAGTGTTGCTAATGCTGCTGTTAAAATTGCAGCTATTTATCTGAGTGACTGAAACGTTGTCAGTGTGGCCATTTGCTTGAGATGTATTATTCCTTCACTTTGCTTTTGTTCACGGCGAGCCTAAAGAATTCAAATGCTTTGCTAGTATTTTGTCACTCCTACAGAAATATTTTTGGTTAACTGGTGCAATGTATTTTTCCGTACTTCTGGATAGTAAATTCATATCTGTGAGCCAGAAGTTTGGGTAGCATGTATTGAAGCATTGGAGAAAAGTTTCCTTTCTTCAATCAAAGTTCCTCATTCCATCGGTAGATTACCTATGGGATCTCATCCGCCCTCACACAGTGGCTAACTGAAGGTGAAGGCTCTTCAAACTTTCTGGAAATTTCTCTTTAACAGGAAGATGTGCAAGGCTTTGCTTTTCTATAATTCCAAAGTGTGCCTTAGCTAGAGAAATTCAGGATAAATACTTATCTGAGCTTGGCAGATTGGTCCACAAGGAAGACATAGTGATAGTTCAGGGATGTTTGTATTATTTTGCTGTTTGAGGTACAAGAACTCGTGGTGTTCCTGCTGCCCCACTCAGCTGCAATGGCTTAGCACTCTCAGTTCCTTTTCTTTCGCAGGATTCATGCCCTTGCCTCTCCCAAGGACTCTTTGCTCCTCATGTTCAGAAGATCCTTTGGGAGTGTCACAGTTTGTATGACGGATAGACTGCAGGGTTTAGTTCTTGGTTGCAGATTCTACATTACTGTTAGATCTTATTTTTTCTTAGAAGGAAAAGGAAACGAAGGGGAAAGGATTCAATCAGTGGTTAAGCATGACTTTAATAAGAGAGAAACAGCCTGTGTGAGCTGGCACTCAGGGTGTTCTCTGCATCTCGTGGGGGAAGGACAATGAGGATTTCCTCTAGTTTCTCATCATTTCTCATACACAGTTGTAGTAATCTTAGTTCAGGGTCGAATTTTGGATTGTTTAGGTTTGGACTTCTTAAACTCTGGATTATGTTTTTATTTCAGTGAACTGCATTAACATCTGTTTATATTACTGTACAGTTCTGCTCTATAACTTGTCCCCATTTCTGTATAAACAAAGTGTTCTTCAATTTATATCTGAAAGGATTATCAAAAGTGTCCATTTGGTGACTGAAAGACTTGGGTATTTTAGCCCTATTTTTAGAAGTTAATGAAATACAGCATGTGAAATGCTGCACTATATAACATTCATGGATCACTGGACACCTTATAGAAGTTTGAAAAATATCTCTATTTCAGCTAATTATAGTGTCGTGAGTCTACACAGTTATCTGAAAAAAAAATTGAAACAATGAAAGGGTTTTCATTTAGCAAAGTATTTATTACACTGTGATCATTAAGATGAAAAGAATTTTAATGTATGTTTAGATTTCCATTGCAAAACTGAGCAGCTTTGATCTGTGTGCACTGCTAGGTCTTCATTCTTCTCCATGACATCCATACACATCAAAAACATGTAGTAGTGAAAATCTATCAATTTGCACCACATATATCTTTAAGCTGCCACATTACTGCATCATTTTTTCACTAGGGAAAGTGGCATGTGTAATTATAGGGAAGGCACAATTACGAATTGCATGCAATTACAGCCAAACAAGTAAATAAAATAAAACTACATTCAGTGAGCTAAGGAGTAGCTGAAAGCCTTTTAATGGCGATGCCAAAGATGAGCTTTTGCAGCTCTACAATTTGCCAGTCAAATTATTGTTATTTAGGAGAACTTCCCCACAGAAGCTCAGAGCAGAGCAAATGATTGGCAAATTGTCTTTTGAAATTGGTATATACTCTTATGATTGGTTTTCCCCCATTATTCCTTGACAAGATCTTAATATTTTCAGTTGAGAACCTTGAGTATTTTTTCTTTAAATCTGAACTTCCCTGTTCTGTTTGTCTCATGAAATGTGACACATTTACTGAGGGGCACATCTCAGGAAATCAGTAACCTTTTGAAGGTGTGTTTGTAACAAAAAACGATTTATGAGTTTTTTAAAAGATGGCACAAAAGAGGATAAATGCTGCACCTACATTGTTCAGAAGTTTGTCACTGAAATAAGTCCTATCTTCTGGATCTAAATCAATGGGAGAAGCAAACAAAGCTGCCGAGATAACGTCGTGTTCTCGGTATAGATGGGTCCTGTTCTGAAGAAATTTAATTCTGGTTGCAACCAACTGCTGAGAATTTCTCTGTTCTCCTGTGGACAGTGACTGGAGTTGTGGTGCAATTACAGCCGTTCGGTGCTGCAGGACATAGGTCAAGCAGGTATTTTCTCTTACCTTTTCTACTGTAGTAGGCAATTGCCTCCCATGGAGGTGTTTTTTGTTTGGTTTTTTTTTGGTTTTTTGTTTTTTGGTTTGGGTTTTTTTTTGAGTTTTTGGTTTGTTTATTTTTTTCTAAGATTAAAAGTTATTGAGAAGTTTGTATGAAGGGAAGTTTGTATGAAAGGAAGAGCTGGCATAGGGATTCCTTCAGATCCTTTTTAACAAAAAAGCATAATAAAAACAGTGTTCCTCAGCCTATCCAGACACAGTCAGATTTTTTTATGATAATGTGGAATGTGTTTGGCAGCTGCATCCTCTTGACAAATAACCCTCCCTCTCCCCCAGCAGCATACTTCAAGATAATTGGCTGAAACGTTCTCAGCAAATAATTATTTGACCAATTAACGCTGTTAGTCGGCAGGGTAATGAGCTGTGAATAGAGTTTTAATTCCTGTGAAATCCCACACTTTTACCAATGGAAGGAAGATAAAGAGCATCTTAAAGTTGTTGAACAAATAATTTCTTTAGAAAACACTGGAAAGATGCAAAAGTTTTTTCTTTCTGCAAACACTTGTGGAAACCAAATGCTGTTCAGACTGATGTTTGAGAGAAAAAAAGAGCTGTAAAATGAGAGATGAATACTGACAGATGAAATTTTTAAGAGTTTCTTCAAGACAATCCTTTTTGAGTTTATTCACACAGAATCATAGAGTGAATGATTATCTCTAGAAGTCAACCTGTGAAGAATTTTCCATTTAGCCCTTAGTACATTTTAGCTAAGTTAAATATGGACTTTGTGACTGGGCAGTAATAGTCTCATACTTGAAATATATTCCTTAATACAAACTGAGTGGTGAAGCTACTGCCTTGACATGGATTAAAAATTCTGTCATGGAAACTAAGGGGGGAAAAAAATTAGGAAGCAACCAGGACTATGGAGAGAAAACCTTCTTGGTCATATATTAAAGAAGATAGCAGGTGGGAAAAACAAAAAAACAGAAAAACCACCAAACCAAAAAAACCCCCCACATCAAATCTAAGAGTAGAGGACGAAACCAGGAGTATCTGAAAAAAACTGAAGGTGAAGGAGTATTAGCAAAAGCAACAGGAACTAAACACTAAAGTATTTTAAGTTCAGGAGTGGAAAAAGTAGCTGGAAGCAGAGCATTTATCAGGCTGAAACAATGGCACATTCCCACCACTGTGTTCTGAAGTAATTTGCCTGTAGGACAGAAAAATATCTTGTTTTGAAATCAGATGGAAATTAAAATGCAGCACTGTCTCCCAGGTTCTTTTTTTGGGAAAGCTTTTTGACAGCTACCAGTGTCAGAAAAAGCTTCCTATCTTAGTGTCTCTAACTTGAATTAAGAAAAATAAGCGAGAAGTAAGACTTTGATGAATCTCATGTCACTGTGTACATGGATATAAATTTGAGTTATCTATTACTTTGTGTATACTCTGCAGAGAAGTTTCTTAGATTTCAGTGGCATGAACTATATTTATTCTAAAAGTGGTTAAAAATATTGTGTGAGAGAGTATAGATTTAATATCAACATGCACTTGAAAATATCATTAGAAAATATCACCTTGCTACTTCTACTCAGGGTCTCATTAAACAAATGAAGTTAAAACCTTACTAAATGAAAAAAAAAAGTTTATAGTGCACTTTTTAGGTAAATAAAAGAAGAAAAGAGATCTCCCAGTCCCCTGGAAGTTCACCAATTAAATATTAGCAGTTTTTCAAAACTCGTTCTTTCTATTCTGGTAATTTTGGATCCTTCCCTTGTGCATTCATTTAAACAGAGAGAGAGCACGTTGGAATGGTGCAAAGCTACACAGTTCCTTAACTTACTGATAGTTTGTGATTATCATATAGAAGAGGTTTTGCAAAATTTGGGAGGAAGGAATGGAAGTGGGGGTGCAAGGAGCATAGGGGTTTTTTTTCGGTGTTTTTACATCTCCTCTTGTTAATCTGAATAACAGTGTACAGAACCTTGCTCCAGTCTCAAACGTGGGGTTGATGTCTGGCTGCTTAATCCAGTTGTGGAGCTGCAGGATGAACAACAAAGAGCCCAGGGAAGTTTGGAAGGCAATTCCTCCAGCAGTACAATCTTTTTGGTTTTTTTTCACTCAGTCGGTACTTGGAGACCTCAGCTTTAATTACTGCAAATAACCTTGATTTGGTCCTTAGTTTAAATAAAAATGTCATTATATATCAGCAATTAGAGCAAAGCAAATTTTGCAAGAAGTTTTTTGCTGGTCCAAGTTGCAAGAAAATCCATGAATGTTTTGCTTGTTTTATTTTCTCCTTTTGCCTTTTTTTGCCACAATAAGAAAATCATGCTTTTATTCACAAAATTGTGCAAAGGGAATGATACAAACATCTCTGTTACCTGATGTTCACAGCAGGTTTGATTCAGGAGAGATCAAGTCAGGGAAGGAATGTCACTGGATTCAGGAACTAATTGTGCAGCACCATGGGATGCATAAATAGCCAAATGGCAAGTAAGAAGTATGTGCTGGCAAGTGCATCCCATTAATGATTAATCTGATTTTGAGTAATGACTAAATATGATCATTACAGCCAGGTAAAAGGTTCTATATTTCTGGGATACTTTGCTCCTGGGAAATAGTCCCCTCGTCATCCATCATTTTTTCCTACTTGAAAAGCAGCCATAGTGAGCCTCAGTTTTAATGGTGTAGGTCATCTTTACCTGCATCTATTTTATAGCCCTATAATTGCCTTGATTTCTGTGAGCTTACTCGTGATTTATGTTGCCATAAATAAATAAAGAACAAATATTAACTAATCCAGCCACACAATCTCCACGTAATTATATAGATGTGAGCTGGATTAGCCTCTCAGCATCACACTTGAAAGTCTGGGATAAAGAACATCAGGTGTTTTACAGAAAGGTTAGAGAATATTAATAGCTCCAAATGGAAGAAAAAATTCAATTATGAGTCTAATAAACAAATTACTCAAAGATGCATTGTGTGTGCTCTTAGTATGCAGTCAATTATGCATGATCTAGCAGGCTTTTTTTTGCTTTTCCTCTATATTCGATTACTGGAATTTAATAATTTACGTACTCTCCATCAACACACCCTTGGGAACCCTCATCTGATGTTTCCCAAATTAAAGCCTCATTGGTTATGTTAAATGCAGCTAAATATATAATTCAGAAAAATGAGAAGGACCCACCAATATTGACAACTCCTCCTGAAATTCAGGGTCCGGAATAAAAATCATGTGGAAATCTCAATTTGCATCTTGTTGGAAGATTTTATCGAAATCAAACTTCCACATTTTTCCATTAATATTTCTGGATGATTTGTATAAATACATGCATTTGTGGAGGGAATTACAGGGTGCCATAGCACAGTGAATTTTTTATTTGATGCAAATGATATCTTTGAAGATCATCAATGTATTAAAGTATGTTGTCCTTTTTTCATGTGTGAGGTTAATGTAGAGAGGTTCTGTTCCATAAAGATTACAAAAAAGTTGGTTGCACCTTATATAATCTACCCTTAGTAGCAACATTTAGGGTAAAGGCAAGTGAGCTGTGGTTCTGCAGGTGTTCAGTTCTAGTCTGTGTGTTCCACATGGATGTGAATGATTTGTCCAGTAATTGTATATGTTGTTTCAAACTGGGAATTTTTAACTTCTTTTAAATAGTTCTGAATTAATAGAATAATTAAGCAGGCTATCACGGAGTTATTTTGTTGCTGTGTCCTCTACTTGCTACTTCACTCTGGCTTTTTTGGGTGTCTGATGGTATTTTTATTATTGTTTTTCTCCCAGCTCATGACTTCTGTCTTTCGATTACATTGCTTGGTCAGATTAAAGGTTTTGCTTTCTGCCAAGTACCCAGATCAGGTGTGTCTCTACAAAAGGATGGAAAAAAAAATCAGTTTCAAATACGCGAGGAGTGGCTTTTGCTGAGTGACTTAGTAACAGAAAAGATTTCTCTCACTGAAAGTTGGTAGCATTTCATTAAAGGGTCAGCAGCATAAAAGCAGCTGCTGCTCTTTGAGATGTATCCACTGAAATACTTATCAAACCCAGTGCTCTCAAAGCTTTTTTCTGTTCTAAATGTAATTACTGTTCTTCAACCTTCCTGTTCTTTCTGTCTTCTTAAAATGATTTCACATACATTATATTGTATCTTTTTGCTGACATTTGCCTTTTTTCTTTTTGAAGTCTCTGTCAGTGTAAAATGGTGTTTTCACATGCTTTCTCCATGCCTTATCTAATGCAGAAAGAGAAAAATCAGTGGTGGGTGTGCTTCTTTATCCACTCTGTGCTCTCCCTTCCTTTCATAAAGCTGCTTCTTCTGACATAAACCCAGCTAATGGGAACAGTAACCAAATACCCCACCTGTACCTGCCTGGCTCCCAGTCTGCCCACCAAATAACCACTGTGGGCAGGATTCATCCCATGGCCTCGAGACCAGTGTGGCATCTTGCTCTGCACTGGCACTTCGTAGTTTGCAAGGATTAACATTTGTCTTGCTCACTTTGTGTCAGATGTAGATGGGTTTTGATCAAATTGGGTCAATGAACTCAATAACAATCAAATCTCATAGTCCTGCCAGAATCTGGAATAATTTTGACTTACTAAGAGGTTTGATCAAATGCAACTTATCTATAGAGTTGGTTTGGGTTTTGTGGTTTTTTGGGGTTTTTTTGTTGTTGTTGCTGTTTTTTGGATTTTTTTGTTTGCTTGCTTTTATTTATCTTTTGTTTGTTGGTGAAGATGGAAGTTTAGGATGAGGGAAGGACAAGAGGTTTTTTTTTTTTTCCTCTTTGCTGGTTTTTTTCAAGATTGTTTTTGTATCAAGCCCCAAAACAGGGTCAAAGCCTGATTGTTATGCTGGCCTAAGGAATAAATGTCAGAGCGGAGGGACTTGTTCTCCTGAGATCGTGTGTGCTCAGCAGCTCACTGCAGCTCTACCAAAGACTGATTACAGTCAGATCTGACAATCATTTGAATCTCTGTGCATGTCAACAGCTGGCTCCGGATCAAGGGTGACAGAGAGATCTCTGGCTGTATGGAAACACATGTCAAGTCGCTCAAGCAGTCTTCCCAGTTGTTGAACATAGATAAGTCGTAAATCACTTTAGGTCAAGATAAAAAAAAAACCAACCAAAACCCATTTTGAGGAGGCACTGGGAGAGTTAGGGGAAAAGTGAGATAGGAGCTGGAAAAGCAACTTGTAAAGGATTCAATTCCTTCATTTCCTTCAATTCCTTCAATTCCTTCATCAGTAACTATGAAGAAATTCATATTTCCTACTTTAAATAATGCAGCTTGTTGTGACAGTGCAGCCTTCAAACAAGAAGTCTGGCTTTAGAAATTTTCATCTAAGGGATGGAACTGGTGATTACCACCAAAAAAAACCTGATGTGGGTTTGAAGGATGGCATGCTTGGCTGAATTGGAGACACTTACACGAATCAAAAGTGATAATCCATTTCTGTAACGTGGTGCACTGTCGCATTCCTGGATGAACACGATCAACCTTTGCCATGCTAGAGGGATGTCTGAGATTGCCCTGACTTCCCAGCATCACCACACTGCCAGATTTTGCTCCTACCAATTTCCTGTAAAAAAACCCAAAGTTTTACAGTGCCTGCAAAATTGAACAGGGGAGGGAGAAGGGGTTTAATCACCTACAGCTTTCTACTGGGAAGCTCTTCGAAGACATAATGAGAATTGAGGTATTTGGCTGCCAGCTCTGCGAGCGCATACACGTGATTGTGCTCTGGCTTTCAAACAGGCTGTGATCAGAAGAAATATCCTTCCATAAAAAGAACGGAGAGAGAGAGAGAGCAGAAAAATTTCTTTTTGTTTTAAGTCATTTTCAAAACTTGGAAGAAAAAACAATACTCCTTTCTTCAGGAGGTACTTTTGCCAAGTTCAGAGCAGGCATAAAATAAATTTCTCCCCATTGAAAACTGCTTTTCATTTCACTGAGTTGTAACCTGTCCATGAGGGGCTGGGAGCTGGAGTTTTCTGTAAAGGCTGGAATAACTCTTGGAGCATCACTTGTTTTAAATCCTACCTGATAACAGCACCTGCTCTTGTATCAGAAGTGATGGGGGGTAGAAAGTTCCAAGCCTTTATGAAAATTGTTTGTTTTCTTAATTTCATTTGATGCTGTATTTAAAAAAACAACAAAATCCCCAAACAAAACAACAACAAAACCAACAAACACCCCCCTCCAAAAAAAAAACCAACCCACAACAAAACAAAACACAAACCCCAAACAAACAAAAAACCCCAAACTTTATTAAAAGAGGATGATTTCCTGCAAGTGACGGTAAATATGGTTATGAAGCAGGAAAGACTTGCAGTGTCAATAAACCAGAGCCAAAGGATGAATAAAGCATTAACAACCACATCTCTTTCTAAGAGTATTTATCTGTCTGGGGCATGTGTCCAGCACAAAGCAGATGGTACTCGAAATGCTGAACAATTTAAGCTACAGGCTGAAGGAGTCTCAGCTTGCCCATTAAAAAACAAAGCAAAACAAAATTATTGTATTTACTGATCTTACCAAGGTTGTCCTGGAGCTGCAGTAATGAGCAGTGAAGGCACTTTGGGTGCAGTGTCACAAATCTGAACTGGTGCAAGGCAGAGAGTTAGGTTGGTATGTTTGGAATTATGTGATTTTGTGAATAGATGGACTTTGGTGAACAGAAGCTGCTGAATTTTTAAACAGTTACTGTGCACGGGAAATACCAGTTTTAATTAAATGTTATTGAGAGAATTATGAAATCAGAAAGCATGGAATGATCCAGTGATTATTCATCAAAGACGTGGATAACTCAAGTTCCTGAGTTTCTTTGGCTCCAGTTGAGATAGCTCAATTAGATTACAGCATTCTGTGGACAGTGTTCACAAAACAAATACAAACAAACAAAAAAACCTTTCTTCCTATTGCATTTCTACTTGGAAATAAAAAAGTTATAGTAAAACAGTTAATGAATATTAGCAATAGAAAGCCTAGAAAAATTCTCACTAAAAAAGGACAAATTAAAAAAGCCATGCAACTCTATAAATGACAAAAGGGGTCATTCCAAAGTGTGCTTGTGTTTTTTTCCAAAAATCTCCTTTGCTTCTACTGAGCTCTGTTGGGAAATCTGCTTTTCTAGAAGATGAGGGAAAGATGGTAAAATGCAGAGTCTCCCTGGAATTGCTGTGGCAGAGGGACTAAGTGAAGCTGATGAAAACAAAGACGCAAAAGTGTTCTGAAAAAATGAAATCTTAGCAGTAAATAGAGTTTTAGAAGTGAGATGAAATAGGTCTGAAGGAAAAAAGAAAAGGACTATTAATAGTGTGTGGCTGGTGGACTAAGAAGACTGAGCCACCATTGTGAATACACATCAAGAGGAAATTGTATTTAGTTAACATTTAGATTTCTTTCTTCAGATATAAAAGGACACTAATTGTATAATTCACAGTTCGTGTTCAGAAAATGAAGAGATTTGCTCTGAATTAAAAGTCATGCTATGAAACAGCCGGGCAGGAGCAGAATTGGCAGTTCTGCACAATAGGCCAAGCATGAATGCCATTATCCCCGTGGCACAGAACGCAAAGCTCGCTGTACACTGCCCAAAACTGTGTAAAAGTCAAAGTGTGGAACAGGGAGGAGGATGTTCAATACAGCAATTAGTTATCAAGTAACATAACCCCCCCCAAAAAGGAGCCCAGTGATGAATAAAACGCTGTGCCTGTCTTGAAACCCACTTGTTAAACCAGCTCAAATCCTGGCAGTGGGTGTACAGAATTTCAATAATCTGGTAAACTGAATTTGAAGATGTAAAAACTTAAACTTTGAATAATTTGTTGAGAACAAAGGACTTTTTGGGAACTCAGAATGTCTCAGGCTTTATGTAGCTTAAAAATAGGTTTCTGCTTTGAGGCACTTGAGTCCAGGACTTTTTTTCTCAGAAACCATGGCAGTTTCTCTAAAAGCTCAACTGGGAACTAAAGAAGTTCACTTAGACCTCTGACTGAAAATCTTTCAGGTAATAGCTGGTTGTGTCTGCACACCAGTAAATACACAGGGAAACAATGTGAGTACTGACAGGGTTTTGGAACTTTGTGGGGCTCTACAAATCTCCCTCTTGTTTATCTTCCAACATATAAAGGTGCCTTCATAGAAGTGAATAAATGATCCATTTATCTCTTTGTGGACATACAAATACATTCATTGAATATATAGATATGTCAGACCTTATTTTTCTAACTCATTTAAATTAGGAAAGAAGCTATTTTCCTGCTCATCAATCAGAGCCTTTCAGCAAGCACTGTAGGTCTTGAAAAAAAAAAGCACAAAAATATTATAGCAGATGTAGATCTTGAGGGGGTTGGCTTTGTTTTTTTTCCCCACATTTGCTGCACGTGTCTTTAGCCTAATTTCTTGTCTCTTGGTGGCACCTACCCACAGCAGGAGGGTTAGAACTGAATGATCTTTTTCCAACCCAAAACATTCTGTGATTTATCTCTGTCTCTGATCCCGGGTTATGCTTCCAGTATTTCTTTGCCTATGCAGATATGTTTGTACTAATACCATTTTTCATTGTATTTTCTCCTTGATATTCATACTGACTGATGGATTCTGTAGCTGCTCTGCAGGCAGTGTGAGGGGGAGAAACTTTGTAAACTAATATTCACATGAGCCACTGCCTGGAGCAAGGAGCCTCACAACTGTTGTTTTATGAAAGTAAATGGGAAAAGCTTTTCTGTTTAACTGCAAAATAAAGGCCTTGAAATTTATTTGGATACTGGCTCATAGGCTGGGAGGGTTGCTCGTTATTGTTCCTCTGATATGAGAGTTTTACCTTGAAGCAAACTTGAGACAAGCAAAGTTGAGGAATAAGATTCCAAGGAACAGATTTGAAAACTAGGCAATATATTTCCTAGGAAAAATGGGGCCAATTCTTTTATATTGTGATCTCAGCTTCAATACCTCTCTTTTAATGTATAAAATAAATGCACCAGGGTAAAGCCAGTGACTGTCAGGCAAAGGCAGGTGAATAGCAGAAAACGAGTCAGGACTAAAGAAGTGCTTCAAAGTGGATATTTTTTTGAATAAAAACTCAAAAAACAAAGACCACCAGGAGGCAGAGATAACAAAAATGGGAGAAAGGTACCCCAAACAGCATATTGAATATATATATATATATATATACACAATATTGTTTTCCATAAAAGTATCCAAGGGACAATAGCAGAGAGAAAGGGAAACATCACCTTTCAAATATTTGTTGTAGTTAAGAGGTCCCTTGACAGAGACCATTCTTCATGGTGTAGACTTCTCCTTTTTAATCATCTCTAGTATGGGAAAAAGGAAAAAGCCTCTGTGAAAAAGGGCATGAGTAAAAGATACATTTAAAATACTTCCCTCCAACTCCATTGTTTATTTATACTCTTTATAATTGAGACGTGTGGGTCAAAGATCAGTCAAAAAAAAAAAAAAAGAAATTTCCTACATTCTTTTAAAACTGAAACAAATTTCAATGGCACAAGGATGAAACATGATTTTTGAACCAGCAAAATGGGGATAAAAAGTTATCCCAGCTAGTGATGTTCTTAGAAGGACATCAGAAAAACCTTGGACAGAATGGGCGACTCGACCATCGCTAATGGACAGTAAAACCAACACAATTGATTTTGGTGTCTGTTTTTAGTCTGAGGACAAATGCAAGTTTCACTATGGAGAGGCTCTGACATTTTTCCTTTTTCTAAGCAAGACTAACAAGGTAAAAATGGATATTTGGACACAACACTGGATCCCTACAGACTTTGCTCTTGAAAATTCTGCATTTTCACAGAGCAAACCGCTGCGGGGTGTTTGTGTAGCAAACAGAGAGGTCTCAAAAAGGAGTCTGTGGTAATGTACCTACCTCCATCTTCTTCAGTCAGACACAAAAGGACTGTGCAAATCCTTCACTCTACTCCAGCCTTCTTAACCTGCAATACAGGTCTTTGCCCAGGAAATAAGAAACAATATCCTGTCTCCTCTTAGAGCAGGAACATTGATGTAGATACAGCCCTTAAAGCCCAGGCTGATCCCAGCTGGACTTAATGATGAAGGGAAATTAATTATTTTGAAGTTAGTTTGTGGCAGCTGAGTTCTCATCTCTTCCTTGATGCTCCTGTGTATTGTGCAAACACCTCTCTTTCCAGCTCTTTCAGGTGTTTCTATGTAGCAGTGCTTTGAACTGAAAATGAATTTCACTCACTGAGTTGAGGAGACTTTTCCAGTCTTAATTTTGAATTTTGTTGTCCAGATTTCATCTAGTTTCACTCCACATGCCTTACGAGCTCTGGATCTACACCCAGAACTTTTTGAAGGTGTGAGAGGTAATGAACAGACACAAAATTATTTTTTTGCAATATGTTTTTAAAGCAAAATATCTGTGGACATCATGGACTGCTTTACTTAGGAAAGGAAATAAAAGACATTTATCTGTGAGAAGCTGAATGTTAAAAAAATATGAATGGGGGATAACTAAAATCACATCCTGCTCTTGTGGAAGCTGCTTAAGGTTAATAGGAGCTGAGCGTGGATGAAAACCAAGCAGTGATAAGAAAAGGAACACAATTATGTTACTTTCTAGGTTCTAACCCAGAAATATACAGCACAAAGACAAACGATGGAGATTAATATGATAACGTTGTCAATGTAGCAGGCTCTAAATTGAATCCTTTAAATATATGTGTCCTAAAAGTCCTTAGGAATGTATTCAAGTAAAATATGAATATTACAGTCTTTTCTTTTTGAGCTGCTTTCATCAGAATAGAGTGACTTTTGTGCTTCACCAAATGCCAGAGCGCAGCAGATAGGTTCACTAACCACAAAAGGAATTTCTTGAAATTATATTCAAGCAAATGAACTACTTCTCCTAGAACCTGTCTGTGAAGGGTGTAAATAATTCTGACAGCACTCAGACTCACCCATGTGTCTTGTGTAGTTATCAAATACAGACTTTCTGTCATTATTTAGTCAAGCATTGTAGACTTTTTTAAAAAAAACCCAACCAGTACGCCAACAGTATCTGTTATGTACTGTCAGTTTCCTGGAAAATTTCTGCTCTCTATTTCAAGTGAACAATAAATGTCCCTACTCTAAAGATACCTAAATTACAGCACTTATTCCCAGCTGCAGTGAGCCTATCCATTTTTTTAGGCACTGCTGATTTTCAGCAAGAATTACTGAATACTGAGTCACTGGTAATCATTTGGAACCGTGTCTTAAATTTTTTGTAGGGGTTTTTTTATATTTATAAAATAGAAAAATAATCAGTTTGATGCCATTAGAGTCATCCCTGTCCTGGAAGAGAAGGACTCATAATAAAGTTGGAGTTGAAAATACCACATTCATAACAGAAATTTCCATACCAACATGGTCCAGGTCTGTTTGCTACGGGTAAATCAGTGAGAAGGATAATATTTCTCTATTCAATGCTTACATATTCAACAAAAATAAAAATAATTGTATTTTTTTTAACAATCCTGAAATTACAAGGACAATTGTGTGCTTTTTCTGTCTAAATCTGAAAATATTTTCTTTTTTTATACAGACCTATATAAGAACTTTAGAATATTTGCTAAATATAAGCCCAGGATTTTTTTTTTTTTTCCCCATATTGAACTTTACCTGTTGGGTCACAGTGTGTTAGCACAAGACAGTAAAAAATAAAAGTTTTAGACAGAAACTCCACTTACTTTGACAAAGTAGTGTGTTCTAGGGTTTGGAATATTATATATAAAACCAGCATAATATATATCTTCTTTATAAACTATTTTGACACTTCCTTGGGTTTGATACTTGAAAACATTACAAGTTTTCACCCGAACACAGTTTTAAATCTCGATTCTTGACAGTTAAAGCCCAATATTGGAGGAAATAGTCTTAACAGCAATCATCAGTCCCGCTCAGAACACTGTGTTGCAATTATCTGCAAACCTTTCCACCACTAGTCCTGTTGTGAAAGAGAGGAAGTACTTTCCAATAACTTTTTTTACGCCTGTTAAAAAATAGAATCGTATCTTCGTTTCTATCTTCAGCACACTAATTTTACCTAATAATTAGTTTATGACCATGAACTTCTAGTACAGATACATAAAAACTTTCTAAAAATAGTGGACACATACATTGTGTTTGTTCTATGTCCATTTTACTTGGTAAATTTTTTACCATTTTATATAGATTTATATGGAAGAGATTTACTTTTATTTCATAATTTCATGACAAGTTTTGTTGGTTTTTGGTTTTGGTTTTTTTTTATGCTGATTAAGTTATACACAGGATTTCAATAAGAGCTTGGATACATTTAAATGCATTTATATAAATAGATTTTATATAAATCAAAAGGGTATTTTCTCATCTTGGAGTATAGTTTTTAAAGGTTGTTCCATGACACACACCTTTCTGCTAGACCTTGATAAGTACCATTAAGGGCTGGATTTCTTGGTAAACACTCTCTGAAGCTCCTCATGATGGAAATGATTCCCCTCGTCAGAAATGATGAATTTTTTGGCTTAACAGCACTATTTTATTGAAGAGAGAAGAGACGGAAGATTGAGATAATGGAATAGTTGTTTGGCATTATAAGTTGTAAAAGAAATGCTGCCAGATATGGTAAAAGATGAAAAGCTGAATGTGTTTTTGGTGATTTTCTTCCAGTATTTCGGGTGTTTTCATTCATTTCTCTCTGCCTGTACCAAAGTCCCCACACTCCTGGACTTCCTTTACTCTTGAGTCCTCTGAAGTGTTCAGATCTTCTAGGACATGGTGGAAAGCTTAAAATACTCTATGAGCAGTGAAAATCGAAATGCTCAGCTCTGAGACACTGTGCTGTTGGTGATGAGGGAGGAAGCGTCTCTGTGCCTCTCCTTGGTGAGCAGAACTCACAGGCAAATAATGCTTTTAAGCCATATGTATTCCCTCTGTATTTCACGTGAAATTATTCTTACTTCTTCAGCCTGGCCAGACTTAATGTCTCTGTCCCCTTCACTTGGTGAAGATTCTGCTGCAAGCCAGGCGTGTGGTCCTGGAAATTCCGGTGTTCTGGGCTGTTCTGTTAGTGATGAAATACCAATTTTTGTTTCCAACATTATCATACAGAATTAAACCACAAATGACATTTTAAAGCATTACTTCAGACACACCTGGAGCACTCCAGCTCTTTGCAATTTGCACCTGCAGAAAGCTCCAGGAGTTGTGGGCAGGTGGGTAAGGATCACGTCTCGAGGCGCTCGCGTTCAATTGCGGCAGAGGCGGCCTGGCCTTGACTTCAGCAGAATCTTGTTTCAGAGGGAATGCAGCTGAATGAGCTGGAAGTTTCCCATGAATTTCATTAGTACTTGCCCGATGATGGGGGAAGATCTGCCTTGAAAGGGCTAAAATACACTGAGATTGTGTCTGGCACGGGCTCTTTGTCTGCTGCCACTGCGCTGTTTTCAGGAGGCACGTTGGGTTTTGTGTAGGGAAACTGATACAGCCAGGACTGAACCATGGCAAATAATGCCTCTTTAGAATTATTCTAAGAGCACAAAAATGAGCAGGGAAGGCTGCTTAATTTTTTAGCTGGTAAACATGTGAAACTAATTTTCTCTCTGAATTGTAGTACCTATAACACAACAAAGCCTTTTAGAAGACTCTAAGAGCTATTAATTTAACACTTCCTGTAAGAAATACAGGATTCTTTTACTAGTTGTTCTAATTTGTTGCCCATCTGAGGTTTTGTTCACCTATTTTCATCACTAAGGAAGGGAAGAGATGTAGATGTTGTGAGAGATGGAAACTTTACTGTGATATACACACCAACATATGTTATTTTTTGTTACAAATGAAAGAAATTCCAAGCCGGTTTATAGTTATGGGCCAATGCTCAATCAAATAGGACCCTCAATGTCTACACAGCACAAAGCCCTGTAATTTTTATCTTTTTGATACACTGTAAACTCCAACAAAGCTGATTAAATCTTTTATTGTGTTATATTTTGTACTTAAAACAATTAAAATTGGTTCTCATCCTCTCAGTACATGAGTGAGTAAGGAAAAACATGTTAAACACTTATTTTAATTAGACGTAATTTTTACGTCTGTGTACAAAATAAAAATGATTAAGTTTACGATTGCAAACTGCCTAGCTCGGTTGGAAAATGCGTGAGAACTATTTCTAAGTTTCTGTGTTAAAGCTGAATTAAACATATAAGATAATCTTTAAAATGAATAAGTAATACAGATTTAATTTTTTTTTTAAAGCTCAAATACTTAGACAATATTGGCCCTCAAAGCTACATTTTCATGTGATGATAGAACACAGCATTTTAATTTTCACCCCCAAATCATAAATAAAACATGCATGTTGATACAAACATCATCTGCTGAAAAGTCTTAATGTATTGCAAATGAGAGGAAAACTTCATGTTTTGCTTTTTAAAGTAAGGAGTTAAAGTATCACTGTATGTTTTAGTCCTTTCTTGTTTTTAAAACTGTCTTATGTTATAAATCTCATCCCACCCTGTGAAATTTCATGGTTTTTAGGGCTTGAGAACTGTTTCTGTGTTTGAATTCCAATTCTGCTGATGTAAAAGTGAGCTTGGTAAATTCTTTCTCAGTCCATAGACATTTCTGAGGTTGTCTGGAAGTGCATAAGCATTCATAAGATGAAGGCCTTGGCTTTCCATCAGAATTTCCAGAGCTTGTTACTGCTATGATCCGGTAAAAATCTCCTTATATCCCCTTGTTTTAATACAATTTCTGAGTCTAATGACGAGCTGAGCTGGACCACGATGGGATGGCCTGTATGGAGGTGGATGATGTGTAAATATGGTCACACACACTTTTACAGTGTCAGAGAGACCGGGGGTGCTGCAGATCTTCGGGTGCCATGTGGTTGCTGCATCCAACTTGTCTCTGTTGTGCCGGGGGCGGCGAGAGAAGAAACACACGAAGTCCAAGGCTTAGGGATAAAAGGAAGGAACTTTAATAATTTTCTAAAGGCTTTTATATGTTAGTTTGCAGAAGTGTGTTAAATGGCATAGGGTAATCGGCCCTTTGGCCATCCACCCCTTGAGGGGATTGGTCAAATTCTAAGACACCCATTTCTAAATATTTTCTAGTTAGAACCATCACAATACTGCAAAACAACCTGCAGGTGCAAGAAGTTTACAAAACTGTAACAAAGTTTAAAATAGTTTGCGTGGGAAAGACAGAACTCACAAAATGCTGCAGAGGGCTGAAGAAATCCCCTGCTGAAGGCTTTTCAGTATCCATACCAACTGTTCTATTGCACAATCATACTGCTTTATAAAGAACATTTACAAGCACTTTTCCACTGACATTTATACACTTTGGCTGTGTAAACATCCATAATGTGAGTGTTGATGTGTTACAATATTGCTGGTATTGGGTACTTTAATTGTTTAGGTAATTAACACTTGTTGAGTTCACCTCATGCCATTTTCTCAGTGAGACCCCAGTAGCAGCCACGTCTGTGCCACACACAGACATCGAGTCATTACAGCAGTTGACACAAGGCAGCCTTGAGATGTGTGACACTAATTAAATCCGAATCTCCAAATTAAAAATAGGTTCCTTATAACTAATGAGGAGTGACCATCTACATGAGACAATATTCATTTTTTACTTCATTGATCATAAATTACTGCTGTAGAGTGTTGTAGTAAATCACAAAAAAATCCATTAGCAAAGCTTTTTTGTCCCTGCAAGTACAAAGAGTATTAATTATTTTTGCTTCCTGAGAACAAACTTTTTTTTTTTCTTTCTTTCTCCTCTTCATTGACAAATGTTTGCGAAGTCATTCTCCAAAAATAACCAGGAAATATAAATTTGCAATCACTTTGCTTATGTTGGTACATACAAGGACCTCCCTTTATGTTCTGATACATCCTAGGTGCAAGAGCTTAGTGAAAATGTGGATTAGGTTTTTAATTTTTAGGGACTGCGGCAAAGAGCACAAATTCTCTCATCTCTTTGGGAAGTTTCACTGCTCAAACTGAAGCTGTGGTCATTGAACAAGATATAAAAATATTAAAACTCTTTGATGCATAAATGTATTTTGTTGGACAATGTGACGGAAGATTATAGTGGTGAGAATTGCTTTATTGTTGTTTTTAATCAAAAAAAGCTACTGCCACACTGAGCTTTGAAGACAAGACAGAAACTTGATTTTTATGAAAAATTCATGCCAGACGTTTTCTCTTCAGGTTCTTCATTCTTGCTTGCAAGAACCAACCTGTTTTCTCCACAGATAAATATCTTAATCAGTGTTTTCTGACTGCAAAGAGCTTGAGGGTTTTTTTGATAGCTTGCGTGAGATAATACTTTATCTTCCATATTATATAATATTTCAAGGCTACATTTTTCCATTTATGGAATTTTAAAATAAAAATTTTAACGTAAAAGGATGAAATCTTGTCATTTTTAAGCAATATCAGAGGTCTAAAAACTATGCAAGACACGTTTCCAATATTTATATTCACAATTCCAGAGTATTATTGAATGGGGAATGGGAAGGTGAGGTACCATATTAAGATGATAGTAGGTCAAATGTGCATATGAAGCAGCAGAGAGAAGATTTTGATTTAAGCAGAATGGTAAAAATTAGGATATTTACCTTGACTTCAGTAAAGGCTGGATTTTTATAACCTGTTCCATAGGAATGAAAATGTCTTTTTGCATAAAGATGCAACCCTGCTGACCATATCAATAGACATCCCAACCTCATCAATTCTGTGAATATATAATTTTCACTGACATCAGAAAAATATGCAAGCACAAACAAATTTCTCTTTTGGACTTTAGGTCCTTGTCAGTTCCCCTATAAAGTAAAGTTAGGTGTTTGTGTTACCCTCTCCCCTACACTTAATTTTCATTCTGGTACAGTGTGACAGTCTTTGAGCACTATATATTTATTAATTTATTTATTATATTTACCTTCTGACACCAAGGGAAAGAATATTGGCACCTCAGGCTACTTCAGTGTCAGTTCTTCTCCACTTCTCTTTGCTATCACTTGTTCTTTGTTTTTTCTGTAACCAGACAGGTTACAGAAACACTGCAGAGCAGTGGGGGTGAGGTAAGGTTCGGTGTTCCCCTTGTGGCCATGGATTTCACTGATCGCCCTTAATGTTGTTTCCAAAAAAGAAAAATTAAAAAATCACTTTGCCATTGTATTTACCCAGAAATGATTGCATTTAGAGCTGTTCAGTGAGAAATTACTCCAGTCTTGTAGAACTGTTATGTTGGATGGAGGTTGGCTGAGGAGGGGATCTTTTCTCCCTTTGCTGGGTGAATTTTCTAGTTCGAGATAAGTTAGGGATGCAAAATGTCCAACTTCATTTAGGGATATAGATGGACTTTGCTGTTAATGAGCTGATTACTATTATCAGTCTGAATACCTGCATGGCTTTTACAGCTTTAGTGGCAACATTAAGCTAAGGTGAAAACCACACTTAATTCAGGTCCCGATTCTGGTGGCTGCTCTTGGCCAGACCACCCCAAGAGCTGTGTTCTGGCTCCAGCCCCATGCCAGCCTGTGTCTGCCCAGAGGGGTTTTTGGATAATGATTCAGCACTGAGCTGTTTTAGAAAGATTTCCTCCACCTCATTTTTCCTCTTCATCAGCCTTTGTGCAACCTTCAGCACAGCTTCCCCCCTGTCTCCAGTGGCCAGCAGCTCCATTACAGGGGAAAGGATGAGTCCTGTGGTTCTGTTAATTATTTACATCTGTGCAGTGAAGAGGAGCAAGTGTCTGACACGCAGAAAGCAGTGAGCAGGAAACAGAGCCAGAGGGGAAGTGTTTGCTGGAGAGCCATCTCAAACAGAGCTCCTGGCAGAGCCCTTACCCTGGCACTGTGCAAACAGGGTTCATGGTTTGGAACAAAGTATTTAAAGAATTAAAGTTGTTGTGTAATGTTAGGTTTAGACTGTCTTGACGTTTGCTTTTGTCAGGTGTGTACAGTACCACACGGAGGAAAAGGGGAGTGTAGAGCATCACAAACATCCAGATCCAATATCCATATGCTGTGTGCTGCACCTGTGAGTTCATTTGTACACAACACTGGTGCTGAGTGTCACAGGAGTACAGGAATGGGAGTTTTGTGAGCCACTGCGAGCCTTGTTAAGCTTTACAGCCAAATAACCTCTTGAACTGTTTTTCCTGCTGTAATGCACAGAATTGGGAACCGTCCTTTGGAACTGAATTTTAATGTGGATTTTTTTTCTTTTTTTTTTTTTTTTTTAATTATGTGTTTTTGACTGACCAAATTATATATCACAAAATTATTTAGGTTTAAAAAGCCTGCTAAGATTATTGACTCCAGCACCACTGTGTTCACCACTAACCCATGTCCCTAAGCATCGTATCTACATGTTTTTTAAGTATCTCCAGGGATGGTGACCCCACCACTGTTCTGAGCAGCCTGTTCCAGTGCCTGATCACTCTTTTGAGGCAGAAATTTTTCCCAATATCCAATCCAAACCTCCCCTGGTGCAACTTGAGGCCATTTCCTATTGCCCTATCACTTTGGAGAAGGGACAGACCCACTTCACTGCACCCTCCTGTCAGGGAGTTGTAGAGAGTGAAAAGGTCCCCCCTGAGCCTCCTTTCCCCCAGGCTGAGCTCCCCCAGCTCCTCAGCTGCTCCTCACAGGACTTGTGCTCCAGCCCCTTCCCCAGCTCTGTTCCCTTCTCTGGACTCGCTCCAGCCCCTCAAAGTCTGTCTTGTCCCGAGGGGCACAAAACTGAGCGCAGGGTTCAAGAGGGGGCCTAAGCTGATCAATGCTTTCCTTGACTGGATTTGGGAATCCTTGGCTTGGATTGCTGTTTTTCTCCTCCCTGTGCAGAGCAGAAGGAGCTGTTGACATCCCCCACGTAAAGAGCGAGGGCAGAGATGAGACACTTGTCACCAGGCGCGTGAGGGCCGTGAGTCAGCACAGATGACGCTTGTCAGGCCGGGATGACTCAAAGGCAGCTTTAGATTTCTGAACTTCTTCATTTCCTCTTTTGTTTCTGTTTGTTTTAGTGCTGGTTTCTTAACTCCTCTCTTAGCTTTGGTCATAAGCCATGACTTGTGTGTGCTGTAGCTGTATTTGCTCATTTGCCAACTCACAAAGCCACTGGCGGCCACTGGTTTTATTCTGTCTTGTGAAGTGTTATCTTGAAGACAAAATGTGGTGTCTGTGAGGTCAGAGTTTTCACTTACTATGCTGTTACAAACAGCACAAAACTTCTACTTTGCTCTTCTTTTCAGTTATCCACATCCTGCTCTAAATGTTTATTATTCTCCTTCTTACACGGGCAGCTGAATACCTGATTTAATTAAAGGTGACTTCAAATTTATATTAATTATCAGTCTACGTGGTTAAATCAAGTGTATGGATAAAAGTAACTACGGATAAGGGGTTACTTATGCTACATAAATCCTTATTACATATGAAATTCTTTCTTTGCAGATATATACAATAGCACAGAGTAATGATTTTAAGTAATTTCCATACATTTATCTCAGTGTTTGAAAGTCTTGGTATTAGAAATGTTCCTCTAGACTGGGTAAAAATTGACTTTGTAAAGCAGTTATGATACCATGAGATTCCCTGTGTGTTTAGTTTGCACAGTAACTCATAACTACAGAAATTAATACATAGAATTCAACCTCTTGTGAGAGTTCAAATAATTAACTTTAAAAAAACTGCAAAACCCAAAAAAAGCCATCTAATTTTCCCATTAAAGCAACTTTTTCATTACGGTACAATGTGTCTTGTCTTGGCAGGGTCAGAGACATTGCTTTACATTGTTGTGATTACAAGTATTATAAAAGATAATCACTTTTGAAATCCCTTGTTATAGATAATGAACTGAGCAGAAAATAAATTGAAAACCCCACCTGTGAGAAGACAACTCACAATTAAAATTATATCAGATATTTTATCTTACTTTGGCTGCACGTGGCAGGTTGTGTCTTGTTGCCAAGAGCGATATTAAAGAAAAGTTTTAAAATCAGTTCTGCAAACTTAAATGTCATATTCCATACTCTTAGTCCACAGTAGAAATGGGGCACCAGCAGTGCTTTGGAGGAAAGTTAACAGAAAAATCTTCACAATCTTATACATGATTTTGACAAGCCACATCCTCTATTGTACCATAGTGCTTCCATTCAAACCAATATTTATCCAGAGAGATTCCAAAATATGTGTCGATACTTCTTCTTTAAAGTAAAATTGAATTCAAAAGCTGTGGAATAAGGTTTTGTTCAGGATAACTGCTCACTGTGGAGAAGATCCACTCCAAAAAGACACTTAGGAGAGCAGGAAGGATCTTCAAGTCACTGATGTACAACAGTAACAGGAATTTTGATGACATCCCACAGTTTGGTATAATTTATTCTTATGGTTGAGGACAGCCTAGGATTAGAGCTGCTCGAAAAAATGCTGGTCTTGAAGTAAATTGGAAGCAGTGGTGTAAAAGGATGTACCACATTTGGCTGCCTTGTCTCTTGCTTAAAATTCTAACTGCTTGCCTAAATTGTTCAAGGAAAAAGCACTTTGTAAAAACTTAGTTGAGAGAGACAAAGGTGAAAAAATAAGTAGCAGCTTTGATGTTTTTTGGTAACAGTTGTCAAATAGGAGTGTCACTAATTGAGTTTCCAATAAATGGGTGTGTGTTTTACTGTAACTTAATAGTTTCCTGTGAACCTTAAACTGGAGTTGTGCAAGTATATCGGTGTTTGGAAATACCCTCCATTCATAGTTTGTAAACCCCATAAACTTAATACGTAAAGTTGTACCTTAATTTACCTTAGATTAGAGAGAATGTTTCTCTAAGAGAATGTTTCTTTCAGAAGAATGAAATGTACACCATGGAATAATGTTCATTCATAATTCTTGCTAATTAACACTAGTACATTGCTTATGATAATGAAAACAGTGGAAATAACCAGTTTGTAGATTGTTGGTTGCATTCTCCTGTTTGAAATTTAGCAGAGTAGGAGCCTGAGGTGAGGCAGGCAGAGTTTTCATTAAGCACAAATTCAGAGATCCCACGTGAATGGTGAAATGTCTCTGCTGGTTCTGACAGAGGCTTTTAATACTTTCTCATGATGCTTCTTTAGTGTGAATCCAGAGCTCGTGATTAAATCCTCCCCTTGTCTCCTGCAAGGAGTCTCTTACCCCTTCCCAACCCTCCTGACCTAAGGGCACCTTCCCTGAAGGGGCTTGAGCTGCGTTCCCTGTGAGCTTCACAGGTATTGCCAAAACTCTGCCAGTTTCCTTCCTGTGAGTGTGACTCAGTGTGGCCACATCAGAAATAGCTTTCCCAGGTGATTTGACAGCCAAAGAAATCTGGATCCAAAATGAATCTCTCTCCTGTTCCCAGCCTGTCTGCCCCTGGGCACAGGCTGGTTTTTGGAGATTCAGGGAAAGCAGCAGTATCTGTCCACCAGGCCATGGAATGTGCCCAGCCTTGGTACCCTCACCGATCCTGACTCCCACCCCTATCCCTAGGGAAGCACCCAATGTCCAGCTACCCTCCCCTAGGGTGGGCCAGCCCTGCCTGCAGCCCTGGGGGGCTCCCCCGTGGCCCTGGCTTGGCTTCTGCAGCTCAGCTCTTTTCCCATTCCTCAGCCATCTGTTCCGAGACAATTACTCGCGGAGTCAATTGGATATTCTGCTGCCTGAGCCGACTCTTGAGCTGCTTGCATCCTCTTTGCCCTCCAAGCAGCGTCCCAGGATGAATGTGTGAAACATCAGGATGTTGTATTACCATAATTGCAGCCAGTAGTTTTGACTATTTTTCCACCAACTGGCAAGGCTAGGAATTATTATGTCTTTTGAAAGGAAGAAAAGACACCATCCGTCTTTTATACTCTTAGCATTCTTGCACTGATGTAAAATACACTGAGATTATTTTGAAGAAGAACACTTTTAAATTCCTTTTCCCGAAGTTCACTTGATAACACTGCCAGAAGTGGCTGTCTGTTAAAGGGAGAGTGAAGAGGAGTAAACAAGATAAAAAGCTACTCTTCTTTATTTGCATTAGACATTTCAGAAAGTGCAACAGCTGGGAAGGATTCAGTGGGAGAAGCAAGTGCTTCTTCAAAGGCATCAAACATGCAGCTCGATTTGGCTTATTTTTTTTAAAATTTTTTCAACAGAGGTGGTAGAAATTGTGGGCAGGGAGGCCTTGGAACCTGCTGTCTTCTTCCACTGGTGTTGATGGTTGAGACATTACGATTTAAAGTTATTTTGCAGACAAAATAAGTCACAAAACTTCTATAAAACAGGACTTTTTAAGACTGAAGCTCATCTTCATTTTAAAGTCAAGTTGCCTTCGTGTTTGTAACAAGCCACAGTACAAATGAATTTATCCTTATCACATGAAAAAGGGACTTGCTTGCAGTCTTCTGCTTTCACAAGTGGTGCACAAAATTTCTCTCAAAACCAAAACAATTTGAGTAATACTTCCTGGAGTGTTTTTCAGTGTCTCATCCTATGCCCCTAATCAAACAAATCTAATTAGCAAGCTCCCTTACTAATATTTTGGGTTAGAGAATATATTTAGAATTGCAGGATGTTTGTGTCCTGAAGGAAACTTGTATTTTAAAAGTGAGTAGCACCAAATTAAAAAATTTATAGACAGCAGCATATCAGACTATTCTATTAAAGTTTAAAATGTTAATTAATAAGAGATTCCTTCTTGTCACTCATTAAATTCAGGATATATGTAAATATGTTTATATAGTTTTGGTCACAGATCTCATTTTTTCTGTTTGGTAAGGCATGAAAACCCTCTGGTGATCTAGGGTTTATAGTAATGCAGGTACCATGGTTCACATGCTTCACAGATCTAATTATTTTTAATGAATGTTCTCTATTTTAGAAGAAAAAACCTTTTTCACTCCTCACATTCTATCACAGATGCTTTAACACAGAGAATAAGCAAGTTATTAATGGCAAATCAAAAAATTAGTTTGGTTTTGTTGCGTGTGAGGTGCCTTCAAGTCCTGATGCAGCTGCAATGGGAATCAAATTAAACCTTTTGGTTTTAAATGACCTACCTGACACTGAGCATTGGGCTGCTTTATTTCTGCTCTTCCTTGAAGGGTCTGCAGAGTCAAGCTTGTCCTGGAGGAGTGCCTGGCACTGCCAAGGGCTGTAGGTACTGTAGGGAATTTCACGTTTTTAGGACACTTCATGGCACGTAAAGTCCTTCAGGTCACAAAAAGAGGAGTAAAATGCCCAAAACCCAAACTTTTTCTGTTCCCTATTACCATAGTCTTCAAATTCTAACATCTAGGATCAATGTTGATCAACTTTCAATGTTCTGTCGTTAATTCCTTTTTACATTTTACTGGAAAATACAGGGAATATGTTTTCTTTGTGTAATGTTTCAATCCCTCCACAGTTGATTCTCATGTATTTAACCCAGAGCATGGTGAGAATAGTTTGTGTTCCATCCTGGGAGCACACAAATCCTTTGAGACAGGGTACATTCATCCCCATAAGCATTCCCTTTTTTACCCCTAGAGCCAGCATGCTATGTCCCTGTCAATCAGGAATTCCTCAAGGATGTCCTTGGTGTCCCTCCATGGGTGCAAGGTGTGGAGGGTCGGAAGAGGGGGCAGAACAGTACATCCCATTTTTCCTGCCCAGGGAATGTGCCCTCTTGCAGGCTCATGCTTTTCTTGGGGAAGGGGAACACTGTCCTGTGCCAGTGGGAGTTTTCGAATTAGGACAAATTTTGTATATTAGATTTTTTTATTTAATGGTGTGTGCTGAGAGACATCTCAATTTGTTATAGAAGTTGTAGATTCCCCTTGAATGGTTTGTCCTGCTGACTCCAAGAGACAAGATCTGACAAAGCTGAGATTTTCCAACTTATTAGGGAGCTTTCAGCTGCCAGCGATTTCTGTCCTTCCTCTTGGAGTTAGTGCCTCCAAGGAAGGGAAAGCATCTTGCACTCGAGCACACTGCAGCCAAGTTTAGATTTCCCTAAAGGATTATTACAAGCTGCCAGAGTTCAGCACAGACCCAAGGCACCAACACAAGAAATCCAGGAGGTTCAAGATGTTTTCCTAAAAAATCTCCACCCCTTTGGTCTCTGTGTAAGGATATACAGTGTATAAATTATGGTTCAACCTCTAAATGAGGAGAACCCTTCAGACCTCTAAGTGTTCTTTGCAGTGTTGAAAATCTCAAAGTCTTTTTAATGTGGAATTACAGGGGGAATTTTATCAGTCGGAACCCTTTCTAAGGGATAAACAAAAGAGACTCTCAAGAGTCCCTAAACTCCCTCAAAACTCCCTGAACCAAACACTTCAGGGAAAAGGGGACAGAGATAAGTGATTGCAGCTGGGGTGGTATCCCGAAGGGAGCAATCACAGCATCCTTATCCTCCCCCTTCCATCCTGGACTGTGCAGTTGCTGAGGCAGTCTCCTGGGCTGGAGCAACAGTTTCTCTGATCTAATGCAGCCACAAATATGTGACATTTATATGTATTTTCATAAATATCTGCAATTATCTGCATAGCACAACAGTGGAAGTAAATACAGATACCTGTTACTCTTGGCATGACTCTTGATAGGATAGTCAAAGGACAATTGAAAATCTTATGATGCTTTTTAGTGTCTGCAAAGCTTATTCAGCAACTGTAAAACACCTGTATTTTAGGAAATAGTCCTCTGAGCCATTGATTTCCATGTAATTGCACTAATCATTTCTTGATGACTTTAGTTCTCATGAATATAGTAATGACAATGCCCTAAAATCTGCAAAATGGACTAATACACAGTGTTGCCCTTAGCTTTAAAAAGGAAACAAGGTGCAGAACTTTCTTGGCCTTGATGTGCATGTAAAAATATGTGCAAGAAATTTTTCATCTGTTTTTTTTTTTTTTTTTTTTTAGGTCCTGAGGAAGTAGATTTCAAGTGCAGCCCAAATTTCATCAGCTGCATTGGCACCAACAAATGCATCCACTTGTCCCAGCTCTGCAACGGGGTCTACGACTGCTCCGATGGGTTTGATGAAGGAGTTCATTGCAGGGGTGAGTGAAAATTGCTTTAACCTCAAATCTTCCACTGTATTGTCTGTTTTGAGTTCAAAGAGAACCAGAATTTACTCGTTGGGAATACACATAGGTATGCATGTGTGTGTATAGATGTAAAACAACAAAAAGCAAGCTGATGGAAGCATATTTTAATGTGTGTTTCAAGTTAATTTAAAAAAAATATTTTGTGTGAACAAAATTCAAGTAAAAAGCACACAGAGACTTTCAGACTTTTTCTTTATTAGTTACTAAGCTTATATGATGGAAACTCTTATATAAAAAGAAGGATGAGGAAACTCTTCAGTGAGAAAAACTTGTGCAGCACAGTTTGCCAGGATGATTTTTTTTTCCTCGTTATAACTTCTGTTTAAAAAAAAACAAACCAAAGAAAACCACTGAAAAATATATCAAATTTGCTATGAGCATTATTTTGCATAGAGGACTTTGTTTCAGGAGGATTTTATGCAAATAATCTACTGTTTAATAATGTAGTCACCAAATTCTGACAATGAGAAATCTTAAATAGAAATTGGTGAAGGTCAGCTGTTTAATATCTCAGCTCTACTACTTAGATGACTGTTTGAGGTCTGCCTTGGGGATAGTTATAGGGCCAAATCTTGGGTACCTTGAGTCAGTTATTTTTAATCAGTAGATTTCCAGATGAATGATTGTTGATGATGCTCAACAGATCTCATGTTCCAAACCAGAAACTCAGAGACAGGTCCTGGGACTCCTGCTGCAATCCAATATGACAATATACAGTGAAAGATACAATTAATAGTAGAGTTCAGAAAGTTAAATTGGAATTTAAAATTTCATGCAGACATATTTTTAGAGCTGCCACAGTAAAATCTAAGCCCACACCAAAAATAAGCCACATGGAAAAAAAAAAAAAAATTAAAATAAGAAAATGAAAATGCCATCTGGAATTAATCAGTGTAATACTGCTGACTTCACAAAACTACAAATAGTTATTTTTATATAACCAGATGAGGATACAGGCTGTCATAAAATATATGAAAATTCTTATTCGCAGTGATAGGAATAATTTCTTTTCTTGAAGGCTGAACTGTTTTATAGTTCTTGTTCAATGAGCATTGCACAAAATCAAAATTTGTGTCAGCATATTGGTTTTAGCACTGGGCCCAGCATCCAAAAAAATCCAGAAGTTAAACTGACCAAAGCAGTATTTGGCCTATACTGAAACTTTCTGAAGTTGCAGGTGAGTGTTTTTGGGAGAACAGTATTGATCCATTAGGTTCTGTTTAAATTTATATTCTTCAATATTTCATGTTTTTCTGTAAATTACTCTGGATGAAATGACAGAGGATTAAAAACTTCGAGTGCTGAATAATTATCATGTTATAACTGTCTTGTATTTTTATTGTATTTTAAGTCTTTAATTGACAAGATTAATGGAATCAGAAAAAATATATATAGATTAAAAGTAAAATCCTGTGTTAGTGGAAATGAAATAATTTTGCTTTTCTTATGTAGCGTTTCGTACCTGCATCCTGTACTTTAGAATGTGATAGCACATGAAATACCCAATCTTTATTCATGTCCTTTTAATTTATGCTCAAATACACCTTCTAAGGTTCATGTTGATTCCCACTCCTTTCTTTATTATCATACATGAGTATGAAAACTGGCCAGTGGAAAAATGAATGTCTGCTTTAATAAATCAAATTTAATAAATTAAATAAAATTTGGTAAAACATTCTAAACAAATATTTTTTCTAGACCACACAGAACACCTACATAATGAAGTCTCACAGTACCTCCTGATCTAGTAAATGGTTAACAACTCATTAATATTGATTTTTGTGGTAATTGCATATTTTTACTTGCTGTTGGGGGCAGTACTTGAAATTTCAGTGGACATATTTCTGTCAATGAGCCAAAGAGTAGGGAAAACCATAATTTTACATTATGATTGTGTAGTTTGTTGCAAGCAACTCCTACTAATGTGTCATTATGTTACATTCCTATGCATTAAATATTTGGTATTAATGCTTTATAGTTGTAATTATTGTCTCTCTCTATATATGTATCTATATATCAGAAAAATGTTTGGGTAACCTTTGAGTTGTTCTTTACTTTCTGAGTCTTGAACACACAAGTCATATGTTGAACTCATTTATGTGGCCAAAAGTTGCAAAGTTACTTCAGAAATCCACCCAAATTGTTAGCTTTTTCTTTATATTTCTCACAAGAGTGGCATTATCAATTCTGCTCTAATTAGCATTGTTCATGTGAAATTTGTGATCGAGGAAGGCAACAGCAATTTTCAATATTCAGTTGCAAACAGCCCAGTTGGTCACGGAGCTGTGGTAAAATAATCTATTGCTGGGGACACTGATAGTGCTGTGTAAATAAGTCACAGTCCAAGCACCAGGAAAATAAGTTATGGTGTGAAATATGGGGGTGTCACCAGGGCAAAGCCCATTGCAGCACCCAGGTAAATCCAAAGGGGTGAAATCATAAGAGCTAATGGAGTATAAGTATCCAGTAAGTGGAACTATTTTTATTTCTTTCTCTAAATTTAACATTTTCACATTAATTCGTTATTAATGATATTTTAGAGATATATTCAGGCCTGCACCTCTCCCTGGCAAGGGGAAATATGGCCCTATCTCCAGTGTGAAATGGAAATGTATGAGGAATTTCAAGGAAATAGTAGGAAATACAATGACATTCCTGCATTATCACCCTTTATTTCAGGCACATATGCATTTTTGCTGCTGAATGTAATGCATAAATTCAGGAGAGGTTGTGGCAATATGAAATAAAAAATGTTTTATTATGTGTGCTTGTTTCACATTATGTGCTCCAATGTCCTTCAGAGGAGAAAGGGGTGTGTAATTCACTGGATTTGAACCTCAGAGCATATAATAGTGATAAAACATCCATATTTGGTCATTTTGGATTCCTTTTCATTTTTTATCTAATTGAAGAATGCTTTAGAGAGGCTGAATAAGGGAGGAATCAAAATATGTATTAACCCCTCCTATAAAGCTTATACTGGGGCTGTTCAGCTTTCTGATAATTCCAATAATTCCACCACCATCCAGCCCTGCTGAATGGGGGAGTTCATGCCCATCAGCTCCTGGGAGAGTTGATAAAGCTCAGATAAAACTTACCAGTGGCAAAACTAGAGCCAGGCTTGAGCAGTTCTGGTAGAAGACTGCTCCAGATCTGCTCTTGGCAATTAAGCTTCTTTCTTTGACACACTTCTTCAGGCTTCTTTTGAGAGCCAGGCCTTCATTTCAGCTGCATTTGCAGCCACTTTCACAGCCCAGCCGAGCGATGAGCTGAGAACTCTCCTGCCCCAAGGGAGCCGCCAAATTATTGCAAACTGAGCTCTTTAGCTCCAAGTCTTTCCTTCCTGGGGTTCATCCCAGTATGGGGCTGGGGCTGGCTCTGGTCAGTTAAAGCTGAGGTTGCGTGGCTGCAGCTTGTCCCAGTCTGATTTTGAGGTCTTTTGAAGGTTAAAATGCCTCTTCTTATTTCCCTCCCCCCCCCACCCTGAATGTTTTAGGAATGGTTCAGGCAAATATCTGTCATGGGTTAGTAGGGGTTGCCTGGCCTTGAGTATATAAAGCATTAGATATAATTATTAAGATGATTTCTAGAAAATTAAAATCACATTTCCATGAATCTCAGTAAAGGGTTTTTTATAGGGCTGTAGAGGTGAGCTGTACAGTTTTATAAATCAGCGCTTTAAAAAATTGAAAGTGGTGTGCCAAAATTGGGGTTTGGTCTGAGTTAGAGCTATAGGAAACTAAAACTTGGACAGAATATGGAGATGTCCTTTTCTAATTAGCTGCTTTAAGTTATTATTTAGTAGCTCCTGGAATATCTGTGCTAAAATTTTAGATATTCCAGCCAGAAAATGCTAAAAGAATACTGCAAAAAACACCAGTGCAAAAAGAATCCTTCTAAGTCTTCAGATTTTTTGGATCTTTATTAACTGTGATCTGAACCATAATCTCTAAAGTCTCTAATTGATAAAATATTCAAAGGCAAACTCTGGATCATTTAGTATTAAAAAACTGCAGAACACATATTGAGAAGTTTTGGCCAAAGTTGTTCTGTTTTAACAGCCTATAATCAGAGTATTATTTTTCTGTTTAGGCTTTTTGCCTGAATTGTTATCATAAGATGAAGATAAATGCTGCTATTACTGAATCATGTTTTGTTCTGGTCTTTCTATAGCTGGAACACTGGGAAATTTTGAGTAGTGTTTACCAGAGGGGAAAATGCAAATTTCAGAATTTCAAGGAAAATTCAGACCTTTCAAGAATGAGGCAAAGTTATAAAACTGAAAGATATGGACCTACATTTAGATCTTAATCTTACTTTTATTTTCTTTCTAATGAAGTTGTATAACAAGGTAACCAAAAACCCCTAAAACAGTCAAGAGTTATAAATGTCCCTCTATTTTCTCATGAGACTTTTTCTGGAAGTAATGCACACCTGCAAGACAATTCCCTGTGAACTCATTTGATTTATTCTGACAAGCTTTAAATCACTCATCCTTTAAGGCTGTTATGTACAAAGTGTCACATGAGGTTGCTGAATCTGTGAACCCCCAGGAAAATTCCCAGGGCTCCTGGTGTACCAGTGGGGCTGCTGAAACCATCAGGTAGCACTTGCAATTATTCCCCCTGCACCCACTCTGCTTTCTGCATCAAGGTTTTCACTTGGCTTATGAGGCAGAAAAGAGAAGAAAGTGTAGGCATTAAAATAAGGCAATCAGGTGTTTTTGCTTTGGAACAGAGCTGCTAGGAAAGAATTATATTTGTCTGGGTGAAGGCTTAATTTGCATTGTTTAGTATTATGATATATCCTCATTTCACCATCCAAACATCCAATTTCTTGTATACTACTGTCTTTGCTATCTTTTTGCCTTAATAGAGCATGATGTGGCTCTTTGAAATTAGCCAAGGTCATTTAGTCTATTCTACTGTCAAGTCAAAGAAGTCATGGGCTTGGTGATTTAATAACTCCATCACAAAATCCTTTTGCAGCAAAGCGAATTAGAGGAGGCTGGTGGGGAAATGAGCAGTGGAAGACATTTGAGTGATATGATTTCGTCCTACCTTGATGGGCTGCTGCTGAAGAGGTTTTTTAGGCTAGAATTCACAAATGAACGCTGTTGTGAAGGTATCAGCATTGTCTCTGTGGCAGATCAGGTGTAGGATTTAAATGTTTGGCCATATATGATGATAGTATGTGATAGGAGATCATTAATTGGTGCATGGTTTTTAGAGAGTGTTGTGGTCTTGTCCATTGGAAGAGCAATGTATGTCTGATCTGCTCCCAGTCAGAATTTCCATTTCAGTTGCAGTATCCATTTTCTTGAGAGAAAATGTTGGATGCTGTTCCTTACTGGCAAAATCAAGTGTTGGTCAGGTCTGGCCTCCATGAATTCAAATTTTGGTCAGTTTTTTAGCACACAAGTTAAAATCTTCAGCTCACAGAAACCATGCTTGCAATAGCAAATGCAATGTTGGATGGTTAATGCATGGAGTTCTTCCTTATGTCTCATAAGAGAGGAGTAAAGGTTGTAACTCAAAAAATTGAGGTTTTCTATGATCCTGTTGGCCAATTAAAATGCACAAAGTGTAGCAGAGATGCTAGTCTGTCAGATTTGAGACAAGAGGATACTAGTTAGGAGGACCAGTCAGTGGTGCTTAACTGGTTCATGTGCAGGGCTGCAGAAACCTGAGGAAAGCAGCTACATTCAGGGGATGGGGTGGAATGATCTGAGACATCTTTGTTCTACTTCCCAGGGATTTAGGTTAAATGCTATTTATTCTTGCCTGCTGTTGTTGTTGCCTGCTGTTACTGTTTTGAGGTTGCCCTCTGTTGAGAAAACAAACATTTAAACTCGTGCTATTATCATCCCCTTTTCCGTTTTCTTCAACACTTTTCATTTATTACCTGAATGTTGATCAATTTGTAGAGTTACCTGTTAATTTTTCCCTGTTAATAAACTAATAAGCTAATAAAACTCCTTAGGGAGTTTATCTTTTGTAAGAAATGCAACAATCTTTTTTGTATGGATAAATCTCAAGAGACTTTTATGACCATAAATACTCTGGGCATAATCTCTGTATCAGGAGACCCAGACATATTCACGTGGCAAAAAACCCTGACACTCCTAAACTCAGCCCGCAAGCAGGAATTGTTGCTGCTGCCTGGCTACCCTTAGTTCACATCACAGAGTAAATCTGAACTGCACTTTCAATACACAGGCATCAGAGACAGCTTTTCACCCAGGAGAGACTGGGGCCTGACACCAGATGCTTGTGAAGCACTGGTAACCTTGAGGCATAGGGAGAATGCCAGCACAGGCTCTGTCTTCAGCTATCACCGCCAATATTTGGGAAGATGGGATAGCTTAGACATCCTGAAATCTTATTTAGAAGGAATAATGCTGTTTTCAGTTTCCTTTTGGGCATTTTTTTTTCCTTTTTTTTTCAGGAGACGCAGAAACTATTACATTTGGACCTATAGTGTGAGAATTTAATTACTATTTCTTGCATTAACTAATAGTAAAATTGTATCTGCTGAAGAAAAACACATCTGAGGCATCTGACCGTCAATAAAACATGTCATTAAAGTTCCATGTACTCTTTTTCCAGTGACATTATTTGCCTATTCGTTGCTTCATTCAACAGTGTTAAAATAATTGGGCGACCTCGTGTTTGAAGTGAGAAAAAAAAAAAAGTGACAGGCATGTGTGCTGAAAAACGTGATTTTGGTCCTCCTAGAGCAATTTCTAATGTCAACCTAAATTTACAGAATGGTATCAAATTGGAGACAGAGAAGAAGAAAGAAAAGAGCAGATTCTGGGGCTAGCATCACATAATTTGTCAGAAGTGCAGTTGTCAGTTTTCTGCCCCGGGAGCCCTCAGCCAAGCTACATTAGAGACCCGGTTTCAAGTTCTTCCACTCCTTGCCTGAGGGGATTTGACTTCCCCGCTCCTTATCTTCCCAAGGTGAATAAACAAATAAGGAAGCTACATCTGTTGTGTGAAGGGGGTGCTTTTGCTCCTCGGGGCTCTTTTCCCCGAGCCATAAACAGTTAAACATTTATTGCAGCAAATACTTGAAGCTCCAGGAGTGTTCTTTTGCATTCTCACGGTGAAGAGCGAGTTCTGGTCTCTTACTTGTTCCCACCTCAGCAATTAGTTGGATGTTGTTAACCAAAGTGGTAAATTCTGGGAGCTGGGGTAGGAGTATTCCCACCTGGAATGCATACATTCACCTGCCTGACTGTCGTGGTTTGAACACAGTTAAACGTTAAGCCCACAAAATCTATTTGTATAAGGAGAAAATTAAAACTTTATATGTATGAGGTGAAATAAAGGATATTGAGGAAAAATGGGAAAAAAACCTGCAGGGCTAAACAGGTTCAGACTTAAACAGTTACTGTATAAAGAAAAGTTTATTGTTAACAGAATTAAAAGTAAAAAGAAATAATTAGAAATGAAAGCAAAACTCTTCTCTTTTCCAGCACTCCCTCTTTCTCACTTAAGCTGCACAAAGAAGAAAAGTAAAACATGGGATTTTGTCAGTGTTGCAGTTTTTAAAAGTTTCTTTAATATTTAAGGAAAAGGAGGGTTTTTTCCTTTAATGTGGTTTGTCTATCAATTCAGTTTTCAACCCACTACACTGACCACCTGTACACAGAACACAGAATATTCTGCCTTTTCCCACACTGCAATTCATAGCTGAAATGAGGAGAGCTCAAAATTTCTTCTTCCAGACAAGGGCTTTACTTCCTTACCGTTCCCCACTTCTTGCATTTTTCAATTTTAAGCTCATGGAACTGTATAATCAAAAAGCCCAAGCCATTCTCAAACTGTGTAATATAGTTTAAAAATTAAAATTTGCCATCATTTCTGAGACTACGATAAACAAGTCAAGATGTCACCAGCAATTTTAAGTGAGATTGATACTACTCAGTGGTGTGAAGAAGTTTGCTTTGACACATTGAGAAATTACTCTTGCTCTTCCACTTGGAAGCAAGAACATGCACGGAGCGTACAAAAACTGATTTTCAGAATTCATTATACCCTCTCAGATTCCAGTCATCTTTTCTCCACAAAAATCTAGGAAAGTGTAACTTAATCTTTAACTCACTGCAGTAATGTACATAATTTGAGTTACATGTCAAATGTACAGATTAAAATACTGTGAGATGATACGGAATAAGTTAAAAATTGTGGGGAAAAGGGGAAAAAGGAATACCTGGAAGCAATCAAATGAAAACAGAAACCGGGGAAACAAAGAGCCCAGTCAATAGCAAGGTTCAGTATAATCCTTCATGTGAGGGATTGTCAAGCAGACCTCCTTTAAATCACTGTTCTCTGGAGCTATGTGCATCAAAGAATAGGAACGTGTTCCCAGTGCATTGACTCAGATAAGAAAATAAGAGTTTTCCAGGAGATTCCATAACCTGCAAATATTTTATCTCTTGTGAAAACGAATGTGTTGAAAGCATTGTTGCTGTGCACACGTGATAGGATAAAAGCAGTGCGCAAGAAGAAAAGAAAAAAAATAGTTATGATGAGACCTAAGTCCTCCTGGAATGAATGCCAGCATTTCCTTGGGTTTAGGCTTCCAGACTGGGCCTATCCAAACAAAAAAAAGTGCCTATTTTTTTTTTAATCTCTTCTATTCAGGTTCTCTAAGCATTTACATGTGCAAAAAAATACCTTTTTTTTTAAGAAACGGTAAGAAACTGCTACATCTTGAGAAGAATGAGCCATGTTTAAAGCTCAGGATGAGACCATGACCCACTCTCTGCAAATCAATAATGTTTTCTGACACTCAGCTGTTGAAAAAGGCTGCTGTAGTTGCACTGGCTGCTGTCTGAGTTTCTCTTTCTAGGAGTGGGATATCCTGGTAGAACAAATCCTATTAAATCGAACTTTTTGGACTATATTTAGCATCTCTCTAAAATAATTTCTGTGTATTTAGTCCTTCCTAAAATCCATTAACACGTAGCAAAGTATCAAAAATGCTGTTTGGAAGATCAGGTGTCTTGTGCATGGGATGGATTATTGGAACAAAGGACCACTGTCGATCTTCTCAAAGGAAGTGTTGGCCACTAAGATTAAAAACGAGGAGAAATTAGCATCAATCCAGATTATGATTCCAACAAAATGTTTATCCCATGCACGGTGACACTTTTCTGACTTTTCAGCTTGGTTTTCACACTCCTGTGAGATTCCACAGCAGCTGATGTCACATTCCCAGAGCAAGATCAATAAGAGAGAAAATGTCTGTGTTTTGCAATAAAAGAATCATTCAGGGTAGCTTAAGCCCCAAACACATTTCCTAGCCCCACTATGCAGAAGGTCATAATCCTCACTCATTAAGTACTAAATATGCTCTTTTAAACAAATGCCTTGTTTAATTACCAGCAGGCAATTCAGCACAATTAGTTGCTGTCTGAGGTACTTTTTATTTTCTAATGGTCTTGCATATTTCATAGCTTCTTTCAAAAGCATGCATCAGATGGAGGACCTGCTCCCTGTTTAATTGGCTTTTTCCCTCTCTTAATGATGTGCATCTCCTGGAAGTTTAGCAGAGATGAGTCCAGCTTACAAATGAAAAAGAAAACAATAGCTCACAATTCTGAAGTAGCAGAATTTGGTTGTCTTTTAGCAAATTGAGCTTTTTTTATCCACTGAAAGACATTGAGGCAGAATTGCATGAAACATTTATGTGCAGGTAACTTTTAGGTTTCTACACGAGAGACATGAGTATAGTTTTACATTCTCAGACTAATGGCACACAGTGGCCTCCATCAGGAGGACAAAACAGAATGGGAGTAAGTTTTGTTCTGCAAAATGTTACATAAATGAGCACAGTTACGTTAAAACAAAACTGTTCAGACATCCTGAGGACTCATATTTAAGGTACATGGTAACTAAAAATACTTCTGTGAGGCACAACTCTTCTGCTTTCTGCCATGAGCTGACACTTATAATTTATGTTAAAAAATAATCAGTGAATTACTTATTAATTTAAGTGGACACAGTTTGAGGCCCATCCTTCTGTTTTGTGGTAAAATTGAAAGTCCTATGTGCAAAAAAAGGTAAAGTGAATCTTTCAGGGAAAGCTGGGGATGCATCCTGCCCTTCCTATGGGAGTGGGATGTTTTGATTCTTAGTGAAGAGAAAAAAACCAAAACAAATAAACCCAAACCAAATCTGATGTTGGTCGCAGTGTCTGTTATTGAAGGATAAAGCACTGTCCTCTTCAAACTGCAATTTCTCTCTCTTGAGCTTAATGGAGGGAAAAAAAAAAAGGCTTTAAATAGCAGCATGTATTTTAGTGACATGATGTGGGTTACAGTTCAGCTGCAGGAAAACGGGATCGTGGATGGTGCCTCTCTGACTGAAAAGGTGACTGGGTCCTACACACGTGTCCTGTTTGGGTTTCCAAAGGAGAACCAGATGAAAGGCAAAAAAGATGCCCTTACATGATCCCCATGAAGAATCAGCCTTTCTGCTGTTTGAAAACCTTTTTATTTTGAAGTCCACCAGTATGTGCCAGATTTCTTGATGTTGTCTGGAAACTGTAGCAAAGACATGAATTGTTGCAGTTCGAAAACTATTAAATTTTTGGGATACAAATTGCATGTTAAATGCAGAAATTTGCAATCTCACGATTTACATTTCTTTAAAAGTCCATTCATTACTTGTAATAAAAATTTGTTCTGCCAGTCCAGGAAATTTTTCCCTTCTGATGCCAAAGGCGCCTAGAGCTGAGAGGAGCCATTTGGAAATTGCCTCAGGTTTTCTAAGACTCATCACAAAGTCAGAAAGAGCCCTTGCTGTATATAAGGGATGTATGTACTCCATATGATCCATCCCTAAGGATGTACATAAATCCTATCAAGTTCCCAGCAGGCAGCTGGAGAGGGAAGCTGGGCAGGATGTGAAGGCACACAGAGCTGGACAGGACCTGGGTGGTTGTGGACACCAGCTCTGAAGACATCCCTGTGCATCCTGAGAACAGGGACCAGAGTGCTGGGAAAGGATTTATCCCTCCAGTACTGGCGTACGGGAAATGAGTCTCTTGGTCTTACAGCACCACTGCTGGTGTTCACCAAAGGACCCAGGAAGCTCTTTTCAATCTATGGACCGTAAATAAAAGCAGGAATTGCTGTTGGCTTGTGTTAGCACGAGTTAGAATCATCCCCCAAGTAAAAGTAATGTGAATGAAACACAATTCTTGTTAACGGGTTCATCTGCGGGCCTTTGCTTCTGACTTCAGCTGCAAAAGTGCTGCTCACATCGGTCTTTTTCCCCTAATGAAGGCACAGCTGTGCATTTAGGGATTGACTAAGAGTGTGATTAGGAATTCTAGACTTCCAAAATAGTTTATCTGCCTTCAAAAAGAGTTGTTGTTAGCGACTAATTCTTGGTGAGATTGGTTATTGTCTTGTGCTGAGGGCACTTCTGGTGGTAGAAGCACAGAAAAGATGTGGCAGTTTAATAAATCTTTGCATTGTCCAGAATTTATATGGTGCTTCATCTGATTTTGGGATCTGGATGAGCAAGGGAGACTCTGTAAAATCTGAAAACACTTAGTTCAAATAGAAATTACTGGGGATTTCTTTGGTTTTGGTTGGAGTTTTTTTGCAAATTCTTGTCTCACCCCTGTTAGTGGCGTTTGCCTCGAGGAGAGGTGGACTCAGCTCAGCCATCCCGTGCTGATTCTGGGCACAGAACCTACTGTGCAGGGATCTTCTTCAGCTGTAATGCATGTTCTATCCTGAATTTCTGCTCAGGAGCTCCCTTCCCTGCATGGAAAGGTTATAAATGGAGATGATAATCTGTTTGGACTATGTAAAATATGGGCGAGGTTTCCAAGGAGCTGACAATGCTGATGTTCAGCACTGTGAGTTCTGCTGGCAGGTAGCTTGGAAATGTTGATTATGGTGCTAAACATTGCTTGTACTTGAATCTGCATGTTAAAAAGGGCATTTTTTAGGGGGAAAATGTGTGTGGGAAAAATAAAACATGACAATTTATTTTGTTTTTTCTTAATAGGCATTAGCCAACAAGTTGTGGAGTTTTTAATACAAACTAATCTAGATGGTTTTAAATTTTGCTGCATGCAGAAGGCTATATTTTAATATTTGTAAATTAAAAGGTCAAAGGTGAATTTTAAAAACTATTTGATATTAGCTCTTGAGCAAAACACCACAGACTCTGGCTGTTTTAAATATAAGTATAGGTTTTGTTGTTTTCCCATGCTGATGTGTTTTAAGAAGAGAGTTGCAAATACCTCCACTAAATCCATGCTGTACATAGAGGTGTTTACAGACAATATATTATAGAATTAAAGTTTAGGATTTTGAAAAATTAGATTTTATCCATTGTGATAAAGATTTAAAGTAATCACTGGAAATTAAGAACAAAGACTACCTGATTTTAAAAAAAAATAATTTAAAATTTGAGGAGTCCCTACATTTTGATGAGAGGTGTCTTGTGTGATAATATCATGGGAACTCTTCTGTGCTACTTGCAAAGCACAGATAATTGATTAAACTGGGAAAACATAACAGTTGATCAGGAACCTTCTGGGTGTGGAGGGGGTGAAGGTGGTGCTGAGATGCAGGAGACCTGTAGATCCAGGCAGGAAAATGCCCAGGGGAGAAGGAGAGCACTGCCTTCCCAAAATCATAGAGTTCAAATAGGGAATTTTCTTCCTGGTGCATCGTTATTCCTCCTGGGTGTCCTCCTCTTGTTTGCTCTGGACAGATTTTCCATCATGCAGGAAATAACTTGGAGCTGATGGATAAGTAGGGCTGGTCAGAACCTTTGAAAGCACGTCTAATGTTGCCTGGAGTAAACAGCCAGGCCATTGTAAAGCAGCTTGAAAATTGTTTTTACCTCAATCCATATGTGCTTTTTTAAAAAACAGATGTGTGTCACCAGCTGCAGCGTAATTTGCTTTCAGAGTACTTTTAGAATATGTGCTAAAACTTCTCTGCTCTCCTCAGACAGTCATCTAAATATGGATGTTTTCAAGGAAAGTATGATGATCAATCCAAAACACTGCAGGATAAAGCTTTTATAACTGTTCTGACGTTAATTAGAATTCATAATATTAACTCACATTTCTTGTCAGAAATGTTTTTTAAAAATACGTTTGTGTGTTAAAAATTGTGTGTAGTTGATACCTTTAAACTCAGGAGATGTCCTGGAAAATATGGAAAGGCTTAATTGGTCTGTGTGAAATGGAGTCCTTGGCACATGAGGCAGTTGCCTCCTGAGCTGGCCATGGTATTGGCTGTAATTTCCTTCTTTCCCTTCCTATTTCCCTGAGCTGGCTGCTCAAGGATTGGAAGTTTTCTGTGAGAGAGAAATACCTGACTTGATAGAGGGGATCTGGTGTGTAGTTTGAACTCCTGGGTACTAAGGTAATAATGATTACCTTATAATAATTATGGCTTATCACTCCAGAGATAATTACCACACAAGTGTGTGCATAAGGGAAAACCTGTGGTTGTTCCATGGAGCCGGGATCAATGAGCCTGTAAGATAGCTTAGGATGGAATGCAAACAACCTGGCTGTTCAGAGCACTCAACAGGCCCTTCAGTGACAAAATGCACTACCAAGAGTAGGGAAAATGCTGCCTCCTGTGCCTCAATGAAAAACAAAATAGTTTCCAAGACGTTTGATTGATCTGCAAAATGAAAGAAAGTTCAAGGGGGAAAACATAGCACAGACTGCACAAAAATTTTAACAGTGCTCAGCACTTCAGTAAGAACAAGCACAAGTTAAGGAAGAGATTTTAAAAGAATGGTTTAAATGTTTGCTTTTTCTCCTTGCTTTAGCAGTTTGTGTAACAAGAATCAATGGCTATTTGCCTTTTAAGTCCCCGTAATCTCTTGGTGGAATGAAAATTTGAGAATATGTTTCCCTGGCACAGTCAAATGCTTTGTGGATTTATACTGATGAAGATCTGTAGCCTGTTTGCAGTGGTGATATGTGCTTTTAATCCATCCGTCTTTCAACGGTGACAAAAAGTGGCTGTTCTCGTTTTAATCATAAAGTTAACTTCAAAAAGGAGATGTCAGTAAGTAAAAGAAAGTGATTTTCATCTTTTAATATCACTACAGACCCATTTTTTATTGATAGGTGCCAGAAAAGGTTGCAATCATTCCTCATGGCTTTGAAGCAATGAGGACTTTACTCTAAGCACATTAAATCTGCCCCAGTGGCTTTAAGAAGGAGGCAATCACCACGTGGGTCTTGTTCCTCACAGCCAGGAAATGATCAAGTCCATAAGTACAGGATTTAGGTATTTTAATCATCGCCAGGAATACCCAAATCTATTAATCATTTTGTTGTTGTTTGACTAATGTTCTGTCGTTTGGCTTGATTTGCCAACACATTCATTTGTTGCTTGTTATTTTGTCATTGAGTCGTAATTTCATTATTCTCTGACCTTCTTTGTCCTCTGCTTGTGTAATTGCTGTGTAAGGGTGCTTGATGCTATTTGGATAGAATAAAAAACAATCCAAACTTTTGTTTTCCAATGAAGCTGCATGGAGCCTAAATCCCAGTTAGGTTCAGCTGATTTTCTGCTGTGGTTGCAGCCGTGACTGCTGGCAAGGGACCAAACCCAATGAGACAATCCAACCTGGAGGGCACCTGGGTAGGCAAGGAGCATGGTAGGCTAGACATCTCCATCAAAAATTCACATAAACTGCAGTTTGGGGACTGTTGAAATTGTAGTCTGGATTGTTTTAAAACTCATAAGCCAGATATGTTGTATATATGTGTATTTTTTTATTTCTATTATTGCCTCAGAAATTATTCACAGCAAAATGAATTGGCTTCTGTTTAACTGCAAAACACCTGCAACACCTTTCCTCTTCTAATTGGTGCTATAGATTGAAAATTCAAGATTACTTTTATTTGAAAGCACTTCAAAACTAATACTATAGAATAGTTATTCATATGGTGAGGGAGAACTTTTTATGCTCTAGTTCCCACTACATGGGGAAAAGCTGATGTAACATTTTGGAAACAGGAATTTAATGCACTTGAAAGTGTTTGAATTCCAGTATTCTGAATAGTTCATGGTTACTCTGGTGCATTGATATAATTTTCCCCCACTATTCATATTTTACACTACTGTGAAGCCAGACATACTGCAAAGTCTGCCTCAGAGGCTTCCACTTCAGCTGCAAATTAAATATCCTGAGCATTCATATATTGTCATGTGCATCTAAGCCCAGACCAAACTGTTCAATCCTTCTACCCACAACTAATATTACAATAACGACAATGAATAAGATAATGAATCCAACACTTGTGTGATAAACTTTTCTTTGGGATAATGGGGCTGCATAGAAATAAAGAAAAAAAGAAATATCAAAACCTTTCACCTCTGAGAGATTTTATATCATTTATATTGGAATCACAGGAGAGATGAGGAGATAAGAGAGACTGTCCTTCCCTGCCCTGATGGCCTCCAAGATAACACGTTTTTGTGATTACAGAACTCACCTGTTCACCAAGGTTAATGGTGGTTTTAAACAGTGGCTTCTCTTTGGTGTGTGGCCTGTACTGCAGCAGGATAATAACCTGTTAATAAATGGTTCTGCCTGATAGCTCTGTCTGGGCTTAAAGGCTTAAACAGAGCCTCCATCCCCAACAAGAACAGAGAGTTTGTGCTTCTCTTACATTGTGTTCTCACTAATGGCCAGGGCACTGACTCCATGCCTTAAAACCTCCCGCAGCCCCTCACCTTAGATTTGGATTCAGCTCCAGGCTTGTCATGGAGGATGATTCTTATCGTTGTTACTGAACTGCCTTCTCCATCTGTGCATCAACTGCGGGGAGATCCTCCCAAACAAAAACAAATCTGGCGGCTGCATGGAAATTTCAAGCAGCTGTGTCCTACATAGGTAGGGTTTTATGTGTGTTACTGCTGAGTGCTCTGGAAAATACACCACCACTGAGACCCTCTCCTGGCTCAGGGTGCATTCGGAATGCGATCTGTTAGAGAGAAAATTAACAGCACAATGAAAGAAGAATGTTTGCTTTTAACAGCTCTTCTTTTATCTTCTTTCCATGTCTTGTTTTTGCTTAATCTCATTCATGTTATGGCAGAAGTATGAATGCTGATGTGCCAGTGCAGATCCCAAGGTGTGGAGTCTAGGAACACTTCACTTATTCACACAGTGGCAGCTTGAGTCTGATTCAGTGCATGTTACACAGTTTGTTCCTAAAACCTGTGTACTGGGTGTTCTGTGCAGCATGGAGGGCAGTTTGGTACCTTGCATCAATGGCCTTGGTTGTTGAAAGGGCACCAAAATGTGCCTGTTCCTCGATGGCAGTGGGCTAAAGGGGAGATGCTAAATGTGAGGTGCCAGGTGGGTGAGGGGAAATGGAGAGGGACGGTCATGCCGGAGGCCTTGGAGTACCCGAGAGCTGGGCCTGGCACTGCTCTGCCTCCCTCAGAAGGACTCTGGATGTGTCCAAAACAGAGCTAGAGCTCCATGGCTCAGGTTAGGGAAGCACTTGGTTCCCATGCTGTTTTTATTCCAAAGTCCAGGTGTGCTGCTTTCATTGTCTTGACTATAGAGGCCCTGTTCTGTGAGGCCGACTCTGACCTTTCTTTAGCTGCCCTGTTTTCCTTTATCCTGAGTTACCACTAATAGAAGCACCAGGGCTGCTGTAACAAATTCCCTGCCTTCCGTCCTGGGCATCGATGCATTTCAGTTTGAGGATGACTCTTGGGTAGCTCACAATTACTTTATGATCCGTTTGCATGGAAGATTATTACTGTTCAGCACTGACCTGAATATTTTTCTTACGTGTTAATACAACTGCTTGGCACTTTGAAGCAAAATTGAGGAATAAAAAAGCATAACCTCCCACACCAAGGAGCTCTTGTATGAAGTGGTTTTAAGAAACAGTTGTGAAATCCTAATGTCCTGCTCATAACTTTTGATGGTTGAGAGGCTGATACATCATTCCTGTGCCCAGCTACAGGATTTGCGTGGCGTGGGAGCTGCCGTTCTCCTGGCAGCCCTTGGCACACACAGGAGGGAGGAAGGATCAGCCCAGAGGACTCTCAGGTTGCTGCACCTTCCCTTCAATTTCTGAACAGCCTCTTCAGCCCTTATGCATTTTCCCAAAACACATTTAAATCTTATACATGGAAATCAAATAGAAAAGAAATTACTTTCATTATGTTGGTTTTATTTGTTTTCTGACTTAGTCTAATGCTCAGGATTATTCTAGCCAAAATAAATTACACATTAGCAGCCGTACAACAAAGGTATGTACTGTTTCAATGGAAAGAAGTTGATATCAGCAAAAGTGCATAAATATGAGAGAAGCCCAACTGTGCATGTTAAGGAGACAATAAATGAAAGTAGGCCATTTTTACGTAGTTTTTAAACAAAATTGTTATTCATTACTGCACTGTCTGTGCTTTTGTCCCTTCTTCTGCGTTTTCCACCCACTCCTTGGTATTGATTTGGGGAAGAATGATAATAATATTCCACAAAAGAGGGATTTGTAGTTTGTGGTAGCAATTCACATGCTTACCTAAGGAAACTGCACCCTTTAAAGTCCGACTACCCCAGCCTAGAGGTGGAAACAGTCCTTCTTGATCTTGCACCCCATTGAGCTGCGTAGTAAAGGTAGTGGAGAGCAGCCAAGGCATCAAAAACGGCCACCATCCACTCTGCTGTCAGATTTCTGGACTCTTTTATTCTTTTTTTTTTATGGCAATGCTCACAAATTACCAAGTGTATTGGTGTAAACATCAGCGCATTATTGCTGTGGACAAGTTGTACTGAAAAATCTATATTTCATGGAGTCTAAATTGTGCTGAATATCTAAAGATATTCAGTAGCTAATTCAACTCTTCCTGCTGGGTTTTTTTATGTACTTCAGGGAAGTCATTTGGGATGCTTGAGTCACCAAAATTTAAGGTGACATGACGACCCATAAAAGCATTTCAGTCTCCCAGCGACACTTGCGTGCCATAAGAAAAAGCAGTTAAACAACTGAGAATCTCTGTGTTGATTTTGTCAATCTTCCTTACTGTTTGCTGCCATAAAAAACACTCCACAATTCCGTATTTCACACTCTTTGCCCCCGAATGACCAACACAATTGTGCTGTTGGCTGTGGAGCAGTGGAACCAGCTGGAAGCCGCCGTCTGTCCTGAGCGGGAGGGGTGACCTTGGGGGTGACCTCTCCAGCATGAAGGAGAGAGCAAATGGAGAATGTGCTGCTCTAATATTCCACCCTGCACAAAATTAGAATGTGTTTTAATGATGTTCCATTTTCCTTGTGTCCACCCCAACACTTACTCCTCATATCAGATGTACTTTCTTTAAGGCCAAGCTTCAGGGTCTTCTCTGCTACAAGTTCAGACAGTTTTTACTACAAAGCCAGAACTCTAGAAGGGAAATCAAACCCGCTTCAATTTTCCTTCCATGTGGAAAAAATTGTGACCTGCTGCTCCTGCTAAGGGAAACTCCTGGGAGCAAGGGCACAGGATTGAAGAGCACTATCAAGAGGCTCCTTGGAACACGCCCGTGTTCTTGAACAGAGAGCTGATCTGTTACCAGAGTGTCTGTTCTGGGTTTGTTTTATAAAAAGAGGAGATTTTTCCAGTCCATGACCTCTAGCCTTGAGCTGGAAATGATCCAGGGATTGCTTTCACACTTTCAGGCAGTGCCTACTGGGTGCCAACTGTCCAGTCATTCTGATCTGGAGTTTCTTGGCCATCCTGCCAAACTGTGGTGAAGAATAAGTTTCTTCACAAGGAAAAACACCTTGTAAAACATTGTGGTTTATGTTTTCCAGTTGGTTGCAAAGCAGATTTGCCTACTTAGATCACAAGCAAATGCCAGTCTTTCTCCTGACCATCCATTTGATGTGTTTCTTGTCCTGTTCAGAAGTGACTTGCTTTAGCCAGGAATTTGTGCGTGTTCAGAAGTAAATCTTATACATGGAACTAGTTTTAAGAGGAGGTTTTAGGTTTTTTCTACAGCACTGCCCAGCCCCACTTAGGCAAGTTTTCTGGCCATGATAATCAATTTCTGACAATGGAAGCTGACAAGAGACAGCAACAGTAGTAAATTAATGTAAGGGAGGCAGAAAATATGTATTTCACATAGATTTCATATTAAAAATCAGACTGAGTTTATGCACTTTGGTTGTGGATCAAAGGCTGAGACACCTACCATAATCTTCATTTAAATTCTATCTTCATTCCTGTTGGTCTGTAATAAATAAATACTACCCAGGACAGTAAGCAAAAAAATAAAAATCCTACATAAAAATGTTCCATTTTAGCTTCTCAGGTTTTGGATTAGGGGATTTTTGTATTTTGTTGCTGTTGTTGTTTTTGTTTTGTGTGTGTGGGGTTTTGTATGATTTTTTTTTTTCCCTAAATGACATTTACAGGTGTATAAGCTAAATTTAGTTCATTTCCCCAGCTTTAACAGATGTTACACTTTTTACAAGTATTCCCCAGTCAAAAATTTGTGCATTTTAGTTATTTTAATGCCATTTAACTTCTTAAGGATGCAATGGAAAATAATATAGACATCTCCTTTGAATTAGTAGATTAAAATAGCATTCTGTCTTCTTTCCTTTCCTTGGGCTTTAGAGTTTAGCCATGCATTGATTAAAAGAAATTATGCACAGGAAGACTCCATGGGATAAAAACGAAATCTGTAACGATCTCAATTACTCTTAAATTTTATCAGAATTTAAATTAAAATTCTTGGAAACCACTGTAAGTCAGTGGATTGCCATGAAATTATCAGAGTTGGAGATTTATCACATGGTCTGTATTTATTACTGTAATATTCAGTTGATTGTATTTGCCACTTTTCTTTAGATTCTTGACAGAATTCCAAATGCAGGTAGACTAACTGTTGAAGCAAATATGAATTTACAATTCAGGAAATAGACTTTTTTTCCCTAAAGCATGTCAGCATTTAATATGAGAAGGGACAGCAGGTTCCACAATGCGGAAGGTATTAAGATAATGTTATTTATTTACTAATTGTATAGTCTAGAGACATCGACAGTGCAAAAGGTCATGGTAATGTTCTGATGGTGCTTTTTGAGATCTCAAAAAGGGTTTCTGCTTTATGTTAGAATGGTTTTGACACTCTCCGTTGTTCCTCTCAGCAAGAAACCAGAAAGCAGTGAAACCCTAAAACACCCAAATGCTGAATGGATCATTCTCCCTGGTACCATCACTGGGTGAAAATAGATGACAGCCAGACCACAGTTTCAAGCCACAGCTGAAAGGGTGTCAGACAATATATTTATTTCTATTTTATAGATAAAGAGGAAAACCAAAAGAGTTTTAGTGGTTTTTTATGAAGTCTGCTGCTTCACCAGAAAATAACCTTAAATTTCAAAGCACCCAAAGCATGTAGTGATAGGTCCTCTCTGTACTATTATGGCACCGTAAAAGTAGTGTATTTGCTGACTTTCTTTTCAATTTGTGCCAATGAAATTAATCACTGGGTTAATTCCAACCCCAGTTTTGCTGACTCGCCCAAACTGCGCTGTCATATATTATTACAGCAATTTATACAGGCTGACAGTTTTATACTCTTGGGGTTGAAATTTTAAAAATGCAATATTATTTATATGAACATGTAAAGTGACAAGAGAATTCACTAAATATAACAGCATGGGCCAAAATTCCTCTGAGCTTTCCCTGCCTAAGTGACCAGCTAGTGAGATTTTATGTGTCGTTTCAGCCAGTTAGACAACTTGTCTCCATAAATCTCCTCAGCATCCAGCCAGGTGATAAAATTTGTGTCAGACACGGCTGTGCTGTTTATCATTTCTTGTGCAAGTTTGTACACATTCCCACTCCTCCCCACTGCTATTAGATCTAAGTAGACAAGTATGATTGATGTATCCTGTGCAAGAGTGCTGATCAATATATCTTCCCTTGCTAGAAAATAAAGATTTCAGGTTAACAAGTGGATGGAATTCCACCGATCTTCATTGTGGGGTAGACTGTGAATTTCCCAAGAGGACAGAGTAATATTCAGAGGTTATCAGTATGTTTTTTTCCTGCTGGATAAAGTATCAATTAATATAAAGCATTGCCAAAAAGTTTCTGTCAAAGTGTGTTTTCCTCTTATTACAAAAGACTCCATGGATACTCCAGAAAAATTATTTGGATTTGTAAGTACGGACAAAAATAGAAGGAAGTCTTTGTTAAGGAATAGGAGAACTCTTCCTATCTCCTCTTTCCTTGGTAAATGATATTTTCCCATTCTTGACACTTGGTACCGAATATTAAAACTTTGTGAATTGTTTCCAAATTTAAAAAAAAAAAAAAAAAAGTGTGCTGCATGTCCAGAGCTTTATGCTTTTTGTGTAATTAGTATATTTTACACTACATATGTTGGTCTTAGAAACAAAGAAGATAGGAGCATCCCACATGGGCAGCTGCCTCTTATTGGAGAAGTTAAACCAGAGGTCTCAGGCGGTCACTCTTTCTCTGTTACTGATTCTAGTTAGACAAATCAAGATGAACAGAAAACTTCATAGTTTATTATCAGAGATTTGCCTCGTGAGTCCCAAGAGTGACACAACAGCATTTTCTTTAAGACTAAAATATTGCTCATCTAATAAAATAAAATAAATCCTTATCAGTTGAATCTTGGAATGTTTAACAGTGCCATCTGGTGACCTCTGCCATAACCACAGCGGTGTCGCGCGGAGCATCCTGCGTTCGAGGGTCTGCACAGACAGCAGGGTGTTCCCAAACTCTGCTTAGGGGGAACCTGAGACATTCGGTATTTCTGTTTGTCTTCCTTTACTCTGCAGCTTCCTAAATTGAGATAAGCTGATTCATGCAGTGTAAGAACGCTGCTCGGACGGTCTGGGCGGTGAAGAGACGGACGGGGACGAGAGATATCCAGAGTCACGGCTGGTCTTGGAGCGTGCGGTTTATTGCTCAGGGCGTGGGTGAAAAACGGGGCTGCAGAGAGCTGCAAGGCACAGCCCTTGGCAGCCCTGGGAGAGAGCAACAGAGAGAGAGAGAGCAGGAGAGCAGGCGTGCAAGAGAACAAGGGAGTAAGCGTGCTGGAGGGCAAGCGTGCAAGAGGGCGAGCCCACCAGGCTCCTGAACTCTTGCATCTTTCCCTCTTGAATATTCTAATTTACACTAACCAATCTTTGTACATGATGCAAATCTTAAAGCATTTACATACAGCCAGTATGAATCCTTACATTACCATACCAGGTGACCTTTGATCATTGATAAGGGGAGAGGGGCACTGTTTAGTCAAGAGGAGAAGATCTTTGGCTGGAGAGGAGAGGAGAGGAGAGGAGAGGAGAAGATCTATGGTTTCCTAGTTGTTCAGCAACTAGGTCTTGGCATCTTATACATCAAATTGTGCTTTTAGTTCTACTTCACTTACAGGTTTCATATTCTCAAAATCCAAGCAGTCATATTTATAAGATTTTCCTGTTTAATCTTCCCCAACATGCAGCCTTACTTTTGTCTTAATAATAATAACACATTGGAATTATATCCATGTGATGTTTTATGGTTATACACCTACCTGTAGGAAGAGACATGTGGTTATTGCTGGGTAACCAGACATTGGCACAATTAATAGCTCCTTTTTGAAAGATTCCTATGAACTTGCATATGTAAAGGCAAATCCCTTAAATCACTGGTGAGGACCCCATTTACAGAGATGGACCTTAACTGTGATGGTTTTCCTTCTTTTCTCATCCAAATTGAATTTTAATAATATTGTTTATAGTACAACTCTTACACTTATTTAAACTCTTAACCTCCCCCCAGTGACAAGATAGACATAATTTATATTCTTAATTCTTCCATGTTTTCTGCATTGACGTTTGAAACATTGCAGGACAGGAACTCTCTAAGAATGAGTTGTGAGGATCTCAATTTTGATCTCTGGAGACTACTTGCAGTAAAACAAGCTGTTAGAAATATTTTTTTAAAAATTTTATTTAAAAAATAAATTTGCATTCAAATTTAAATTTTGAAAAGGTTTTTGGAAGAGCAGGAATTAAAAATGTTATCGAATGTTGGTTTTTCTTCATGGCTACAAAATCAGTGCAAGAATACTCCTCTCTGCAAAACAGGGAGGAAGAAAATTAAGTAGTTTATGCAGTTTAGATGTTTGTCCTAAAGCATCTTCTAAGCATGATGCAAGGAAGTTCTTCATTGCCTACAGGGAATGTGGGATTACCTTTCTCAGACAAACATGGAACACCTGCTGGGCTCTGGGACACCCAACATCCATTTGCACCCACATGGAATAGATACAGGGAAACAAAGAGAAATAGAAAATCCAGAAACAGCTTAAAACTGCTAAACCTGTCTTCTGCCCCATAGAGATGCACTTGTTGTGTGCTGTTAACCTCATTAGGGGAAAAGTGAAAAATGGAAAACCAGGCCCAAGCAATGGGAGATGTTTGTATCCATGCAAAGCCATTTTATCACATCTCTTCTGGTGATAATATTTCTTCATTTTCTTTCATCAATTGACTCATCCCTGAGTAATGATTGCATATCCTGATCACTCTTTGTCACACCTTATTCCGAACTCAACTTTGGCAAGAGAAGTTCCTCCTCAGAGCATCAGATGAGATGAGTTGTTCAGAGATTGTGGCATTGTTTTTTTGCATCTGCACTTGGCTGCAGCCCTACAAAGTGCTTTGTGTGAAAATGTCGTGTTCCTGTGCGTGGAGAGAAATGCTGCGTGTGCCTGAGGTTTGTAAAGCTCTAAAGCATTGTAAGGATACGTCTGCTGTGTTGATCGAAATTAAAAAAAAAAAAAAAAAAAAAGAAAGTACATTTTTGTCCTGGCAAACAGAGATTGGTAACAGACTAGGACTCAATGAATGGTTTTGGTAGTTTTTAATTAAAATTTCAGGTTTTACTGAGTAATATGAAAGTGATGGTGAATTTTAACCACATTTTCAGAACATAATATCCTGAGATGCACAGAATTTTGTGGTAAGAGCCCCTTCTTTAACTAAAGTGTTTAAATTGTTTCATCAGAAAGCATATGACACTCTTTCAAACTCTTTCTGCTTGGGTCAACATGAACTTCTCCCTGAATTTCTTCACACAGTTTACTAAACCATCATTATGGGAGGCACTTTGAGTAGGCAGCTTCCACCCTCCATTGGCACTTATTTATCCTTAAAATATTTAAATATGAGATATCCTTTAGTGAAAAACTGGAGCCTAGGTTTGTATCTCTGGAGGATGAGTACTGAGTTCTAGAGAAATTATCTTTTTATCTTTTAGGTAAGATATATATTTGACTTGTTAAAGTAGAAAATCCTAGCCAAGACTTGTCCTGGTGAGATGTAATTCCAAGTCAGACAAGTGGGATCTCTGTTTTCATCTCCCACGAAATGGATATCACTCAAAGTAGTTGGGGAATGAAAGATTGCCTCTCCCTGTCTGTTTTGATAATAAATGTCTAAATCTGTCCTGAAGTGTTATTGACAAACTTCACTAAAAATGTCCACAATGCAAATAAAATACTTTGTAAAACTGGTGGGGAAATGAGTGAAGGGCAAGAGGTTTTATTGAACAAGGTTTATGGAGTTACATGGTTTTAGGACTAATGGAGCAAACTAAGACTCCTCATTCTCAAAAATGATTGTCCATGTTGAAATGTTTTAGGGATCTGTAAGAGCATGAGTGAGAGGGACAGGGATTGTTGCTCTTTGTCTTTTCTCTGACAAAATTTGCAGGGCCTCAGTCAAAGCTGATGGGTGAGGGGTTTCACACCAATCAGTACGTCTTCAACACATTGGATAAGGAGCCTATAAAATTCCTCACCAAAGAATGTTGTAAATGTGGGAGTTTTAATGGGCAAGGACAAACTGGGTGCGAAGAATGGGAGGAGAATTCTCTGAGGGTTATGGGATATACAGCAAATATAGAAAAATCACTGACATGAATATATTCAGAGTGTGAGAGGCTGCTAAGGGGAAGTGTCACTCACATGCCCTGTTCGTGGCCTTCCATGGACTTCAGACAGGGTCACTGTCAGCAACTGAGCCAGATCCACTGTTGGCCAAATGCCTTATTAATTCTGAACAAGAAAAGAGCTGGAGAAAAGGTGATTCTGCCAAAAATGAATAAATCAATACCTGAGAATACACATTTTCGGCTGACCTAGACATTTTTATAATTCCTTTGTGTTCGGTTTGCTCAGGGGATTTGGTGAAGAAAATAAAATTAATGTTATATAGTCACAGTTGCTTCATTTAAATGTATATACAGGCTTATAGGTTTCACATGCGGATTTGTCTTCATGAATAAATAAGGCACATTGTTCAGAAGAAAGATACATAATTTGAGATATGTTTCCTTTTAGGAGTGGTCAGATCTAGGCCTTATCTGAACTGCTGTAATTTTTCTTGGCTTTTTTTTTTTTNTTTTTTTTTTTTTTTTTAATCATTTGTTGTTATCATGCTGATTTTATCCTTGGATTAGCAATGATTTACATATCTACAAAGAAAATAGACTCTGCCATGTATCAATCCTAAACCTCAGAGTGAGGTGATCCCTCAGCTTTGAAACCCACAAGGCAATGCAGCAGGGGCAGAGTTTGATCAGTTCCAGGAGGAGCAATTATCTGGGTCCCGGAGGATCCTTCAGCCTGCACTAACACTGATGCCTTGTTTTGTACACAGGTCATGAATGCTCTAATGACCACAATTCATGTTGCCATTTGGAGACCAGGAGAACACACTGTGCTCCCCCTTGCTCTTACAAGACTCGCTGACACAAACAATCAGGTCAAAATCACAGGATATATGAAGTTGCTTTTATCATATCAGCTCGGCTAACAAGGCAACAATTAAATGTGTGTAAGCATTTCCATTATACATACAAGCTTGGCATTTAAAATCTGAGCTGGTAAAGATTCCAGGAGATGAAACGCAGTGTTTGCTAGCTGATTAAAAACAAAACAAAACAAAACAAAAAAAGCAAAAACCAACCAAACAGCAACAACAAAAAAAAGCCACCCACCCCAAAACCACAAAAAAAAAATCAAATACAACAAAATGCTTCATGTTGGTCAAGCTTTCTTTTAAATGAGATAATGACAAATTTTAAACGTGCTAGGACGCCTGCTCAGTGATTTTAAATGGTGGCACACTGCTTTATGTTGTGCAGTAAGTTGCACTCAAACACGAAAGCAAACCTGGGCAATCCATCAGCTGAAGTGAAGCCAGGGAGGAGTAGCAACGTCCTGTGCACATGGTTTACCTACTGAGCTGCTCTTCAGGGATGTGAGGGAAAGCGTGAAGGGCAGGGAACTCCCCGTGTGCCTTTCAAGGGTCACTCTGCTCCCAGGGTGAGGATGGAGTTTCTTGCACACAGCTGTGCAATCTCACCGTGCTCAGGGCATGTGGCTTAGGACCAGCTGAGGCAGGCTCGTGTCTCTGTGGGATGTGCAGTCCCACCCCTGCAGCTCCCTCCAGTTGTCCCGACGTTCTGATATTAGGGAAGCTCCTAGACATGAATCCAACAGGATGCTCAGTAGTAGTTTGTACTTCAATTTGTGTTTTACTCTCTTTTTCTGTATTTCCTTCAATTACAGTGTTTTTTACAAAATAAGTGCTGAACTTGATAGTTGTTTCAGATTTTCTCATTATAATATTGTTATCCCAACCTGGAGCACTGGGACCATAATTTCAGCAATTCCACATTCTTCCTTCTTACTCATTCAAGCAGGAGCCCAGCTCTGCTGAGTGTGTAGCTGTATTAATTACTGAGTGGATTATGTGGGACTCTTGTTAACAAGTTAAAAACAGCACATATTAAAGAGGTCTGTGAGCTGGTCATCATAAAGTGTCTTTTTCAGGCAGTAGCATTTATGTAAATGTAAAAAAAAAAGCCAGCCTTGGAAAGCTTTGATAAAGTATAATGCAAAACACTAATTGGTGAATGCATCAAGGGTAGATCCAGGAGGGACTTCAGTGGATAAAGATATTGATGACAGATGGTGTTTCTGAGGCAAGTCAGTGACTAAAAGGGTGCCTTCAGACAATGTGGTTTTCTTTTCTGCATTCTGTTTCTAAGGAGAACAATGCAGTGACATGCTAAAGTTTGCTAATGGCATTAAACAGTTGGGAGAAGCCAGTTCAAAGGAAATTAAAATGTTCCAAATTACACAGTGAGATTAAGGGAATACGCAGAGATGTAATCAAGATATAGGATAAATTAATTCTGAAAATTACCAGGAATGGAACTAGAGCAAGGGTATATAGTCATCCTGTAAATATCTGCATTCTGTAGCATCAAATTGGTGAGCCTGAGCGATTTGTTGGCTTCACTCTTCTTCCCCACGCTCCTTTAGAACCAGAACAATCCCAGATATTTAAAACACTGAGACAGAGAGGCCAAAGAGTGAGACCTTGGCATTGTTTCTGCAGCTCTGAGAGGCTTGCTCTAACAGAGTTTCCTTTATCCAAGAATGTTGCCTTATTTGTGCTTTTAAGGTACTGGTGAAGCATTTCAGCTTCAGCTTGAGAATCAATCCAGGCTGAGGATCAACCCCAGCTCGGGTACTAGCTGGAAATGATGGTGCAGGAGCTGAGTCATCAGTGCTAAAGAATCTAAATAAAAATAAAAACTCTGTGTCAAAGCACAAGCCAGGGAGGAACGGAGATCACAGACATTTTTTTTTTCGTGTAAGTTGTTTATTTATCCCTATGGATGACTGCAGGAAATACAGACTTGGATTTTTTAAGCATTGGGAAAAATGGCAAAGAATGCACAGTTTATAGTACACAGAGAGTTGAAGAGAACTCTACTAAGTTAGTTTTGTGCCTTTTTTATTAAAATCTATACGTGCCATTTATTTTCCTAGAAAGGAATGAACCTAAAAAAAATGAATACCAGGTGCTGGCACAAATTATTTGAAAGACTGGAATACACATGCCTTGGCTGGCTTCTGATTTTGGCAAATAAAGAATGAAGATTAATTATTTTGCTCTGTGGTTTTCCTTTAAACAAAAAATCCTGCTTTGTAGTGACCACACCTATTAATATTTTATTGTCCCATCATTTTTTTTGTCACAGTGCATGGCACACATGCATCATAGATCACCCAGCTGATATATGTCCCCATCCATCTGCTGTGCCACCTAAATCTCCTCAGATAGTGATATAACATTTAAAAGAATTGACAGAACCAGTTCATCCAGAAGTGTTTTATTTGTTTGCTTGTTTGTTTGGGTTTTTTGTTTTGTTGGGGGTTTTTTGTATGGTTTTTTGTTTGTTTTGTTTTTGTTTTTTGTTTTTTTTTTCTTTTCAGTTGCTGAGGTGATTCAGTGAAAATAAGAGTGGAAAGTTTGTTGGTAGGTCAAGATTTTATGGTTTTTAAGGGGAGAAAAGGGTGCAAGCCGTCAATGATCCTGCACATAATTCACCTTGGCATTAAAATCATTGTATGTAGATAATCTGTCAATGGAAGCAAGACAGAAAGACATGTTCATGGTTCTGGAACAGAGAAACTGTGCTCAACCTGAAACTTCTCAGGGCAAACAAAATGAGAATCAAGTATATTGTATTCTAGAGAGCATTGCATGGTGAAGCTGAAGAGAACATATTGCCAGCCCAAAGATTTCTGAGGTATCTGATGAAATACCCAGCCAGGCCTCTGAGCACAGAATTAGAAAGCCTCAGACAGCTCTTCTCTCTACCTCTGAATACAGAAATTTTCCAGGCTAATGATTTGACCTTTATGTTGTGTAAGAGAAGCCCATAATTTTTCAGGAGTGCAGAATATAAATGAAATGTGATCTTCTTTACAAAGTAGTATTTAGTCACCAGAACCCTCTTGAGAGCTTTGCTGTATTAAAAACATATTATAGAGCAAATACAGTTAAACTCTGAGGGTGGATGTGTATGAGGTTAAGAATTTTGTTTCCTTTATTCCAGTGGAACATACACACTGGATTTTAATGCTTTCAACAGTTAGCACTTTACCTGCTGAATTATACATGCATTGCAAGTGCTCACTGGCTTCCAGTCCTAGCAGGGTCCACTGAGTCCTCCAAGAGGAAAAAGAAAAAAAAAATACTGTGTTTACCAGTAAGGAATTTTCATCTGCACTGTTTTTTATTAATTTTTCATTTCTCCTTTTATTTGCATTTCAAATACACAACACCTTGGCCTGTTTTATGCTAAGATTCCAGCCTTTCTTAATTGACCTTTTCCCCATGTTTGGATTTGGCAGGTTTTTTACTGCTCACACTTCTAGCAGTGCTGGGAATTTCAGTGCAATCAGCCATTGCTGCGTATTTCTTAAAATTATCAAATATGGCCTTTTTGGAAGAAAAGGTTGGGAATTCATCACCTTGCTGAATAACTCATGAAAATAGTTAAAATAAATAATTTACTAAGCACATGCCAAACATGTGAAGATATGGTTTCTTAGAGTTTGGAATCTATAAAACTCCTGCAGCTTCTCCACTGACTTTGTCTGCTGACCCCACAGGAAGTGTTGTGGTGTGACCCAGAGTCCCCCCAGCGTTTCCTGCCCTGTGCAGGAGCTGTGCCACCGACCAGGTGACACAGCAGCATTGCTTCCCAGTGCAAATCTGTAACAGATCTTCAAATTTGATGAGATTTAGGAGATGACAATCAGATCTCAGCTAAAAGAATTCAGTTGACTTCCACTCTTTCACTCATGAACATCTAGAGAATCTGTCTGAACTGTGGAGTTTTGGAATTTTGCACTGCTGTTATGCTTTGTTGCACTCGGAGTTCTGATTTTGAAAATAGCTTTTTATATTTTCATGGTGGATTTTGTCACAATGCCAAAACTTTGCAAACTTTAAAATACAGTTATTTTCAGTATATATAGTAAATATTTTATCTGAACCAAGAGAGCAGTAAATTAGCATCTTTTTGTTGTTTTTAAGAGCAGAGTCACCCCTCTGCAGCTGGTGTCTGGTCCCAGACAGTTCTACAGTGCCTGTGTTTTCATTTATTGGGAGGGAGTTCTCTCACAGCTTCGGCTCACAGCGCAGCTTAGGGTTTTCCCAAATTATTCACACATCTTTCAGACATTCCAAAGGTTTTAGCATGCAATAGAACGATAATGTATGGGCTAATTTAACAAACAAAGTGATGAGGCAGGTCATGCACTGCCACCACCATTAGCCTGCTAAGTGTGGCCGGGGTCAAAAGCCCTGACTTTAAATTACAAGGCCTTGGCTTGCTCTGCAAGCAATCGTTCCCTGTCCTTCGGATCCACTTCCAGTTGCCAATACTATCCTTTAATGTGGTGAGGAACAAACGATTGAACTCGCTATTGCATCCAGGATGTTCGTGACTGAAGAATCCTTTAAAAGGCTGTTGACCCTATTGAGATTTTTAACTTTGCAGAAATTCAAGCGGAGCAATTTAGATGCTTGAGGAACGTAGTTAATTAGAAGTTTTCCCTGCCTGACCTAAGTGGATCGAACTGTGGGAATGCTGATATAAACAAGGTACTGGATAACCCACAAAGGTTATTTAAATTGTTGATCGGGGAATAAAACAAGTGTAAGAAATCATGCAAGTTAGAAATACAGGCAGCACTGAGTGGCACATATAGAAATGAATCACTCGGATACCAAATAAAAATTAGATACCTTTGTACCTCAGTAATTATAGGCAAGAAGTGTCAGATACACCAAATTTCTAAGATCAACATACAATGCCTGCTCTATTGGAGTGTATATTTAATGAAGTTTGGGGTTTTTTAGGAAACTGGAACTGGGTGAAAACTTCTAAAGCCCAAGGCTCACTCACACCTTTGTTAAATGAGCATACAGCCTGGGAAATTTCTTCTGTCTTTACCAGATGCTCAAGTAGAGTCTCACATAAATTTTACTTTATTTTTTACCAATTTCAGTTTTCGGGTGGACCAGTTAAGGTTTGGGTTTTGTAGAGTACAAAGGCTGTCCCAGACTGGAAGGGTAGACTTGCTCATTCAAAGAGAAATGCCACCTCCTTGTGCTCTCTTCTGTCTCAAAGACTTCTACTTCACGTTTGCTCCAGCGTTTCTTTCTGTACCATTTTCTGCCAGTTAAAATGTTCAGCAGGCAGTGGTAGGTAGGTACAACATTTCTCCTCCAGATCCACAGGAACTTCAGCAGCTAATACTCCCCTGGGCTGTCTCAGCGTGTGGGATCAGATAACTATTATGTTTCAGCAAATATCTACCATTCCTGTACATAATTGCATTACCAACGTTATTATTACTTTGCAGTAAGCAAAGAAAACAGAGGTGCAGAGGTAAACAGCACTTCCAGACTGGGGCCTGCCTCCAAGTTGTGCTGCCTCTTTTTTCTCACGACAGGAAAGTGACTTTCAGCTGATGTTTGTTTTATATTTGGTGCTGGATTTGCAGTGTAACTGGACTTGTTAATAGTTCTGGTGCATTGGGTTTTGTAGCTATTCCCTTCATATTTCTTTTTTACTCAGGACATAGCTAAATCATCCCTACAATAAAAATAAAAAAAAAAAGAAAAAGAAAAAAAGAAAAAAATAATGAAACATAATAAAAAAGGGATTACTCACATTCCTAGTAGTACCATTGATCAGTAGCTGGTACACCTGGCATAACCATCAGTTTGAGACATTGACTGGCCTCTGGCTGTCAGTTCCTGGGAAGATAAACCAGAGGAAAGATGACTCTGCACATGTCTTGGTGGTAGTATATTTTCCTAAGCATTTGCTCCTGGCAATTTTCAGAAAGAGGACACAGCCCTGATAGATTTTGTGACTGTGCCAATATGGGACTACATACATCTCCCCTGGCTACTTTCCTCTGTTTTTTCACTACTTTTTGCTTTTCTTCTTTTACAAACTGATGATATTTGTCCAGGATTGTCATGGAGCAGATGAGAACCCTCTATCCCATGGACATCTTGGACATCAGGATGTATTGGGGACTATTGCAAACAGCTTTCTTTCCCTGCCCTGGTAGATTCTGCCTCTCCTGGTTATCACTGCAAGATCCATGACAGATTTCACAGGAGCTATAAACTGGGTCATTTCTGGTTTATGCCAGGAGTAATTCATCTGTTATGCCAAGAAGGCAGCTCTCCCAAGGTCCTCCATCAGCCTGGAGAGAGTTTCTTCTTTATATCTCTCTTTAGCTTTCAGCTGTGCCTTACCTGTCCCTGGCAAATAACTGGAATGAAACCTTGTGGAAAGACCAGACACTAAACTGGAATAAATGAGTAACATCACTGAAGAAGTTTAAAGTTCTTCTCACTTTTGCTTCGCTGCTGGACCTAGAGTTGGGCTGATTTTTTTTTCCTGTCAATATTCAAGTATTACCAAATAGTCGCTCCGCAGTGTTTTCAGCCCTCTCCCAGGTGCTGAAATCCTTGCTGCAGTTCTTTTCTATTTAGGAGTATCCTTTAACTTCTCTACCTTTTTACAATGAAAAATATTTTTGTCAGTAGTAATTGCATTACTAGTCACTTTGTCCTGATTTGTCTTACCATTGCCAGACAAATGGACTTCATAATCCATCTAGACAGTCTGGTTGTTACTTTAACAGATGTTTGATCTCCAAAAGCAAGACATCCCTCTCCTGTTTTCTAGAAACCTTTCAGACACAGCTTTAATTCATTTTTATGTGTCCAGCCTTTGTTTTAAATCTTATTTTTCATTTTTCTGAGACATCTGTGAGCTATGAAAGTACCTGCACTGTTTGTTCCATCATGGATCATCAGGAGGACCAGTTCCTAGCTACTTCCCTTGGAAACAGAATTCCATTGTGCATTTACATTGCACCTTTTTCTTTGAAGCTCTTAAATGGATTCAGAATCTTTGATTTTTTTTTTTCAGTAGGAATTAAAAAATAATGCTGTAAGCTTTTCTTTTTTTATTTTTTTTTTTTTGTATGTGTGTGTTTGTGTATTTTGGGCTTGTTGGTGGGTTTTTGTTTGTTTGTTTGTTTGTATTTTGTTTTCACACAATCCTATTTAGTCACAGAGAACATCCAAACCTCTTTTCCCTCAGCCAGGAATTGCAACACAGATGCTGTCCCCAGCTCTCCGGCATTCAGCCCAGCAGCTTTCCTGCTTAGCTTTGTTTTGTATTTTTGTGTTTAAGGGCAGAGCTTCCAGAACCTCCTTGGCTATGCCCCAGGCTTATTTACAGCTTTTTTTTTTTTTTTTTACCCTCTGCTTCACCAGTCTTTCTGCTTCTTTCTCATCAGTAGAAAAACAGCCCCAAAATAATGCTCAGTGAAGCTCCTGCTCCCCAAAGTCCTGTCCATGCCCTATCAGGCTGAATAGTGGCAGCTACTGGAGTTTTAAGGAAGTATCTTTTTTTTTTTTTTTTTCAGCTACCTTGTCCCACAAAGGAGTTTTCCAGCTTCTTACCAGCATTTTTAAAGAATCCACAGCTGATTCTAAGACCTACTGGGCACTCAAGAAGCAGAGCACAGAAAGCTTATAACCAAAGCAGTTCACTTTTGTATTGTGGGGCATTTAACTACACTACAAACAGGCTGCAGACAAGGAATTCTTCAGAGTAATTAGAGAAAGATGCAAAGCAAGAGATGGTTATTTTGGAGTGTTGGAATGAGTTTCATTCTTGATGTATATTTACAACAGATTTTTTTTCCCCACTTCTAATTTTAGCTATAGGGAAAAAAATCCTCATCTTAAAAAAACCAGACAAACAAACAAACAAAATTTTTGCTGAGGTTTCCTTTCTTAACACCGTTTATTCTCCAGCAGGATTTCACTGTTTTTTCCCTTTGATGTGTTAGTACATTTTTCTATTTCTTGGTATTTTTCCCCAAGAAAAAAAGTGTGCCTCCACATTTCTTTAGCAGGAGCTGTGTATGTGAATATCTTCCTAATTCTTTTGATAAGTGAGTAGTTTTGCACAACTTCAGTTATCTAGAAATATTACTACCATGTTCTGTTAGTAGATAAATGTATTTTTTTAGTAGTATTAGGATGGGTTCAATATTGTGGAATTTGTAATTACACAGTTTGGAAGGAAGGATGGTCTCCAGGCAGCTATTTTTTTCATAGTGCTATAGACGTGGTGATTTATTAATTTAAAATAGAGTTCATTAAGTATGGGTTAAATCCATTCATTCATAGTTCATGCTTTACAAGTTGAGAGCTCTCTGAATTTATATATATGCATTTTTTATAACCTATATACGCCTGAATAACCATATCTTTATTTCTCTCTTGTTTTCCGTGGTTTCTGGACAGACTAAAGACTTGTGAAAAATATGAAAACCAGGAAGAATAATGTCTGCAATAGAGAGGGGCATGTTTTATTCATAAAGAGAGCTGTTTAGGTCCTGGAACTAAACCATTAAATATTCCATACATTGTTATCAGAGGATGCTCGCTTTCATTCCTTGTCAGTTCCGTATCTTTTTCTGTTCTTAACACAGCTCCTTGTTCCTCCCTACCAATCCCAGCTCTGGTTACTTGCCTATTGAGATTTTTCCCTTTTTTCTTTCATTCAGACTCCAGATCTGAGCCTGGTGTTTGACTCTCTTGCCCCTGAGGCTGGAGGAGTACCAGAATAGAAGGAACCCTCGGTGAATGCAATGATGGATCTGTTTCATATCTTGCTCTCCAATGACATTGCAGAAAGATTGCAAACCACTCTCACACGCACAATTTCAGTAGTTCACATGAACATGGGTGTGTTCTCAAGACCATCCTGAGTTTTTAGTGAAAAGAATGCTTACAGAAACTCAGTTCTTAAAAGAGGAGTGCAGGAAATTTTGCTTCAGATGCACCAATTTGATATTCACGTCAGGAAATAATTATAGTTACTGCAGCCATCCAAATACATGAGAGAAACATAATATGGGATCTGTGGTTTCAGACAATTATCTCAGTCTGGAAGTGCTGAGTAACAAATCCCCCAGAGAAACTCTCACACAACTAGAAACTACTCACCAAGAATTATTTACAGAAATATATCACAGGGTGTTTCCAAAGGCAATAATAAAAATATTTGAAAAAAAAACCCCAGAAATCTTGTTATGAGTAAAAATTAGATCTTAAATTACCTAGTAAATTGTTAATTATTTATCCATCTCTGCTTGGGAGTTCAAGTGAGTGTAATTGGTTAGTCCCTAATGAGATTTGGTGAGGATTCACATTTTTCCTGTTGAGCTGATAAAAATCAAATTAGGAGAGCCTCTGAGTGTCTGTGAAAGGTGTGTATGCAGATGGGCTAATTCCAGTGGTGCTGGGAAAGGTCTGGAAAGGCAGCAGGAGAGGAATAGAAGATTGGCAGCAGAAAGAGATACTAAACTGGTGGAGGTTTTCTTCTCTTTTTCTGTTTTGATAGAAATGCAGATTGGACACATACTGCCTGAATTAATGTCTGCTCTCCAAACACACAAAGTGCCACTGATGTGAGACTTTCCAGTTTTCCAAAGTATCACCAGAAAGGAAACTCAAGCAAAACTCGATTAAATATTCTGTGGAACAGGGAATACAAAAGTGCATTTCTGTAGAAAAATCAAATGTGACATGAGACAGAAGCTCAAGTCCAAAGTCGTGCCTAAAAATTCAGTTTATTTAGGGGCATCCTTTTCCTTGAGCCCCTGTTCTTTGAGCCAGTACCAGTTTTCTGCATTCTGTGCTATAGGAGAAACACCTAACCCAACCAACAACTAGGATTTGAAGTGCCTCAGATAAATTTGCTTTTCTGTTGCATTAGTATGATTTTCATCGTAACGAAATATTGCTGTTTTAATGAATTTTAAAAACCTAAACTTCAGACAGGAGGCGTCTTTCATATTTTGAACTGTATGCCTCAATAATCAATAAGGGAATGTTACCTGTGTGTTTCCTTTACCTTCTTTCATGACTTTCCTTGTCTTCAGCTCTTACAGCTCGAGATTCAATGGTCATTACAGCCACAGCGATTCAGGAGTCTTTAGCAATACTTTCCAATTTCAAGTTTGTACAGTAACCACATCTTCATTTCAAACAGGCATTAAGATCAGGTATATATGTGCAAAAAGGCACTGATGCTGAAATGTGCAGTGTTTGGGTTGTGCTGTGTCAGTTTAATCCCACAGACTGAAGTGAGGAGGAAGGGCTGGCCATGCCCTCGAAACAGCTTAGAAAGAAACATTCACAAAACCCAACAGGTGTGATAAATGGCTTGTGGTGAGCAGAGAGACAAAGCCTTTCTGCTGTTAGTGCTTTTGCTGATCACACAGTGCTGCTCTCCATGTCCTGGCTGTCTGCTGATAGCCTGGGGTTACCTCCCCACTGACCTGCCCATCTGCTGCCTGGTGGCTGCTGCCTGCCCACCATCAGCTGTCCTCTGCACTGCTGGAAATGCTCCTCAGACCTGGATCAGACTCAGCCACCTTTTAAAAAGTCCTTGTTTTGGAACTGGGAGTTGTGGCCTCCTGCCCTTTGAGCTGCATCAAAAGTAGAGTCAACAGGAACAGCAGATCTCCTTTACCCCCCCTATAGCTGTCTTCAGCAAACTGAAAATACTGCTAGCAATAATAATAAAATCTCTGTATTTGTAACATGATTATTTAGATTTTTGTGCAAACAGCACGTGCTAGCTCAAATTCTCTAGTCTAAACACCCAGGCATTGCATTTCAAGGGTGCTTTCAAATGTCACTTCAGAGGTTTCAAAATTATTTGTGTTGGGAGCTGCCAGATGTAAGAAATTAAAAGACCTCTTATGCCACTGTCAAGAATCAGATTCTTCACTGTGGAAGGCATCTGCCCCAAATGCTGGATCTCAGCACATCTGGTGAACATCTGACGAGGAGAGCTCTGGCAGGGGGTTCAGCCATGCCAGATTGTTGTGAGCACACTCAGCTAAAAATCCGAATGCTGTGTACAATTGCAGAAGCTTTTTTTGTTTTTGTTACACATCTAAAAGCTGGGCTTAAAAATTCCATTCTCAAAAGACTTTTTGGAGCATTGACAGCAAACAATGAAGACTTTGATTTCCTTATTGTTTCATGGAAATGGTTTTGGTCAGGTTTTTTTGAGGTGGGAATGGTTTGTATTGTATTAAAAAATATGACTGGCACATAAAAGACTTCGACATGTACAGCGTCATTCAGGAAGCACATCATCAAAATATAAAGCAGAAAAACATTTTTTTTTTATTATTATTATGGTAGAAATCCAAAGACTTAATCTTGATTTGTATCAATGTAAATTAATATAGTTTGACCCAAAGGCACTCTCTTATTACAGGATTTGTTATTTTGTCCTTGATAAATGTATCAGAAGACATTTCTTCCTGTGAAAGCTCTGCTGTAATTAGTGTCAAGTCAAAGTAAATAAAATATTGTAGTTGACTGACAATAACAAGATTATTTAGTTTGCCGTGGCCTTAAATTAAAGCTGTATTGGCTACACCTTGTAGAAACACAGCAATCACACCTGCTGCATCTGACAAAGATCACAGTTCACCTCACACATTTCTGCTAACAAATACATAAAAAACAGTCATCAGAGAATAAAATAATTGGATATGGATGTGTGCAGCACTTGTCATTAAGTTCTGTTCTTTAATACAAATAGTTGTCTACTGAAAGTAAGAGTAGAGAGCAAATGATGATGTTCCCTTCTGTAGTTTCTCCTAGAACAGGGTCTTTTTTTTACATGTTTGTTGAACATAAAAATGACAACAGTTCCTTCAGCTTTGTGTAATTTGGCTGACTATGCCCTTGGCTAGGAAAATAAGTAAGACCCGGGAGTTTGTTAACATGTTCAATTAAAACCTGGATATTTATGGATTGAAATCCCAGTGCAACCTCCTGTTCCACAGCATCTTTTCCTAATGTTGTCTTTTATTGCATTATTTACTGTAGCGTCAAAAGTGGTGGAAATTGAGGCTTCAGATGTTCTTAGGGAGGAATGTATGGGAACTTCCCCAAGTACTGCACGTCAGAGTGGTCAAATCCTGCACAACAGGAGCCGTAACTTCCACTGAAAGCAACTGGAAGGGCAAAGGGGACTTTGGTGAATTTTGTGGGTGTGCTGCCAAGGCCTTTCAAAGGAGCTCTGATAGACTGAAGCTGCCTGGATGAGGTGATCTTCAACAAGAAAGGGAAGTGGTTACCACGTAGCTCTTTCTCAGCTGGTAAAGTCAGTGAAAGGTCCACTTTTTTCCTCTACGTTCAAGAGAAATCCCTTCATTCTACCAACCAGTGCAGTAAAAATATCACTCCATTCTTTCCATCTCTAACTACTAACAATCTGGACAAAACCAGGTGGAAGACCCCTCTTACTCGGAACTTCTTTTTATTTCTGTAACACTTTACCTTACTCTGATTTTTATGACTGAACAGTTTTAATGGTCAGTATTTAAGATACCAGTTTTTAAAGCAGAAGTAAAAATATTCAGCTAGGAGTGATTTTACCCTGTGACTGCAAGATCCACTGCCTGTAACCTCTTTCTTCTTTCTTCCAACCGATCCCATTTTGGGATCTTCATTCCCTCCTTAACTTTGGCACTGAGGCATTTTCATCAGCTACTTTAATAGTAGAGTCAAACTCATTTTCATCAAATTATAGGATTTTTGGAAATATTGCTCAATAGTTCATCCAATAATAGTTCATCCATATGAAAAATATTCTTGACCCTGCTCTCTATCAGATCCTGGATACTTAATGCTGCACATGGGAACATTATTTCATCACTCCTCTAACCCCCATTAGAAGTTCAACCCTTTGAGCTTCCAGAGACACCAAGCTACTGTCCATCTGTCAAGGCAGAAGCTTATTTAACTAAAAATGTGTAAGATCTGAACAACCCAATGATAATTAGCCAAATGCTTTCCCCATCAATTAGCCATTCCTTTGGTCAGCTGGCCACTGCAGGCACAGGTGATGATGGTGTCTGTCCCTGCAGCAGCTTTTCGCTGCAGTGCAGGCAAACCCACAGACCCTGTTGTGATCTTCGTCAGGTGGAAACCTCTGTGCCTCGTTGGATGCATGGGAGGATCTCTCTCAGCTGCTTGATTTCAACTTTGTCCATAATTTTGCTAAATATACGCTCATATGTAGGCTGGAGCAGTCTGTGCTAAATTCAAACAAAACAAAACCGCTTCTTATCCCATTCCTTGATTAATGTACTAATGAGAGTGAGCAGAACCTTGACTGGTTTCGTATTTCTCTCTTTGCTATAGGCCTTTTCAGACACTTTCCATGGCTGGGTGTAAGGCTGTACACCAGCTAGACACAGATCCAGGCCTGCATTCAGCATCCACATGACATCTCTCTTGGGAATAAAACTCCTTCTTGCTTCAGTTCAGCAGGTTTCTGCTGATCTGCATTCGGATATCTGCTGTGGAGTGAGGCTGACATCTGTAATTGTCCTGTATGCATCAGAGGGAGATTTATGTTGGTTTGTAGTTGTTTATGAGATACCAGAGATGTGTGTAATTGGGGAAGGGAAATCTGGTTGGGCACTGCTGTCAGTATATCTGGAATATTTTGTTGTAATTTGTTACTCTGTTACATCTTCTTACTATATGTCCTGTAAACCATCATGGAAATACCAGTTGGCCAAAATGCTACATTGTGTAGTTTTAGCTGCCGTAATAAGAAATATCCCCTACATTTAAGGCTCTGTGAGTTAATTAACACATTAATTATCAAGTCAGAAACCACTGCAGAGTCACAACACCAACACTATATATTCTTCATTGCATAAGGCCCCAGAATATTGGCAGCTGCAAAAAAGAAATGTTTAAACAAGAATTGGGCTAACAAGCACAGTGGTTTGAGTGTCAAAGGGATTATCCTGTTTGGTGATGGAAGTATGAAAAGTCTTTCCTTAATGTGGTTTTGGATGCTCAGGCTTGATCAGAAACTGTCAGCTCAGAGGGAAGGGCTGCATTTCGAAAAGCTCCTCAGAGAGGAAAGCTGCTGGTTCTTGCAGCTGGCAGTGCTGAGGCTGGATGGCCACCAAGACAGGTTTATACATTATCACAGAGAGTTTAGGAGGTGATGATACTTTTTCTTTTAATACATCAGCATTCTAGCAAGACCTCACCGCACGAAACAACAATGTTCACAGCACACTATAAATCATTCCTAGCAGTACTGTGAGTTTTTGTGGGGCGTCCTGATGGGTGTTAGATCTCAGCAGAAATCTTCATACATCTGAGAGAGAAAGACTTGACTACCAAATTCCTTCTTGTCTGTTTATGTCAAGTGATAAACAAAATGTAATATCGTTTTGACCAGCTTATGTTGTAGAGAATTAATGTTCTGAGTTTCAGCTTAAAGGCCTAGAATTTGCATTTTAATTGTAAACAATATTTGCACTTTGTTGTCATTTCTAAGGATTTTTTTTCCTTAAGAAATACTGATGATAATAATCTGTCAACACAATTACTTTTTTTCTTTTAATTGGGGTTTGGATTTGTGCAATACAACATAAGAGAGGGATAAGAATTAATGATTTTAAATAGGGAAAACCAGAACCATTTACTAAGAAGATTTTGTTAAAAGGGAGCTGGTAGCTGGATAATAGAGTATCATAAGCAAGACGTGATTACAACTCTTTTATAAAAGAGAATCCATGGGAGAAATTATCAACAGTTGAGAAACAGGATTTTGCCATAATTGTCACTGATTTTCATGATAGCAAGGTTAATTCTTAGCATTTCATTTTCAAACATTTTGCAAGTATTAACGAGCTTCACCACATCCTGCTGGAGTATGTGCAAGCTAATAGCTTGCGTGTTAAATCTCTGACATTCCTGATCTTCTCTGGTGCTTGGAAACAAGACTTTCCCCTTCACAGCTTGTCTCTTCCCGAGAAGCATTACCCTTCCACAGACTTTGCCTCACCTGTGCAGTTCCTCCAGTTTGATTTGCAGTTAATCTTTCCGCTCTGCTTCCCATGCTCATCGTTCCAGAGGCAGCTGAGTGAGGTCTGTACGAGCCTGGAACCTGACAGTTGTAATGCAAACACAACAACCTGTCACTCCTTAATAGCACCAGCTCTATTACTGCAATTGCAGCAGAGCCTGTTCATAAAACAAGCTGATATTCTTTATGTGCTCATGGTTAATACCGAGATGTATGTGCTGTCAGCTGAAACACGGTTAATATTTTTACTGCTTCTTAGGTTTTTTATCATGCCACAACAGTCTACCAGCAGACAGATACATCCCTGAACAAAGGCAGCTGTCAGAGACATCAAATGCACATTTGCCTTTTGGTATAGAGGAGAAATACATGATTCTAAGCCATTCAGGCTGAGGGGAATTGTATTCACTTTAACACCTCAAGACATTTGTAAAATCAGCTGAAGAAGGGCTGCAGGCCATTGCAGAAGTTTGATGGCAGGGAAAGTCCTGGAGGTGCCTATAAACTGCTGTTACACAGAGAGAGCAGGGGCACCGTGTCTTTCATGTGCAGAGCTGAGGACAGAAATAAGAGTAAGACAGAGTGGAAGAGGCAGGGAAATTATGTGCCTGGTCTTTGCACAAGATAGGAAAACACCTGGGGTAGGAATTGAAGGAGAATGCGGGGACAGAACTCTGAAAAACGGAGAGAGGAATGTAAGATGTGAATCAAGGCACTGTAAGAGCATTGGAGGGATTAAAGGCAGGAATCAGGAAGAGATGCTGCTGTTCTCAAAGGCAAGAATGCAGCAGCCTTCTGCAAAGGGGGAAAAGAAGGATTCAACTACTGGAAACAGTTCAAATACCAAGGAAATAGTCAACCATAAAGTGAAAAGATCCTTAATCACTAAGAGCCAAGAGAAAAGAAAAAGAGTTCTTTCGTAATCATAGTTTATATTAAAAAATGGAATAGTATCTTGCATCTTCATCCATCCCCCAGAAAAGCCAGGTTCCTGTAAACCCATGAGTGTCCCTTTCCCCTTCCTTAGGTAACTCAGGCATTCCTTCCAGGTCTGACTCTGCTGCCATCCTTCCCTCCATGGTCTGCCTTTCCTCATCCCTGCCCTCCAGCTCCCTGCCTTCCTCCCTGCAGTGCTCCCCAAACCCTCCCTTGTCCCCCACCCTTCACCCCAGTGGGCAGCCCTATGTGGGGTATCCCAAAAGTGCTGCCTCGGGGTTCATTGGCACAGCAGAGTGTGTGAGGTGGTTGCCAAACTCACTGGGGCAAACCAGGGAGAGAGGTTTTTCACAGCTCCTCTGTTAATGGAGGCAGGAAATAAGTTTCTCACATGCCAAGCTCTTGATTTGCACAAATCTTGTCAGAATACAGTATCTTTAAAAGTCCTAGCCTTTTCCTTGGTTGAAATAGTCCAACAGCTTCAAGAGCTGTAAACTGGCTGTTCAAGTGGAAAAACACACTTGAAAAGTGTAGCTGTGTTCTGAAGAGCAATACTCTTCTGTTTTTTAACCTTATTCCTAAATTCTTCATTACTGTGTGTGCCTAACTGCACACACAATGTGTTCCTTTCAGGTTGAATTCCCACTCTGAATTATACATGAACAAAAATGAATGTCCTATGGCTTTGCCATGAAAAGATTATCATGTCAAATCCCAGCATTTCCCTTGCATAGTTTCCTATATGCCCTCTGATTTTGGAGCTCATGAGACACACAACATTTCCTCTCCGAGCTGTGTTATTAGAGAGGACAAGAGCATCTCTGCAGGACTCAGGGACAGGAACTTGACCTGAACACCTGGATCCAACAGAGATCAGTGCAAGACATACACATAACCTTATAATGCACCTCTGGGCACTTTTATGTGTGTGTGAATATGCATCAGCTCAGTCCCACGTGAGCGTGCCCAGCTGAGCAGCACAACCAGAGCAGAGAGGCACATTGGAGTCTGCCCAGCCTTTCTGCCCATTGACAGATTATTTTTAAGCCAGCCCTTGTATTCCCAGGGTGCTGTTTAGTTCCATGGATTCTTGCTGCACCTGCTGACGGGCACAGAGGAGCTGGGCGCTGGTTGTTGTGCTGCTCCTCCTTCCAGCACCACACATAATTATCCGTGTGGCTCCCGCATCCTTCATCAGTGCTGCTGCTGCTGCTTTCTCCTACGTGTCAGTGCCACCTGGTCCCATGGTGAGGTGATAGACAGGAACAGCCTGCCTGGGAGGAAAGGCAGGAGGGGGAAGGTGAATATGAAAAAACACAGGAAAAAAAGCACAGAGAAAGGTAGACACATATATTTACAGTCTTACAGAGCTTATTTGTGTTGCAGCCCCGAGGGGTGAGGTATCCACTCCCTCTCCTCTGCTGCTGCCTACTTCTCATGCAGTTTCTTCCACGTCTTTCAGACCTGCTAAGAAGGACAGGAACAAGGTCACTTTTTCCTTGGCCAGGGGAAAAGCTGATGCACAGAGCTTCTGGCTGGCTCGCTCTCGCCTGCAGACAGAGCTCTCTAAATCTGCAGTGCCTGCACTTTCCCCAGGGATGGGAAACTTAACAACTGTTCTGCATTTGCAATCTATAACACAAGGCTTTAGCGAGATACATCGAATGTGACAATTCCAGAGCCCTGAATTACACAAAGGAGTCTCAAGTCTACATTCAGATCTGTGTGTAAATGGAATTACATACTGAATTATTGCTGCCTACCTGTTTCCTAACAGAATCACAATGAAAAAAAAAAAAAAATGCTGGAGTACTGCTGCTTTATCTCAGAAAACATTTTAAAACCTATTACTTTGAGTAGTCATTCCCATTCAGCTCCTACAGAAAATGGATGGGCCTGGGCTTCCCTGCTGAAGGTATTATTCCCTTGGGTGTAGCTGTTGATACTGTACTTGTTTGTGTGTGAGGAAAATAACCTCCAGCACCCAGATCAATTCTAAATTGTAAATATGCAGAAGAAAAACATTAAATTCTGCGTAATTGTTGTACAAAAACATGCAAAGCTTGTGCTAATAATATCCTTTGGAGCCTTCTGATCAAAAAGGCTCAGAGGCATAATGGCTTCAACCAAGGTTTTGGTTGTTTCTTTATTTTTGAAGAGGATTATCATTGGTGCTCCCACAGGACCAAAACTGAGCAGGAAACTGGAGACTTACTTACAGTGACATTACTGTCGTGTTTCAAGTGTCCTAAATGTTCTTCTGTTTCTTTACCAAAAAACCACCAACCCCCCCCACCCCGCCGCCGCAAAAATCAAACCCCAGTTTCCTAAAGGCATATTGGTGTTGAATATAGGGAAATGGATTTTTACTTTCACTGAATAGCATAGCTGGGATTTGCTGCAGTTGAGCATCCTGGAATAAGCAATGGAAAAGGCTTTTTTTCTCAACCCTTTGGTCCTGCTGTTCAAGTTTCTTCTACTTCTTCCATTGCTACACAACATGCTTTGTTTATTAAAAATCAAGTGGCATAGCTGTTATGTCAACCCACAGCTATTTATATATTTATGCTTATGTCCTTTTTGGCTTTTATTCAGTCTTTTCAACAACAGGTTTTTTTCCTGTAAGGAGATAAATATAAAAAGCAGTTTGCAAATATTAACCCCATACCTATGGTAATCATTGTCATTGGGTTTTAATCCTTAGCACCATGAATTTCCTCCTGCACAGTCTGTGGTGATACTGCTGTGAATTAATTCTGTATTGCTCACCAAATTGTTAGCAAAAATAGTGTTAGATTAGGCCCATTGAGCTCTGCTTACTATGGATGTGTGGTAGAATTTAAGAGACCAGAGTTAGGATAATTTTGGCTGGTTGATAAGTTATTTTAAGGGATGGCAACAAAACAGTTCACGTTCATTAGAATACAAATTGCAGCTCGCTGATGACTTTTTCAAATCATCAATAAAATATTGTGCTTCCTCCTTGCTTCTCTGTCACACAAATATAAGTTATCTCGGTCTTTAGAAGCCACCTGGGAGAATTGCTTTTAGATGAAGGAATTAAAATAACCTCATATGTTAAGGTTTATAAGCCACAAGGCTCTTGTTAGCAAACGTGCTGCCATGCCATGGTCGTTGTACAGCCCCGTGCAAAAAGAAATGTGTTTCCAAATCAGGCTGTGAACTTGCCCAAGGAGCTGGAGGGGCAACCATTTGCCAGCCATGTGTCATTCTGTTGTCTTCCCCACCGTTTGGATTCAGCCTGAATTCTTCTCGGGCATACGTGGTAAGGCACAGCACAGATTTCCATGCACTACCATGGCCTGCAAGTGCAAATTATCTGGTACAGAATAAACATTTTTGAATATACATATGTATTTTGAGACTTTTGAAGCTCATTTAATGAATATAAGAATTATAATAGAAGAAGAAAGGACACATTTATCAATAAAACTAGAGAAGCCTTCCACTCATAATTCTCTAAAAAATCCTGCTCAAGTGATCCAGTGATTTTAGGATTTATTTTTTTTTTCAAAAAAATTAAATTTACTTTTAAGCAAAAGCATTTTTTAAGTTGAAAATTTTAGAAGCATTTTAATAGCATTGCCACATATTGCAAGTATCCATTTTTTTTGCTGAGTGAAGGATTACGCTCTTTTCTTTTCTTTTTTTTTTTTTTTAAAGTGGTACGGTTGGCTTCTTTTTATCTAGCTACATCTGTTACTTTTTATATATAAGCCTTTTCTCCCCCTAAGGATCAAGCAGAACTTCTTCCAAGCCTTCTATTCTCAAGTGTAACTTCAGAAGTGCAGAAATAATAGCTTTAATACTTGGCCTTTATTGGCTAATTCAATAGCTTTATGTACTGTAACCGAGAAAGGTAAATGTAAGGGGGATTAGAAGGCAACGGGAGGAACTTTTCTCTTTAATTCTGACCCCAAAATAACTTCTCAGCAAAGGTCCATCTGGCCAAGGATCCAATCTCTGCCAGGAACCAGGAGTCATTGGGGAAAATATTAGAAAAAGAGCTGGTGGGGAGATGAGGAGTGTGTGCCCTTTGTTTTGGGAAGATAAGCATCTCCCACAGAGTTGCATCTGCATCTCCTTTTTCTGCCTAATTCTATGAACTTCTTTCATCCATTTTGAGAAATTTTATGTTTTTTCCTCCACAACCTCCATAACCACGACTTTTTCCTCCATAGACATAGCATGACCATGGTGTTTGCTGTCTGTTTGCTCCTAGTAATGCAACCAGTAGTTACAACCAGGCACAGAAGAGATCCACACTAAATGTCTTCTTACACTTCTTCACAGCTGAAGGATCCAGAGCCTTCATCAGAGTTTGCGTGTTAAGACTTGAGACTGCCCAACCTGACAGGTGGAGTTGGATGAGTGAGGTCAAGCCTCGTGCTCTGCACTGGGGTCATCCCTCAGGTCAGGGAGGATTTGTGGAAGTCCCAGAGGAGCTGGCACCAGCTCACTCTGAGCCAGAGGGAAAAACCTCCTCTTTCTCCTCCTCCTCCTTTTCCTCCTTGTCCGTTTGCCTTGTCCTTACTTGGTTTCCATTGTGAAGGAGTGAATTTTGGCTGCCCTCTGAAGGATTTCCACAACTTATTACTGCTGCCTAATTCAGGGGCTGACACAGGGTGGGTCTCATCCTTTCCAAGAAAGGGAACAGCTGTTTTGACAAACAGTTGTATATTTTGCCATATTCTTTAAGAATCTTTGCAGTAATGAAAGTCTTCCTGAAGTTAAATATAATTTATCATGTGGAAAAATACGTCGTTTATTTGGGTTTTTTTCCCACTTATTAGCTACTCCCAAAGGCTATAAATCTCAGCTTCTTTCGTGGCACACTTCTGGAGTGGATAATAGACAGCAGCATGAGTTCACTGGGGTTACACTGTGAGAAACCCTTTGGGAATAACTACTGGTTATTATCAGTGACCTGAATTGTATCAGGATTTCAAAAATAAAAGTGAAATCTAACAAAGTAATGATGTGCCAATAAGAGCCAATGTATCCACATTCATTCCTCTCCTCAACAAGCACATTTGCTGAGTGCTGTTTATGACATCTCCATAATGTAAAAGGTTTATGGTGAGGTCAGCGAAATTCATCCATCAAATTCAAGTCTTATTAACACAACATTCTGAAAGATCCCAGTGTTATTATTGGTTGTCAAAGCCACTTTCCTCTGACTTCAGATAAAGTAGTTCATTGAATTAAATGGTCTAAATTGGTTTTGAAAACATCTCTTTGCTTTGTGGTGCTGTAGTACTTACTTTTTTTTTTTTTTTTAATGCACAGAAAATATCTTTTGAAATAGGAAGATAAATCAAGGAGCAAAATATTCCAAGGAAAATTGAATCTCCCCCTCCCCCTACAACTCTTTTTTAACTCTTTTATTCTTTTTTTTTTTTTCCACAACTGCTGTCAAATATCTCAGCTTCTTGTGTGAGTAATAAAATCCCACATTTGGAATATTCTGGTGGGTGGCCAAATGTGCAGCACCAGTGGGAGGGAGTCCTGCTGCTGCTCTGAACCCAAGAGTTCCTTGTCCCTTTTGGTCTTTGTACTTTTGCTTCCCTTCAAGATGATGTGAGATGATGCTGATATCAAATAGGAGCTTTTGAAAGAAAAAAGAGATTTATTTTTATCCAATAGAAACTTGTGCAATCAGAGCTGTGGCTGCAAAATGAGTGTGATTGTGACAATTATAGCGATACAGATGTGTCCCTCTTCATTGAATTCTTCTGTGCACAAGAAGCCTCAGATCAATACGGAAAAAATAATTCAACCACCTGTGAATGTATTCTAAGGACAAATCCACAGATTGAGAAGTTTTTTGAATCTCATGATTTACAAAGTTAGATTAAAAATCACGTTGGGACAAAGTCACAAAATGGTTTGAGTTTAGTTGGGTCAATCCAGAGCGCATCCATCATTCACTGCCAGTGAAAACTGTGCATTATATTTTTTTGTAGGGGAAGGAAACTGTAAGGTGGATATTGTACATTAAAACAGATCCCTAAGGCTTTTAATATATGATAATATGTATCTTGATCTAAAAAATTTCAAATAATTATCTTTCCTAAGTAAACCACGGCTTTGATCGTTGTAGGTTCAGAAAAGTCTGGCTTTTTGAGGTTGTCTTTAATATTCCAAGTGAATTCAAAATTGCCAATTTTATTATAAGTTCTAAGTTCTGTGCTTTGAAACTCCACATGTATACTAAGCAACAGAAAATGCTCTATACCCATGTTTGCACCCTATATTAATAGGAGCTTGATGGAATTTCAGAGTGCCAAAATAAAAATGGAGAATTAATATGCATAGAAGTTGTAAATTTAATTAGCCAGTGTTATCAATTAAGCACACTCAGTAGAACTCCAGCAGGAATTTTGATTTAGTATATCTGCCAAAGAGTTGGACAAAATGCAAAATGAATATTCAATTAAAAACAGAAAATGATCAAATATTCAGGGTTTTTTTTTATTCAGTAATCTACTGGAACCAGTACAGAGGTAATTATTTAGTGACTCAAAGTGATAGTGACCATTTTTGAACAAACAGGGCAAGATCCTGTAGTTCCCCGCTAATTACTGCTAAGCACAAATCCTAATTTCTGGGTTTTTGATCTAAGGGTAGAGATATTTTTTGCTGGAATATTATGGGCATGGTGCTACTGAGCAGTCTTTTTTTCTCATTTATAAAGCACTCTTAACAGTTACTGTGATCGACTCCTAGAGATAATTATCAATTAATCTAAGAAATTAGAGATGAAATATTTATGTTGTGTCCTCTGGTCATCCCTGTTTTAGTTCAGGATTGCTCCCAGGAGTATAAGTTTGATGAGCCTCCCACCATTTCCATTTGAAAATCAAATAGCCATTAATGGTATATTAAAAAAAAACTCCCTTAGATTGTAAAATATGGGCATAAATTTTAGCAGTTGCAAAAGTGAACTTGCTGAAATGGTTTCACTTTTCACTGCTTCTTATGGACCAAAGGAAAACCAAGACAATATATAAATTTTTATATTTTTTTAGCGAAGTTAGGGGATTTTCTCAGGTATATAAGAAAATCTTTCTGAAGAGTGTCTTTAGTCCTCTTGAAATGAACCTGGAATGCCTTCGATTTGCTCATTTGTCCCAAATTTAGACAGACTCATTCCTCAGGAGTAACGAGGACCCTTTGCTTTGTTGCAATGATTTCTTTTAATGTCAGAACAGGTTTTTGTGTGAATGGGAAGAGCAGGTTTTTGTGTCCTTTCCTGATAGTTTTTTCTTCTGGTTGTTCTTCTTCCTGTTTTCCTCATTCATCTTCAGTCCCATCCGTTTGGAGCTTGGGCTAAACTTCTCATTTTCCAGGCTTCAAAAACCAAACTAGAAAGGAACTTTTAATGCAAGGAACATTTCAAAAAATAGAAGTAAGAAAAGGATAAGAAATTCTGTTTTCTCACTAGGTGTAAGCTACTAATTAAGCTGCTATCAGACATCCTGGCAAGCAAAAGGGCAATTTTAAAGTACAGCACAATTTAATGTGGTACTGTCAAGCATGATCCAAAAATTATCTGAAAGCCATTTTCTTTATCGCGAAGCTGCTAGAATATTTATATTTCATTAGCATCACCTCTGCTAATTAACACTTCATACTTCAATTTTTGGTAGATCCAATATGCCCCAGCAGAGAGTAGCAGCTTAAAAAGGGAGTCTGGTATAAAATCGAAGCCTGTAAAAGAGGATTCTGGTATATGTTAAATCTGCCCCCTACCTAAACTCAATACAGCCAAGGAAAAATACCTGCTGCTTTTTTTAATAGAGGTGCATCTCTACTGTATTTTCAGCATAAGATAAATTGAGTTATTCATGCATCAACAAGAAAATGGATAAATTACAGTTAAAGGGAATTCTGCCCTGAGTTACTGGCAAAAAAATAATAATTTGTATAATAAGCTTTTATCTATGTTGAGTTGCCACAGGGTAGCACACATTACACATTTTAAAATATTTACTCCACAGAATTAATTTTTTTTCAAAGTGTTCATCGCCCAAAGAGAAACTAAAATTTTGAGAAATGTAGAAAATGAGTTATTATATTCTTCTATGGAAAAATGTGTTTTTTGCTGGTGAGGCTCCTGCACAAGTCACCACAGTACCTGAGATCTCATTGCAAGGACCTCAGCTATGTGACCAGCATAATTACTGAAACTCAAACCAAAATACCATCTCATAAAGAAGGGCAGTTTTCTTAATAGAAGATAATTATTGTAGTGACACCATCAGGGAAAATATTTTACCCCAAGGATAAATGTAAGCAAAATATTTTATAGTAAAAAGAGTTCTAACATGACATAGTATAGAATCACAAAGGTTGGAAAAGACCTCTAAGACTATTGAGTCCAACCTTTGGAAGTATTTAGTAGTGTTCTAAAGAATATTTCTGTGTGGTTTTTAAGCATAAATAACAATTAAACACAAAGCTTTACAATAAAGCTATCAAAATCAGATATCAAATAAAAAAATAAAATCATCTCTAATAGTATTTAGTGACTTAGGCTGCTTGGTTTGGAATCCAATGACAAAGAGGAACTTGTAGAGGCAGCAGCTTTTCCTGCTCAAAGCTGGGTCACAGCACCCATCTCATCTTGCCTTCTTGGGTAGAACAAGTATTTTTATTTGTTCCATGATTTCATGTCAAGTGTGAAATATGGATGTCCATATTTAAGGAAATCTTATTCTGCAATAAAAGAAATGGAAACTAAAGAAGTTGTTAGAAAAGCAGGACATTAGTCTAGGCTGGAGCCAATTACACCACGAGCCAAATGAAGAAACAAAGAAATGTGCAGAAAAACGTGACGTTAGGGTAAGATGCTTAGAGGCAGGAAAAGACTTGGCATGTGGTATTCCTGAAATACACAGGGGGAAAAACAATAGCAGCTTGGAATGAGGGCCCTAAGAGTTCTCTCCAGGATGAGTGACAGTCATCACAGAGAGAGAGAAAAGAGCCACCCTGCAGGAATGGTGGGTTTGGTGGGATTTGCTTTGTGCAGCTCCTGGGGCTTTGCAGGAGCTCAGCACCAGCCCCTGGCCCTGCCAGTCTGCTCCTGCTCAAGGGCTGCCTCTTGTCACCCTCCCTGAGGATCACAGCTGTCACACAGAGCACTGCTGCTGTCCCTAACCTCAAAATCCTAGGAATGGAGATCCCTGGGAGGATTCTTGATGATGTGCTCGTGTTATCAGGAGGTACAGGGCAGGTATCAGCACATCACAGGGTTCTGATTGCACGTGTGTATATAAACGGCCTCCTCTGCCAGCTGCATTTTTTTCTGACTATTCAAGTTGTCCTTTTTTATCCTCTTAATCTCCTTTCCTTCTAGTCCTAATCCACCTCTATCTCAATCTCCTACATCCATGCATTTTCCACAGGCTTGTCCAGCTTCTTATTTTTTTAAGGTTATAAGAGTATTCCAGGTGACACTTGCTGCTGGATGGTCGATGTCATTTTTCCATTCCAGCCATGAAGGACAGGGTGTTCTGTGAGAGACAAAAATCATGCTCCAATCTAAATCTTCATCTCCTAAAGTAATATTGAAATTACAGCTGTTTTGGAAAATGCAGGCTGTCTGCCTTGACTCGTGAGTCAAGGCAGAGCTTTCAAGGTCTCAGTGACAGTAGAAGTTCAGGAGCCTGCACACTTCCTAACTGAGGGAAGCTACTGCCTGAGAAATTGTACTTTTTATACCTCTGATTTAGAAATTCAGTTGTACAGAGTTGTAGAAAAGCAGATTTATACCAACAATAAACATTGCTTTAACCATAAATTTGCATGGGATTGGCTGAAGTCACCAAAATAGTAGTTTTCACACTGGAACTCAAATTATGTACTAGATCTTCCCAGAGAGAGCAGTCTCTCTCTTTCCCTATCTCTACACTTATTACAGGACCACTGTTGTATCTTCAACAATAATTACTATCTTGTGTAACTCTTAAAATGTGATCTGAGAGTTCAATAAATGATGTTCAAGCAAGTGAACATATTCTCCATCTTTTAAAAGGATGTTGAAACTTAAACATCAGAACTTCCATTATTTGTGCAGCTGCTGTTGTTCTTCACATTGGATTTCTGTTTAATTTTTTTCTGATTTTCTTTACTGCATGTGCATTGTTTGCAGCATGATTCAAATGTAGGAGAGCAAAAATCTATAAAAAGCTAAAAGGTATGATTGTATGGAGAGACCTAAAGTTATTTATTAATCTCAAAGATTTTTTTTACCAGAGGTATTTAAGTATTTTAAGAATAATAGAGTATTTTAGAAATTTAGAAATTTAGAAAAATAGAGTTTTTAAGTATTTTAAGAAAATTTTTTTCAAAAAAAAGAATTTTTTGAAAGTGCCAGCTGATATTATATATTTAGGGTTTTATTTAATCTTTTTTTTTACCTGTGTACTTAAGGGATAAGTTGTTGCAAATAGTTTAGCGTTGGCAATTAAGTATTGGAGCATAGCATGGGAAGGGTGAGGGGTTTTGTTTTATTTTTTCCTCAAGGATGAAATACGGGTTACAGTAGTTCTGCTGCCGAAGTGTTAGATACAAGTAAGAGATGTCTGCACGTTACCCCTGCCCAGGCACTATAACCATCTCCATTTCCTTTTCTTTTTGTAGATACCCAGTGGTTTTCCACTCAATTACTCATTTTTTTTAATATCTCATTTTCTTATTTCTTTAACTTACTTAAATGGAATTTGCTCATGCAACACGTCTGTGGAATTCTTTACCACATTAATTTTGCTTTAGTTTATTCCAAATCAGAAGTCAAAGTAGATTAATTCTGTAATTAATGTTCTTATTTGCTTGACTTGTTGGCTTTTGGTGCTCTGCTTTGGGATGCTCAGAACACAGAGTTGTAGATTTGTTAAGTGCAGTGCATTTATTTGAAAAAAGTTTTGTAAAAATGAGTAAACAAAATTCTTTAAAAGCTGAGAAGATACGGTAGGCACAGACACTCAAAAATAAAACACTCAGAGAAACACAAGATAACAAGAGGGCCTAGAAGTTCTGTTAGTAACTGCAAAGCACTGAAGCTTACAAAGTTAAAAAAAAATTCAAATTTTTTACTGGAAAGACAAATTTTGAAAGAAAAAAATTACTGAATAACAATGCTGGCAAGAGGAGATAGAAACTGGCCACAGTTGTGGGGTTTTTTTTTGTTTTTTTTTGTTTTTTTTTGTTTTGTTTTTGTTTTTGTTTTTTTTTTTTT